>SMDT01000182.1:0-202299 GCA_005392925.1 Aquilaria sinensis | reverse complement strand
TCAGTTTCCTGAGAAGGTGAAAGGGGACACTTAGGGAGTTTTGCGGACTTGCCTGCTTGTGTTTTTCAGGAGAGAGGAGTCCCATGCCTGCCAGGACGTGTTTCCTGTGTATTTATAGGGAAGCCTGACCCGTTTAGATCATGACACGTGTTCGGTCAGATCTTTTCTGTACCTCAGGACGTAGGGGACAAGTAGCCAATGGCAGGCTCCTTGAGCCTTGAACAGAGTCAAGTCTTTACAAGACCCGGACGGCTTCGGCGTGTCAGGCCGCCATTTTAGGCAGTGTGTGGCGATCTATCAGAGGCTCCTTAAATGCTCATTAAATGCTCATGCCGTACTCCCGAGGTCCTTTGGGCGAGGTCAACTTTTGGTACGAACGCCCTTCTTCGGGAATCACGTTGGTGGCTCGGGGAGTTCTCTAGCTCAGGGGTTCCGCCTTCGGGGAGAATCTCTCCTGCTTTCAGTAGCTGGTCCTTTTCTCCCGAAGGCGATATGTTCGGTTTCCCGAGAGAGTCATCGACAAATTTAGATAACCTGGCGTTTCAGCCGAAGTGCTTACTTCGTCATGCTCGATTTCGCTTCTGCCGAGGTCTGTGGCAATGCTTCTTTCCGAGCTACGTCAGGCTCCCCGGTCAAACCTTCGGGGAAATTCATGCTGGGGGAGGCGATAGCCTTTTGGCTATCACAGGCCCCCCTCGAAAAAGCCGAAGTGGAGACTTCGGTTTGTTCGCTTCCTGAGGGCCCCTCTTTGGGCCTTGAGTGCAGTACTTGTTCCGAAGACGGACCTTCCGTCTGAAGACATAGGCTTTTCTTCCAAAGCCTGTCTGTTGGTGTCTTCGAAGTAACCTGCTTTCCAGCTTTTTAGGCCTTTCTCGAAGAAGCCGAAATGGAGACTTCGGTTTGCTGTCTTTCCCAGGATGCTTCTCGGGAGTTTCTAGGGAGTGCAACCTGTGCCGAAGATACACCTTTTTGTCCGAAGATACGGACTGTTCGGCCATAGCCTGTCTTTTGGTGTCCTCGAGGTAACCTACTTCTTTATTTTTGTAGGTTAGTGAACCGTCGCGTCTCGTAACCAGACGTGTCAGTCTGGAGCGGCGCGACGTCTGTCAGAGGGCGTGCTCCTCTTTTGGTGCGATGGCTGACACGTGTCAGCTTTTTGTTGGCTGGGGTTGCATCGGTTACCGCGGGCACGCCTTTTTAGGTGCAGAAGGGCATTTATGGCGGCGTTTCACCTTCGCAGAGTACTTATGACGCCGGTTCGCCTACCCCCCTCGGCCTATATATATGCTCATTTCGTCATTTGTTTCTTTTGCTTTTGCTTTTGCTCTGGTTTTCCTTCTGCTCTCTTCTACCTTTCGCGGCGGTTCTTTCACCTGAGCTTTTTTCCGGTCATCTTTCACGACGGCGTCTTCACACCCAGATTTCGGCAAAAGATTTGGTGGGTTTTGATTTCTAGAACTCTTTATTTTTCAAAGTTTTTCCCGAAGTCCGTTTTTGCCTTTTTCCGAACTTGTTTTCCAGCCAAAAAATGCTTATTCCTGAGAGTTGGCAGCCTCTTCTTTCTCACCCTTGTTGCACTACTCCTGCAAAATTAGCGAAGTGGAAGAAAAAAATTTTCCTTCCCTCGTATGCTGTTACAAGGTTGCCCCGTCCTGACCACTATGGCTTTTCAAACCATAGTAACGAGATCACCGTTTTCCGAGCTCAGCTGAAAGCCAAACTTCAGTTCCCCCCTCCGAAGTTGATTTGCGACTTTTGCCAATTTCATGGCATTGCCGTAAATCAACTTCCTCCGAACTCATACTGCTACTTCAACGCCTTCCTCTGTATGTGTGGCATTTTCAAAATAGAACCCCACTTCGTTATTTTTATGCAATACTACAAGCTCTACGTGGTCCCGAAGGGTGGCTTTTATTTCATGCTACCTCGGGGATCCGGGAGCAAAAAGTATATGTTCACCTTCGCCACCAAGGATAACTGGCGAGGGTGGCAAAAAAAGTTTTTCTTTCTGAAGAGGGAGGAGGCCTGGTCGCATGTTCCGACCAAGTGGGCTCAGGGACGGTTAGAGGACGACGTTGTAGATCCGAGGATACTGCTGACTCCCGAGTTGGCTTCCATATTCGCGGATTTCGACGGTCACATCCGAGCCGTCGCCGACTGGGGTCACGAGGTCCCTTCGCGTCCTTTTTACCCTTTTCCCATCAATTGGAGGTTGATGACCGAGGAGGTCCTTCGGGAGCTCGAGGTGGTAAAGGAGCACAAGACGGACCTCGGGATGCCGGCTCCTGCCATCGCCGGGGAAGACTCCTGGCTAGTGCAGCTCCTTCGGGAGGAAGTTTCTTTTGAAACTTTTTATGAGAGTAAGTTACTTTCTAATCTTTTTGTTATAACTTCGTTCCGGACTCACACTGATGTCTTTCTTCTTTTTCAAAAATGGGGGAGGACACTGCTGCTTTCTACAAAGCCCTTTTCACCGGTCAGCCCGTGAAGGGTGATCAGACTAAGAAAGCTGCTTGCCGAACACGGAAAACGTCCGGGGCTGGGCCGTCTGCTTCTAAACGGGCGAAGAAGGATGTGCCCCCTCCCCTTCCAGAGATTTCCGAAAAGGTGGGCGAGGAGCCCGAGGCTGCTACTGCCCCTCAGCCCGAGGTTGCTGCTGAGGTCCCTCCTCAAAGTCCTACCCCGTCGCAGGCTCTCCTGGACGCCGTGGTAGAGGCGCCTTCTGCTGAAGAGCGGCGCCGAATAAAAGGCAAGGGGATTTCTGCCGAAGAGGCTCGGGCTTCCGACGAGGACGTCGTCGAGGTGCCAGCAGGTTTGTTCTTCTAACAAACTGTGGCACTTATCTTTTTTTATGATCTTTGAGATTTTCTTTTCTTGACCAACTTTTGTTTTATCTGTGCAGAAGAGTTGCTCACTCCGGGTTGGGTAGCTGAGCATGCCAAGAGGAGAGCCCTTTGGGACGCTCGTATCCCGAAGGGAAAAGTCCCGAAGGAGCCTTTCTGGACGTTTACGGAGGACATGAATTTGTACTCCGGAGACTGCCAGCAAATGGCTACGGAGATCTCGAAAGGGGTCCTCATCGATGCCTCCTTCAAGGCCATAGCCGCGGCTCACCCGGGCGACGATTCTCTCGCCGCGAAGCTTTCCGAACACGCCGCCCAGGTATACCTTGCGTCTATTTTCCTCTCTTGAATTTTTTTCTAAGTGTTTAGTTTTCTCTTTGTCTTAATGACCTTGCTTTTATCCTTTCGCAGCTTCTGGGGTACGCTGGCTTTCTCCGAGTTCGGGTGGCAAGGCAGACTGAGTTCCGAGCCAAGGCCCTAGAAGCCATAGAAAAAACAAAAGCCATGTGCTCGGAACTGGCTATCAAGAATCTGCAGCTGGCCCAAGCTGCGGAGAAAGAAGTTGCCGCCCTTCGGGAAGAGTTCCAGAAAGAAAAAGATGAACTTTTGATGGACTCCTCCTAGAAAATTTCTGACCTCGGCTCCCAAGTGGCGGAGCTGATCTCGGCAAATGAGGCGCATCAGAAAGAAAAGTCAGAAGTCGAAGGTCTTCTGGCAAAGGCGCTTGCTGAGAAGGCTACGCTCCAAGCCGAGGTCGATGCTATGAAGAAGGAGCCGGAAAAGAAGAAAGTGAAGGAGCTGAAGAAGAAGGTCTCAGATTTGAAGAAGGACTTCGAGGAGCTTGAGGTTGAGAAAGACAAGTCTGACCAGATGACCAAGGTTGGTTTTCAGGACGGATTCTGTCTTGTTCGGCATCAAGTCCTTCAGAGGTTTCCAGATCTGGATCTCTCTTTTCTGGCGGCCCTGGATATTCCCGAGGGACCTCGGTGGACCTGGTGTAAGATTGACCATCTGAACCTACCGCCTTGTATTCCGGCGCCGAAGGTGGTGCAAAAGGACGCAGGAGCCGAAGACTCCCGGGACGCCGAAAAGCCTTAGTTTGTTCTAGGGTCTTTGTCCTTTTCTCTCTTCTTTTTTGTACTTCTTCTTTTGTCTATCTTTTTTGTAAGCACACTTATCTCAATAAAGACCTTGAAAATTTGGCTAAGTCTTTTCCTGAGATTTTTTGTTTTCCTTTGTCCCGAACTTTAATTTGTTCAGGAGACTTCGGAAGACTTTGTCTGTGCTTATCATGGTGACCTCTTTCGCGAAATCCTGACTTGTTCAACTTATGCCAAAAAATTTTGGCTAAGTCTTTCGCCAGATTTTCTCTGTTGTCCCGAACACGTTTGCTCTATAGACTTCGGAAAATAATACCTTCACTTATGTTAGCCGGCCACCTTTGCAGAATTCACACCATTTATGCTAAGAAACTTTTTATACTTAGAGAAAATTTTCCTTTCTTTGTATAGAACGGTCTTCTTCACCGAGGTTCTAAGCGTAAAATTTTCTCAAGGCGTCCGAATGCCACGTATTTTTTAATTCTACGCCTTTCGAATCGCCGAGCTTGTAGACCCCTTTTCGTACTTCGGCAAGAACCAGGTAAGGTCCTTCCCAGTTGGCGCGAAATACTCCGTCGGATGGCTTTCGAGGTGTGAATTCATTCTTTCGGAGAACGAGGTCTCCTCTCTTTATTCTTTTCGCCTTGCGCGCAAGTTTATAGCCACGGCCACTCTTTGCTGAAAAGCTTTTCTTCTTAGTTCGGCTATTTCTCCGTGCTCGCTGACAAGGTCGAGCTTAGTTCTTAGGCCAAGTTCATTTCCATTTTCATCAAAAACTTGCACTCGAATTGATGGTTGCACTACCTCGATTGGGATGATGGCTTCTGTACCAAAGACAAGCGAAAAAGGCGTTTCCCCAGTGGCTCTTCGGGGTGTTGTTCGATAGCTCCACAGTACACTCTGGAGTTCGCCTGGCCATTTCCCTTTTGCTTCCCCCAGCCTCTTTTTCAGACCATCTTTTATGGTCCTATTAGATACCTCTACTTGGCCATTGCTTTGAGGATGGGCTACTGGGGCGAAGTGCATCTTTATTCCGAGGTCGTTGACAAAGTCCTGGAACCCTTTGTCAATAAACTGGGATCCGTTGTCGGCTACCAGTATCCTCGGTATGCCAAATCTGCATACAATGTTCTTCCATACGAACTTCTGCACTTCTTTAGCTGAGATAGTTGCTAATGGTTCTGCCTCGACCCATTTAGAGAAGTAGTCTACTGCGACTACGCAGAATTTTACGCCTCCGGGGGCTGTTGGGAGCGGCCCAATGAGGTCTATGCCCCAAACTGCGAAGGGCCAGGGATAGTCAGTCGAAGTCACCATTTCCGAGGGTGTCCTCTGGATTTTTGCATGTTTCTGGCATCTGTCACATTTTCGGACGAACTGTCGGGCATCCTTTCTTAGGGTAGGCCAAAAATATCCTTGGCGAAGTACCACTGCGGCGAGGGCGTCCGTTCCAATATGTGAACCACAAGCGCCTTCGTGGACTTCTTCGAGGATCATTTCAGTATCCTCTTCGCCAACACACCTTTGTAAAGGATTTGCGTATCCCTGCCGATACAGTTCTTCGCCTATTAGGAAGAATCGCGCAGAACGTCTTCGCACTTTTGCGGCTTCGACGGGGTGTTCGGGGAGCGCGTTGTCTGCAAGATACCTCTTTATTGGGTCTTTCCAGCCCTTTTCCGAAGTTGCTATGCTCAGTACTTCAATGCTTGGGTGGTTTAGTACCTCGGTGTATGTTTTTGCCTTTGCCAAGCAATCTGCTTCGGTGTTTTCCCGACGAGGTACATTTTCGATGCGTATGGTGTCGAACTCTCGAATGAGCTTCGTCACCAGTTCGTGGTATTTTGCCAAAATTGGGTCTTTCGCGCCGTAGTCCCCTGCCGTTTGCCGAACTACCAGCTGGGAGTCACTGTGAGCCTTCAAGTTTCTTATTCCAATTTTTCTGGCCAGGCGCAACCCTGCTATCAGAGCTTCATACTCAGCCACATTATTGGTGGCGCTGAAGCTGAACTTGATGGCCTTTATCACCTCTAGACCTTCGGGTCCTCTGATGATTACCCCGGCTCCTTGGTGTTCGGAACCTGAGGCTCCATCCACATGCAGCGTCCATTCTGGCTCACCTTCGCCAGGATCCGGGTGGCTATCTTCGGTGGTAGGTACTTCGGCGATGAAGTCAGCCAGTGCTTGAGCTTTTATGGCTTTCCGAGGTTCATAAACAATGTCGTGTTCGCCAAGCTCTATACACCATTTGGAAAGCCTTCCCGAATGATCAACTTTTTTCATAACATCCCGTAGAGGCAGACTACTTCGGACGATGATGGGGTGAGCCTGAAAGTATGGCCGCAATCTTCTTCCTGCCAGCACCAAGGCATATATGGCTTTTTGGAGTAATGGATACCTGACCTCGGCGCCATGCAGGGATTTGCTTACGTAATAAACTGGCCATTGTTTCGACCTTTCCTCTTTCACAAGGACCGAGCTCACTACTTTTTCTGAAACAGCGAGGTCCAGGATGAGGGGCTCTCCTTCGCGAGGTTGTCGCAGAGTAGGCAGTCGAGACAAATAGATTTTAAGTTCTTCCCAGGCTTTTTGGCAATCCTTATCCCAAGGATGGTTATCATCCCCGAGGTCATTCTCTCTTTTTGCTGCCTTAGTAAGGACTTTGAAGAATGCCCGACACCGATCTCCGTACCTGGAGATAAACCTGCTAAGAGAGGTTATCCTTCCAGTGAGTCTCTGCACGTCTTTCACTGTGACAGGAGTTCGGAATTCGAGCAGAGCCTTAATTTTTTCTGGGTTAGCATCAATGCCCCTTTCTGATACCATGTAGCCCAGAAATTTTCCCGAGGTCACGCCGAAGACGCATTTTTCGGGGTTAAGGCGAATTCTGAATATTCTGAGTTGCTGGAAGGTTTCCTCTAGGTCTGTGACATGGTCTTTAGGCATCTTACTTTTGACTATCATGTCATCAACGTAGACTTCCATGTTCCTCCCTATTTGATCATGAAAGACTTTGCTCATCAGTCTTTGGTAGGTGGCTCCTGCATTTTTGAGCCCGAAGGGCATCCTAGTGTAACAATATGTTCCACCTTCGGTGATGAAAGCAGTTTTTTCTTCATCTTCGGGATCCATCCTTATTTGATGATACCCACTGAAGGCGTCGAGGAAGCTTAGGAGCCCATATTCGGCAGTTGAGTCGACCAACTGGTCTATCGGTGGGAGAGGATAGGAATCTTTTGGGCAGGCATCGTTCAAGTTTCTGAAGTCGATGCACATCCGGAGCTTACTACTCCCTTCTTTTGTAGCAATGACCACATTGCTTAGCCATTCGGGGTACTTGACCTCCCTAATTACATTTGCGTCCATCAAGCGCTGTACTTCGGTTTTGACGAATTTACTTTTGTGGACCGAGATGCCTCGCTTCTTTTGCCGGACAGGTTTTGCTTCCGGACTTACCTTAAGGCTATGTTGTATTATGCGAGGGTCTACCCCTGGCATATCCTTTGGCGAGTAGGCGAACAGTCCTTTATTCATCAGTAGAAAGGATACAAGGTTTTTCTTGTCACCTTCGGCCAAGTTTTTCCCTATTCGGGTATTTTGGCAGGGGACAAGTTCTATTTCTTCCGTTTCTACTTTTGCGAACTCTTCTGCCCCGCCCATATTTGGTTCTTCGGTCTGTAGTGCCCCTCCTGCTGAGGTTTGTGCGAAGTTGGCTGCTGGGGCCTTTCGGGCTTTGACAAACACCTTCCTGACCTCGGCTTGGTCGATGAAAATTTCGGCGTCTCCATCCTTGGTGGCGAAGGTGACTGTTAAGTACTTCATGTCTGGGCGAATGTGCAAATTTCCCTGTGTTTGCCTTCCAAGGATGGCGTTGTACGACGAAGGGACATCCATGACAATGAACCTCGTCATTGTGGAGGCAAAAATTTCTCCTTTTCCGTTGATCGAACTCCCTCTCATCATCAGGGGAAGGTCGATCCAGCCGAGGACGGGCAGCTCTGAGGGTCCTATTCCAAAGGTTGGTGAAGTAACAGGCTTGAGGTCGATGCTGGATATTCCCAAGCTTGGGAGCAGATGCGAGAATAGGACGTCGGCGTTTGATCCATCGTCAAGCAATACCCTTTTGACGTCCCAATTCCCTATTCTTGCCATGACCAACAATGGGTCGTCATGAGGGAAAATGACAGAGGAACCATCTCTTCGGGTGAGTTTTTTCGATGGGCTTTGGCACTCCATCGTTGCTATTTCCCTGGCTTTCCTCTTTCTCCCCGAGGATGGCAGTCCAGTGGTGATGGTTTGTATTACCCCCGCCGAAGGTGGGAGGCACCTTTTTGGACTTCGGTTCCTCCTTCTGTCGGAGTCATACTCATCTTCATCAGCCTTTCCTTCCTCCTCTCTTCTTGCCTTCGGCGAGGGCATTCGCAGATAGCGCCGAAGTTGGCCTTGCTTAATCAGCGACTCGATATACTTCTTCAACTGGAAGCAATCTTCGGTGTCGTGACCGTGGTCGCGATGAAACTGACAGAACTTCTTCATATTCTTTTTGTTGTCAGCGGTCATCGCCTTCGGTCGCTGAATCTGGGACCCCTGTTTCTCCATTGTCATGAGGATGTTGGTCCTTGTGGTGTTCAGGGGTGTAAAGTTCGGAGGAGGCTTCCTTCCCCTGAACCTCCGAGGTCGTCCTGTTTGCTCTGTCGGATACTTGGCTTGCTGGCTTGATCCTTCGGGACGGGAATGATCGTTCTTTGGCCCCTCCATTCTTAGCTCTTCGGCTGTCATATGCTGCTCGGCTCTTCGGAAAAATTCACCGAGCGTGTCTGGGGGGTCTTTGGAAAACTCGTAAAATAGCTGTGAGTCCCTCCGAAGGCCCCGTATCATGGCGAGGATGCGTATTTCTGGCCGAAAGTCTGGAACACTTAGGGCCTCTCGGTTAAATCTTTCGACATAGTCACGGATGGTTTCCCCGTTCCTCTGTGCTATGTCGAACATCTGCACCGGCATCTTCGCCGTAGGACGACTTCCAATAAACTGCTGGGTGAAGGCAGTGGACAGCTCCTGGAACTCTCTGATGGTTCCTGGGGCCAGAGAGTTATACCATGCTGTAGCAGGGCCGGCAAGGGTGACCTCGAAACATTTGCATAGAGTGGCATCGTCAGCCCCGTGCAACACCATGCTCCGTTTGTACTTCGTCAGATGGGCCTGTGGATCTGTTCGGCCATCGTACGTTTCTAGCCGAGGTACCCGGAAATCACTGGGCATGGCTGCCTCGACTATTGTTCGGGTGAACGGTGACTCATCGCCACAGAAAGTTTCAGATAGTCTGGCCCAGACAGGTCTGCGGGCTACCTGTTTTTCCACCCTTTCCAACCTCGCCAATATTTTCTCCATAAGGAGTGTGGCGCTGGGCTCTTCTTCGGGGAAAGGGGATCGTCGGCATCTCTTCGGGGAGTGAGTTCGGCGCTGAGGGGATGGGGACCTCGCCTCAGGTGACGAGCTCCTTCGGCGCGGGGTTTTGGGTCGCTTGGACTCCGTCTGTCCCGCAAGCCGTGCCCCGAGGGGCGTGTTTTCTGTTGAAGATTCCTCTCGTGGGTCTCCACTTCCCGAAGTACGATGAGCTGATTTAGAACTTCTCTCTCGAGGGCGCGCTGGCGAAGGAGGCCTCTGGGCCTAAGTTTGTTGTGGCCACCTTCTGTCTATCTGCTGTGCCATTTCGGCCACAACAGAACGCTGGAAGTCGCGCAGAAAACTCATGGTGATGACCAGAGGACGTTCTTCCTCAGGCAAGGAAGTCCCTGGAAGAGTTTGCTCAGTAGCCGGTTGGACTTCAGGCGCGGACGGGGACCTCGGAAGTCCCTTGTCCTTAGAACGCCGAGTTTCAACGACGGCAACCTGAGGGTGGGTTCCCACAGACGGCGCCAAATGATGCCCTTCAGCATCTTTGTCTTGCGACATGGTGAATTCCGAGGGAGCTTCCGAGGAGGGAGAACGCCTGACGGAGATGTTCCCCAGGTGGGAAAGTACCTGAAAGACTCCAAAAAGAGGTTAGGAGGTCCCCGGGATGAATTTCCGGGGAGGAGCCTCCAACGCCCAAGTCAGTTTCCTGAGAAGGTGAAAGGGGACACTTAGGGAGTTTTTCGAACTTGCCTGCTTGTGTTTTTCAGGAGAGAGGAGTCCCATGCCTGCCAGGACCTGTTTCCTGTGTATTTATAGGGAAGCCTAACCCGTTTAGATCATGACACGTGTTCGGTCAGATCTTTTCTGTACCTCAGGACGTAGGGGACAAGTAGCCAGTGGCAGGCTCCTTGAGCCTTAAACAGAGTCAAGTCTTGACAAAACCTAGACGGCTTCGGCGTGTCAGGCCACTGTTTTAGGCAGTGTGTGGCGATCTGTCAGAGGCTCCTTAAATGCTCATTAAATGCTCATGCCGTACTCCCGAGGTCCTTTGGGCGAGGTCATCTTTTGGTACGAACGCCCTTCTTCGGGAATCACGTTGGTGGCTCGGGGAGTTCTCTAGCTCGGGGGTTCCGCCTTTGGGGAGAATCTCTCCTGCTTTCAGTAGCTGGTCCTTTTCTCCCGAAGGTGATATGTTCGGTTTCCCGAGAGAGTCATCGACAAATTTAGATAACCTGGCGTTTCAGCCGAAGTGCTTACTTCGTCATGCTCGATTTCGCTTCTGCCGAGGTCTGTGGCGATGCTTCTTTTCGAGCTACGTCAAGCTCCCCGGTCAAACCTTCGGGGAAATTCATGCTGGGGGAGGCGATAGCCTTTTGGCTATCAAAGGTCCTGCATTTTCTATTTTAGGCTAAGTCGCTATCACATTCTGTAGAGTTGTTTTCCCTTGCTAACCCTTCATATGATGGGGTATGACCCCTATCTTCCTTTGCAATGCTTTCATGCCTTATATGGTGTCAAAAAGTAGGAACAATGCCCCTGCCAGCAACTTCATGGGGAAGACATTCAAACATCATTATTTTTGGAGTAATGCCCACTATTTCGTTATCTTCACTGCATATGGCGAGTTCAGCATTCAGGTAAGGAGATGAGGTGACACCTGTTAAATGTGCCTTCAAGGGACATGAATTGGTGTGGCTCTTTGGCAACCGCTTTCTACCATGTGTTTTTCTCTTAGTGGCCTAGAAATCCACCATCATAAATGGCGGTAGTTTTCAAAGAGGTTACTCGAGAATCACATCCCCTCTACATATAGGTTTTTTTACCATTGTTTTTCACAGTCTAACTACTTTTTGTTGCTTGCTCTTTCTCATTTCCTTGCTTCCTTTCTGCCCTAGGGCTTACTTGTGTCCGAAGTCTCATTTCACCACCATCAGACTTTCTCTCCTCTATTCACTTATTTGCCTTCCTACAAGTGCTTACAATCAAGTAATGAACTCTGGTCCTTCTTGCTTGTTTACGTGATAATTTTAGTTGTAGTTTCATTATTTTTGGTCTAGGCCTTGCTCGCTAGTGTTTTTTTTCTTCCACCGTCTGTCATATGCTGGCGACAGCCTTTACCTCATATCGGTCAGTATTTCTAGATGCAAACTTCAAGATCATCTTTAAGCCCTACTACCAATTAGGTCCCTTCATCTCCTGCCGACATAAAAACTTTAAAAGGGCCATTTCCCCCTAACCTATCTATATTGAAAGGAGTGAGGACACAACTTACCATGGAGATCTCCTAGACCAATCTCAAGAGTTATTTTTAGCCAAATGGGTTCATGGCCGCTCTCAACAGAAGTCAGGCACTAAAGGATGTAGGCGTTGCCGGGGGTGACAAAAAGGCTAACATTCTTACGATTTTTGTTGAACAGTTGCAAGTAGGGCTTCGGCTTCAGATTCATCCACTAATGGAGCAGATCTACGATCAATATCAAGTGTTGCCCACAATTGACCCTAAACTCCTTCATGCAAATAAATGCTTTTATCCTTTGTCGCAAGATGGTGATGATGGTTCGCCTGCTAAAGGTTTTCCTTCGATTCTACATGCTTTTCCTGAAGAAGGGTTCACTGTTCTTCCACGTCACCCCCATCAATCAAAGGGGAAACAAATCATTTACATTTAGCAGTGACAAGGATTTGTGGGCATAGTAGAACGAACACTTCTTCTATATATTGAGAGAGCCATCGTGAAGGTTCCCCTATAAAATCACCAAGACCCTTCAACAAGCCCTGGTCAGGAGGCTGCCATTGTTTGAGGACTTTAATGGCCATCGAGCTTACACGGGGATCCTCGCCTGCCTGGAGTTAATGGTGAAGAATGACAAATTCATGAACCTGTTCCTAATTCACTATACAGAGATCGAGGAGATGTAACTCAGTTGGGCAAGGATCAGTAGGGGCCACCTGACCAACTCGGGTGTGTTGAACCCCGCTAACTACGCCTCAGCGCAGAAGAGACAATTGATGGACTTTTTCAAAGTAGCATTCCGAACCCCTTTTTGTAGAAATAAGAGTCGGGGCCAGGCCAAAGAGTTCTTGAAGCAGTGGAAAACCACCGCTGGAAAGATAGCCAATGCCTGCAAGCTTCTGATCCTTCTGGCCAAAGCAACCTACAAGACTGGGATTGTGGAGAAGTCCTTAGCTTCCAAGTGTACACCCTAGGTGGTGCAATTGGACAAGTCTCCTTTAGAGGCTCAATTGGTTTGGAAGACGTCACGTTCTTTGCCTCTTAAGGGGATCAAAAGCTCTTAAGGCAGAAGCAATGATATGACTCATTTTCAAGGTTTTTCCTTCCATGGCATCAATTCTATCAATTTGATATTATTCTGCGCTGATTATTGGTCTTTCATCCAACCTCTCCTATGTAGCTACCTAAGGAGAGCAACACCTCCTCCACTGTGGACTCACGGGCAGTGTTGGTCTCCTGGAAACAAAAGATGCCTAGGGAGGCATTGCGGAAGTAGAATGAGTCTAGGGAGGTGGTGTCCCAAAAGTAGAAGGCACCTGGCTCCTTTCCTCCTCCCCCTACCATAATTCTTATAGGGGTTACCTCAGAAAGGGTATCCCTAGGGCACTGAAGTCTATCCATCAGAGCCTACCTAATCTCTAGGTGGATAAGCACCTCTAACCCCGTAACCTGGTTCCTGAATGGGGCATGCTCAAAGGCATAATCTAGTGCTTAGGGGGATTATGCTAGACCATGTATTTAATCCCCTGTGGGCCATAGGTGTTGGTGAGTCGATCCTAAAGGATTGTACAAACATTGCTCACTGTATCTTAGAAGGGTTAAGGACCTGAAGGAACCAGTACCTTATTACCCATCCTACTTGGGGAGATGGTGCCCAGTTTATGGGCATCATATACAACCTTCTTCAGGTATATTTGTTATTGTTTTGTATATATAGTGCATCAATGTTAAAGTACTAATTGATCTCATATGCAAAAGACTATTGTCATTTTCTCCATCAAGGAGACGTGTGCTAGCCGTGACAGGAGCATGCAATCATTGAACTCTTAGGTTAAGAACTTGAAGTGTTTGAACAAGGCCCTGACGAAGGAGCTAGAGGATGAATATGCCACTAAGGAGGTGCTGGCGAAAAAGCTACTGGATTTGAAGGTAGATAAGGAAATTGACCTAAAGCTACAAAAGCTAGCGGAGGCCATTCAAAAGGCTGGGGAGAAGGAGGCTCAAACTATTTTTGAGGTCGGGGGACTGAGTTCTCTCCTGAAGACCACTGAAGAAAAACTAAGGGCCATGCAGATGACTCCGATTGTTCAGGTTAAAGCTAGCTCAAGCTCATCCACTGTTACGATGCCACATGTGGAGTAAATTGTGAGGGTTGGCTATGTTGGATGGCAAGCACACAAGGTGTATTAAGGGCTTTGGACCTAGTCTAATGCCCACATGAAGGAGCTCGCCTCGTTCCTCTGAAAAGCAGAGAATGGAGTTTGTAAGGCCTCATTTGTCAAATTTAAGGAGGGCTTTCTTACTTGCTACTTTCAGGTTGAGCGGGCACACTTGAAACTAGACTTGCCCTTCCCATCAACTTGTAAAGTGCCAGGTTTAGACTTCAATGTATAGCCAAAGAAGGGGAAAACAATAGTGGCACCCTTCAATAAGGTGCTACCAATGCTGGACACCAAGGAAGTGCCTCTTGAGTACAAGTTCTTCTTTTAGCATCTGTGAGCTCGTAGACTTTGTCTCTAGTTTTGTTCTTGACTAAGTAACATCCACCCTAATTAGGACTTAGCACCCCATGCTTAGGATTCCAGCCTATCTGTTTTGATATAATGAGGGTCGTTCCCCTTACCTTAACATCCTTCCTCTTAGCCCTTTTATTATTGGCCAAGGCAACTTGTTGTTTGAAGTCCCTTATCCGAACCCTAGCACCTTCTCTTAATTCTTCTAGTTAGTCTAGTCTTCGTTCCAGTTCTTTATCATTTTCCTTGGCATAGAATGCTTTCACCCCATAAGGTTGTGTCAACAGTTTCCATAGGTATAAGTGCGTTCGTCCCATAAACCAAGGTAAAAAAGGTTTCACTAAAGGCCCTCTATGGCATTGTTCTATATTCCTATAGGACACTAGGTGATTCTTCTATTCACTTCGACTTAGCTTCCACCAACCTTTTCTTTAGGCATTCCCTTATTGTCTGGTTGGTAACCTCCACTTGTCCATTTGACTAAAAATGCACTACTGCCACAAAACAAAGCTAGATGCCTTTTGTTTCCGTGAACTGATGGGCTAATTATTTTTACATTTACATCTTTTTTATCTAAAACCAATTTTATTTGAAAACCAATATTATGTAGATGACATAATCCATTTCAAAGTAAATTTTCATGATGTTGTTAAATTTTTATGATTTTTTTTTCTATTGCCTTAAATTAGAAAAATTCATGAAAATTTAATAAGATTTCAAAAATTGTATTTTCAATGGATTATTGCAACTATATAATATTAGCTTTTAATTAAAATTAGTTCTAAGTAAAAAAATGTAAGAATAAAAATAAGCCATTTTGGAGTTAATTGACTTAATTAGAACGAACTAGGTGTATACTTTTCAATAGGAACTTATTGATCTAAGGGGCTGTTATTGAAGTTAGTGGTTCTCTTTCCACCCACTTGGTGTAGTAATCTACTACTATGATTATTTGATCTAGTTGGGGGCCATGGGGAGGGCTTTGATTAGATTTAGGCTTATATAGCAAAGGGCCAAAGGTTGGTGGCCAAGGAAGTGGAAGAAGTTCATAAGGGTGGCATCGTTGAAGGAACCTCTATTGCCTCTCCTGATTGTTGACCAGAAATATCCCTATCACAATGTCTTATAGGCCAAGGAGTTGTCACCAATATGAACACCACAATCTCCCTAGTAATTTTTTCTAAGAACTTTTTACCCTTATTGCAGCATTAGGCATCATTGTAAGGGAAAAGTGAACTCTCATCTATATAGTTCCTCTCCAATGATGATGAACCTTCCTAAATAAATCCTAGTCTTCTTTCTTTCCTTGGGCATCCTGCTCAGGGCCCTAGCTTTGAGGTAAGACCTGATCAGCTTTTTCTAGTCATCCTCAAGGGCCTAGTATTCTAACACATGGATTGGTAACTTCAAAAGTTCTTCCAACAAGGTCTCTTCGTGGCATTTCAAGAGGGCATCTTCCCTCATGTTTTGGGATCTTTTGCACTTGCACAAGGTCAAACATCTACATTAAATCTTTTATGTATTTAAGTACTTACAAACAGTAGGATCTTTAATGCCTACTACTCAGGTGGTTTAGTTCACTATCAACTAGGAGTTACCATATATTTGTAGCCATCATAACCCCACCTGACTAGCCATCCATAGCCCCACAAGAAGGATATCGTATTCCACAATGTTATTTATGACACGGAACCAGAACTTTATTCTGAGCATAAACTCCATACCGACGAGTCCCTATAGTATGATGCCTACACTTTGGTAGTTCGATCTAAACACCCTATCGACGTACATTTCCTAAGGTGGGACTTTTTCCAAATGTTTTTCCTTGGTCTCTTTTATCAGTGCCATTTCAGCAACAAAATCAGCTAAGGCCTATGCCTTGATCACTCTTCGGGGTTCACAATGAATATCAAATTTGCACAACTTTACACAACATTTTGCTAATCACCCTGACTTGTTAGGTTTTTGAAGAATATCTCAGAGGAATTATTCTGTGTGAATGTAATTCAATGCATTTGGAAGTATGGCCTCAATTTTTTAGATGCCACCATGAAGGTAATGATACCCTTTTAAAGAATGAGATATGGAGACTTTACTTCTTGGAAGGTTCGGCTAATATAGTAAACAGGTCATTGCTCAGATCCTTCCTCCCATGAGTATGGCACTGGCGAAGCCTTTTGTTACAACCAAATACAAAACAACAGGTTTATCAAGCTTTAACTGTTTCAATGTTGGGAGGCGCCATAGGTACTCTTTAAAATGTTTAAACACTTTGTGGCATTCTTCCGTCCACTCGAATTCTGCTTCTTTCTTAAGTATCCAAAAGAAATTCGACAATGATCTCTGAAGCATGATACAAATTGCCCAAGGGAAGTCAACCTCCTTGTTAGCTTCTAAATGTCCTTCTTATTTTGGGGATCAGGCATCGTCATGAATGCCTTGATTTTGTCCGGTTTGGTATCGATTCCCCTTTCTAAAACCATGTAACCTAAAAATTTTTTGACCCCTATCCCAAAGTTACATTTTTTGGAGTTTAATCTTACATTGAACTGTTTCATTCTTTGAAAGGTCTCACATAGATCATCAAAATGATTATCTATTGCCCAGCTTTTAATGATCATATCATCTACATGGACCTCCATGTTATGTCCAAGCTGTTCCGCAAAGATCTAATTCATGAGGTTATGGTAAATAGCCCCAATGTTCTTTAGACTAAAGGGCATCTTCTGATAATAGTATAAGACCCATCCAGTGGTGAAGGTCATTTTTCCTCATTATCGGGACCCATCCAAATTTGATGATACCCATTGAAGTCGTCCATTAGGGATAAGATTTTGAATTCTAAAATGACATCGACTGACTAGTCTATGGATGGTAGTGGGTAGGGATCCTTGGCATTTGCATCATTCTGGTTTATGTAATTGACACACATGCATCATTCTCCACTTTCCCTTTTCACCAGGACTACATTGGCAAGCCATTTGGGATATCACACCTCCCGGATGATGCCTACTTCCACCAGCCTTATGACCTCCTCCTTGATGAAATCTCTTTTTTCAAGTGCCATATTCCATTTCTTCTATTGGACTAGTTGAGCAAAAGGGTTAACGTACAAATTGTGGGTGATAATTTATTGATATTTCCTTAGAGGACACCATGAAAACATCCATATTAGCCTATAAAAATGCTATAAATGATTGTTTTACCGATTGGGAAAGATCATTGCCAATCTTTATGATCTTCCTTAGGGCAATCTCTACTATTTTAGCATCTTTAGGCAAAGATATATTAGGATAATCCTCATACATATGGCTCTCTTCTCTTCTGTGTCTCCATCAAGACCGGCTTGTCATCCCTTGGTCCTCTCAAGCTAGCCATATAATTTTGATGTACTAAGGTTTGGTCTATATAAACATTGGCATCTCCAATAAAAGTCACAAAAGTCATCATTAACCACTTAACATCTAATCTAACGTGAAATTGTAGCTGGGCCAGCCTTCTGAGCATGGCATTGCATGTGATGGCATTTCCAGAACAAAAAATTTTGAGGTTTGAGAGTCACAAATAATCTTCCTATTCTTGTTCATACCCATCAACATGAGGAGCAATTTGATCATCCCAAGCATCAGAAAGCTAATCTCTACCAACTTCGAACGTGGGCCCTAGAATGGGAGCCCATGATGATTTCTTAATGATAATTTTTTTTAATAACCAAGCGAAAAGGATGTTGAAGTTTGCTCCGATGTCTAGGGTAAACTTTCTCAACATCAAAATTTTTTTTTTTTGCAATAATGACAATTGAATATGCACAGGGCACAAAGACATGGGACACATTAGGCTTCATTAAGATGCTACTAGGGTCAGCCACTTCTAGCTACGTGATCTCATGTTCTTGCCTTTTTCGTACTGTAGGTGATTCCCTCTTAGTAATCATATGTATAGCCACTACAGGTGGCCTTAGGATTCTATGATCCCTTAAAGAGGATCGTTACGTGTCTTGCCATCAGTCATCACCCTCAGTTACAATCATATTCATCATCCCTCCTTTAGGTCTTGTCATCTTGCTTTCTATAAGGGACTGTGGCCTAACCAAGTACTTCTTTAGCTTTCTTGCCTAGATCATCTCTTCCAAAATTCTTTTCAACTGCCAGCAGTCCTCAGTGCCATGGCCTTTGTCCTTATGATTCCAGTAATACTTATTTAGATCATTTTTATTTGAAAGGCCCATTGACAGAGGCCACCTAGGGAATTTGTTTTATCTTTCTATGGCATATAGTATATTTGACCTTATTTCCCTCAGGGGAGGCAAGATGGGATTTTGCCACGATGGCTCTATGCCTTTGTTCCTTTTCCTGGAGGCAGCCTCACCCTCTTTAGCCTTCAGTTTGCTCCTTTTGTCTCATAGGTTTGTTGACCTCATCTACATGCATACATCATCTAACTCAATCAAAAAAATTTTCAATGTTTAAGATGGAGTTTTCATACAAGTCCTAAGCCAATCTGGAGTCTCTTGACAATCTCTGAATGATGGCCACCAAGTGTAGTTCTGGGGATACCTATGCTAGTTTGGTGTTATATGTCTATACAAATTTCCTCAAGGATTATTGTCGACTGTGATGTACATTTAATAAGTGGGCCACTATTTTGGGGGTCGGCTTACTCCCCAGGAAGTGGTGGAGGAATGTCTAGAAGAGGTCCTTAAATGAGTGGAAACAATGCACTCTGTTAGTCCTAAACAAGGAGGTGATTACTCTTGTCAACGTTGAACTAAATGGCCTACACATGATTATGTCCAAGGCCTTCTCTAACCTTATGGAGATGATATATCTCTGCAAATGGTTGACAAGGCCTGTAAGGCCATCGTACTAGTCGATCTTAGGAATATGAAATCCATTAGGATTCAGGGCTTTGATAATCTCATCCATGAATGGTTGGAGCCACATGTAATTAATGTCAACGGTAGAACCAAAGCCTACTATGAGGGATTCAAGTACCCTCATACGCTATTCCATTTGATTAAGCCTTCACAGAATGGCACTTAGAATGTTGCCAGCAGGGCCATCAAATTGCCCCACGGATGTAGGTGGTCGGCGACATAGACCCTAGGGGGCAGATCCTGATGGAGGACTTGTTAAGGCTTGTCAGGCACTAAGTTGCTCTCTGTGGCCTCATCGGCTGAGTTTAACAGTGCTTTGCAGATTTCTTGCTAAACAGTTACTCTCAGCTGTTAGGAAAAGATGTGCTGAAAAGCCAGAAACTGGTCATCATACAATGGTGCAGGACCCTTTCCCTTTCAGGGATGTCTCTAAGGTGCTGAAGGCTCTTATCCTTCAACTCTATCAGTAGTCTCTTCTTCTAAGGGTGCTCAAACCCTGCAACACGATTGGTTTGGTTCCTACACTAGCTTTCATGCATACTCCTTGGCTGATCTTGGTTGTCCATGTACGATCCCAGGGTGTTCACTTTGTTTCCCACAGACGGTGCAACATTGATAGTTAATGGGATCATTTGGGTTAAGCCCAGTAGCTTGATGTGAGGTGAAGGGAGATCCTATGCACAAATACAACGTTAAAGCCCCAAGATGTTTTCTCGATGAAAACCCTCTAACGATCACTTCAATTTCTAACAAGTGAAGAGATAACAAAATGCATAGTGAATTCTCATACCTCAGGATTGATGAATAAGATAGGTTTACATAGATGAGGGAAGGTTCAAGAAAAGTACTTCTAAATGGAAATCTTCTAATCAATCCCATAATTCTGGGATTTCTTTACTTCTTGAGTGAGTTACTTCTTTGGCCTGATGGGCCTCTTAATTTTTGATCTGGCTAGTATGGACTTGTTTGTTATAGGCTTAGCATAAGGCCTATGCCCTACCAAGATACAATTTCCCCCTAAGCCCTATGACAACCCTCCTAGTCCATGACTGGCTTTAACCTGGTAAGTGTGTTTTATTTAATTGTTTTAACTTAAATACCTCAAGTCAGTATCTTATTAAGCAAGAAAGACAAGCTAAGTAAAGTAAAGATGAGTTCCTAAGTGTGATTTGGCACCTAAGAGTCAAAAAGGCAAAATGATAATTTTGACCCAAGTGAGTGGCATGACTATAATTTTAATGAAATTGGGGTCATGAAAGGAATTTTAACTAATTAAGCTAAAACCATAAGTTATCCTAGCTATTACAAGTATCATTTGAAGGAAAAGTGCAAAAATTGCATTAAGTGCTTAAATAAGCGCTTTATGTCTTAAGTGGCTTAAGTGTCTAAAAGGCTAAGTGTAAGAGACTTATGAACATTCTTTAAGACCAAGGAAGGACTTTTTTAGTGGGTGTTTAGTGGCCATTTTGAAACAAAAGAAAACTTGAGGGCCAAAAGGTAAGAAAACAAGAATTAGGCTTTGGTGGAGTTGGTAAGATATTTCTACCTAGTGTTGACCTCTATTATCCATCTCTTGCTCTCCGAATTTTATGGCTCCCTCTCTCTAGCAGATTTTCTAGTACAAATTCCCAATTCTCATAAATTTCTAACAAATTTGAATGTCCTAAAGTGAATTCAAGAAGCCTCTAACTCAATGTAGGTGCATTAGCTTCATTTTAGCTCTTTGTTGCTTATTTTAGGCATAAGCCCTAAGGTAAGCTTCTTGGTTTAGTTTGAGCTAGTTCCAAGTTGTTTAAGTTGCTAGAAATGGTCTTGATGTGAGGTTTTTGGTGCCATATCACGTTGGTTTTAGGTCTGGAACTCAAGAGAGCTAAGTTGAGCTCAAGTGTGCTTGTGTTTTATTCTTGCTTTGTGGCTGAATTTTAGGTAAGGGTTCAAGCTAATTTGTCTCAAATAATGCATAGAAATTTAGTATTACATGGTGGAATGAAGTAGAAGCAAGACCCATTTGAATTAGCTTTAGGGATTGAAAGATTAAACAAGTTTTGTGCAAGGTAGCATAAGTGCATAAAGTGCTATTAGCCCATTGGCGATGCATCGCCAACCTTGAAGGCACGTCACCAACAAGTTGGTAGAATTCCAATGGGTTAATGCCTTTGGTGATGCATTGCAAAGGCTTAAACCCCTCAAGCTTAAGGCACCTTAAGAATGTCTCAGTCTCTCGGTTAACATCCCTATGCTATTTTAAAATGTTCTATAGCTTGGGTTAGGTCTAAGAATCACTCCTAAGTTGAGAATTATGCATTAATTAAGTGGTAGCTAAGTAGTGTAGTTAAGGTAGGGCAGAATGGCTAAGGGGGTAAAAGTGCTCAAGTTGCTAAGGGTAACTAAGGGGATTAAGGTGGTTTCGGAGTCTTTGTTGGCCAAAGTGAGAGGTCTTTCATCTTTGGGAAAATGAAGAAAAAACCCATGAGGATCCCAACCAAACCATGTGTTTTGGTAAATGAGCCACTAAAGAGCTCTAAGCTAGGCTTCAAGAGGTTGGCAAGTTGGGCCACATAAGACGGCCACCTTGCACAATAAGTTAAGATTTGAGAGGAGGTGACGACCTATTCTAGGACCCGTAAATAGGACTTAAGGGAGGTAAAGGATTTGGGATACGAGGGTCAATGTCTCAAATATCTCTACCATTTGAGCTCACGGCAAGTATAAGGTACCTAAGGTGTAAAAAGTCCCAAGGAATGTGCATGTTACATATCATACATCCATGCATTGCATATCTATTATGTTATTTGTTTGTCATGATTGTTGGTTGGTTGTCTACTTGCTGTATACCATATTTGCATGCTTGCTTGATATCTTTCTTAGAGGTACCCCAAAGGACCCTTACTGAGTACATTCATGTATTCACTCCCTTAAATTTGTTGTGCAGGTTCTAACGATGGGCCTAACAACTAAGTGGATAGTTAGAGGCTAAGTTTTCCTTTTTGCAGGTACTTATTTGCCTAAATCCGTAAGATTTTAAGGTTACTTGAGAGTTAAGTTTTATACTAACTAAGTGTCAAGTCTTTGCAGTTTAGAAGCTAAGTGATGCATAAGGATAAGAAAGTGGCTTGCACTTGGAGCTTAATAGCTCAAAGCTGGGGCTCAAGTGATGGATCTTGGTTAAGCATTTTGCCTTGTGCATATATATATATATATATATAGTACCTTGTATACTAAGGCATTGTTTGTACTAGGATACATTGTGGTGTTATCCCATTGAGTTACTTCTGAGTGCATGCTAGTGTTATAGAGTGTGCACAAATTATTACTTGAAGTTGAAGTAACTAGTACTTTATTGCCTTAACACGTTTTAACTATGTTTTAAATGAAATGCTCAAGTGATGTTTTCTTAAATGGTTTACTTATTTGTTTTGTATCACCAGAACAAACACATGCATATTTCTTTGTAGGGTAGGTTAAGAAAATAGTTATGCATAAATTCTCTTCCCCAAGGGCAAATGCAAGACCAAAAGCAAATGCCTAAACGTGTGCCAGAAAACCCCAATGAAGAAACTTTAAAATTTAGATCACCTCATGCTAATGTCTCTTGGAATCCTAGGAACGCCACCTTTTGATTGAGACACAATGTTCGAACCAGCCTCGTCTTTACCTCTGACCCAATCCCACAAACATTCAAAGATAACAACGGCATTGGATAATGACAAGTCACCTTACTGAATGGTAACAAAGATCAGGGAGCTAACTCTTCTCAATATCTCCCTCTGCCATTTGAAATTGTTTCCTAGTAACTTCCACATCATAATCCAATTCAAATCCAACCTTCCTACCTGCATCAGCAATTAATTCAACATCACCCAGCCTGTTATCATTCATCAACTCCAACGCCAATTTTATTCATACATGCAATATCAGAGTCAGGTAGACAGAGACCTGCAATCTTCTCTTTATGTCTCTCGGCATCGATTTCACTTACACACTCTCCATTATTGATATTACTCGAAAACCTTTTGCCAATGCCGGATCTCTATCATCTTTTCCTCGCCAATGATTTCATCATTCGAAGGATCATTTTTCCACCCCTACCACCTGCAGCTTCGAGAATGTCGAACACTCTAGGCATATTCCTTTTACGTTTTCACAGTAGCCTCCACATCTCACTCATCTATCTTCTTTTCCTCGCCAATGATTTCATCATTCGAAGGATCATTTTTCCACCCCTACCACCTGCAGCTTCGAGAATGTCAAACACCCTAGGCCCTTTTACATTTTCCCAGTAGCCTCCATATCTCACTCATCATAGGACTGCAATCACTGCACTCGTCTTTGAGATGGGCCTTATCTGGCCCATAGCTATTATTTACTAAGCCATTCTCCGAGTCCACATTCTTCTCTTCTTTAGTTTGTCCAATTTGACATCCTTTTCATTAGCCGAATTTTCCAAGTTTTTATTCAACTTTGTTATGCTTCATCTTCCACCGAAAGATTCCCGCTACTTCCATAATTATCATCCCCCTCTCGGTTTCCGTAAGAACACAAAATCTGCCAAAAGTTAATGAGATATTTGTCCTGAGTACGTATCTCAATCATCAAAACTCTTCCCTACCTCACTCCTATGACAGAAAAAGAATCATTATTCCAAGCAAGACCTTCAATACTCAATCAAGCCACACGTCCGGGACACTTCAAATGAACTGACCAGGGAGCCACCTAGTCGAAATATTGACTGAGCCTTTCTTCCTCATCACAAAGCATATCCTGGGCTGCCCCTTTGGATGAGCACTCCATAATAACCCTTATTCCACCCCCATACATGATCTTATAGTCTGTAAAACCTTCTGAGTTAAAAATAAACTGTAGCACTTTCAGCATCTTCATCTGCTTCACCTCATCACCCACTGCACAGCGGCTCAACCACTGGTATTCTTCCTTTTTCGATTCGAGTTTGATCCCAGCCCACTCTTTTGTCGTCGATTTTTCTCTACTCTCCAACAGGTTACTTTTACCACGACCTTTTACCACTTCAGCAGAGGATCTATTGTCTCTCTGTGTCAGTGATTTTATGAACCTTACTTTGGCCTTCTTCTCGATTCAACTTTTCCTTTCATCCCAAGAAGCTACTTCCAGAGTGAGATACATTTGCTCTGATTTTGAAAATTCCAATCCAAATACTGTTTAACTCCATTGCCAAATCCTCTTCATTTCTAACTCCTTTAAATCTCACAAAACCAAATCAGAACCCATATCTTGTTCTTTTTGCTGCTACATATACGTCAATCATGAACCCAAATCACTGAAAGAACTTCCACATATGCTTTGCCTCCCAATCATCACGAAAATTCATACAGAAGAAGGCTGTAGATTTTTCATCCACAACCCGGATAAAAACCTTGCCAAAATTCTGTCTCCTGTATCTAATCTCCTGCTCTCGGCCACTGATTCTCTCTCTCTTTCTCGCTCATTTTCAAACTAGGGATCATGAGCTATGACTTATATTGAAATTTTTTGAAACTCAAGGTAGCAACTAAAATACAACAAAGAGCCAGAAGGATAGAAAAACAAAATCAACATAAGGAGACATACGATTGATGATGCAAAAATGGAAAATCACAAGATAAAACATCAAAAGAGAGCTAAAATATAAAAAAGAGTTAAAGGCATAAAAAAAATTAATATAAGGACAAATAGGATTGATGATAAGGAGTTCATTGAAAAAAAAAAAAAGAGAAACAAAAACAAACTCATAATATAAAGGATGACTCGGAGCTTCTGGCAAACCGAGGCAAAAACACCAAGAAAATGTGCACAAATATCATAACAAGCTATTATCACACAAAGCATGCACATCACACAAAACAGAAAAACGGCAAAGAGATTATAAAAAAAATATAAGGAAAAGTAGTAGAAAAGAGACGGTAGCCCACGAATTCTAGTACATAAGAGTCATACATCTTTAAAACCAACTCACTTTGATGCAACCATGTTTGACCAATCTAGTTTCATGTCTCTCACACCATACACTAACATTAGGTGAATGATTGGTTGGAAAGTAACACATGGTGATCCAAGCACTCAAAACCCCCTTTTTTTTATATGAGAAGTAAATCAAGTACATAACAAACACATATCTTTAAAATCCACTCACACTGACTTCAAATAAAACCAAATTATCTTCTGAAAGATTTATATGCTCTACAAAGCTAAATTGAACTTTGTTATTAATTTAATAAAGTTATGTTATTCTTTTTCATTTATATTATTGATTTATCTCCTACTATGATAACCCTTAAAACTAATATATGAATTGATGCATGATATAGATCATGCCACATGAGACTTAATTTATCTTTATAGTTCTTAAAAGGTGTTCACAATATATGAGCATATGATTGAGTTAATTACTCATGAAAAATTGCACATATGGTATTACTATATGAGATAAAGTGATTTGTCTCAATCTCTAGAATAATAACTCCTAAAGTATGTGTGAATATTTATGTGGATAAATATTTGAATAAGACTAAATCAATTACTCGTAGCTTTTCAACTGTTGAGAATAGATTAAATTTTATTTATTCCATAGACTAGAGAATAATATGAACTTAAATTTATATGTTATATAATTTTGATATGTCAACTAATGATGTCTAATACTGGATATACTTGGGCACATTCGATTTTATAAATGTTAACATGTTATGTTCATGATTATTTAACATGGAATTCACTGCTCTTAATGTAAGAGTGAATATTGTGGAATATATCTATTGGTTTTTTGGATTAAGAAATTCACTTGGTCAACTTACAAAAATATTAATTTGGAAATATTTTATTTTAAATAAAATTATATATATATAGTATGTACAAATTTTATAAATTTTTTTCTAAATTGTTTAATTTGGATAAACTTCAATAGATGTACACATATTAATTCCTAATTGATAGTGTCATGATTCTGATTGTGGTTGGTCTAGTTTAAATTACATGTAATAATATTGGATAGTGAAAGTAATAAATTAAACCATACGAATTCCTATAAAATATTTGTACTTCTGCTTGATTTTGCAAGATCTTATAAATATTATACTGATTTGTAAACAATAAATTAGTCAAGGACTAACTTGATAGGATGAAGAGATCCCGATAAATCCCTTGCCATGTTCTAAACTTTACTAGTATTTGCTAATAAGTAGAGTTGTTGTGCATTAACAATAACACACAAGAGATGGACATGAAATCTTTCTACTAGAGAAATCAAGCATAAAGCAAACCAAGAGAAAAACTAGTCATGCATGTGAAGCTTGGAGATTCCACAATTGTGAAATTTGCAAAAACAAGACATCTATGTGATTATTTTTGCAATGTGATCCTAGTGTATGCTAATTTAATAGCTTGGAATTTGTTTGAATTCCTAATAATGGTATCAGAGCATGTTTTGATTGTAAAATAATCTGTTTTTATGTCTTTTCACGAATTTATATTCTTATAATTTTCATGTATTCTTCATGCCTATGAACACAAACACACAAAATTCGCACAGAAGGTGAATCTTTGCTGCGAACTGGTTGAACTTGTTGTTTTGATGTTGCTGGCTATTCAATAAATGATAGGCTACACCGAAATAACTTTGGAAATTGAAAATCAAAAAGTGTGGTTCAAGTTCATGAAAGTTACATGTAGCCCAATTTAATCTTAATGTTCCTCGGCCATCATCATTCATGAAAGTCATCAATAGAAAACTCGATTTCATTGTACCAAGGCTAGAGATAATAGACTCAAGGTTTGAGGGCTTGATTTTTCTTAGTTTAGTTCAGTTTTTTGTTTGAATGAGATTTGGGTTTTTAACTTTTTCATGAACTCTAAGATTGATTTTTTAAATTAAATGTTGTGTCTATGAAATCTATGAGTAGGAATGGTTTCTTGTGTTCATTGATTTATGGGGAATAAAGCCCCTCTAGTTTCATTGCGTTCAACGATCTTAACATCACTACGAGTGTCGAGTGCTTAGTTACATAGACACGATTACTATAGTGAATTGGTGAGTAAGAAAGTTTGATTAACTCACTAAAAGGGAATCAATGGCTATATGAAGCTGGAGATAGCTTTAGAATTCAGGAAATGCCTAGGAATTAACATGTATAAGAACCAAGTCACACATAGGCACTTCTCAAGTTAAAGCAACGAGCCTAGCGGTATGACTATGATGGCCTATTTTATTTATAAAGGGGCATCTTGGATAAGGATTAGGAAATTAGGGTTGAAATAGAATGATTTAATTGTACACGGGTAAAATCTAGGGACCACAATACTTCATGCAATACAAATGAAGAGCTAAGTTAGGAATTTGATCCCCACTAACGAGCTTAGTTCTTTCTCTAGCTAACACGAAGGCAAGTCATGCAAAAAGGCTTCAAAAAGCTTCATTTCCAACCAAATAGCCCATGAGAACTTGATTAACAGCTGGGGACATAAATTCCACATAAAAACTTGATGATTTAGGCTCAGGCACAAAAGATCAAGACATTGCTTAATTTAGAAGCTTTGTTAAAGCTTTTAACTTGTGAATATTACCTCAATTTGCTCTAGAATCAAGTGTTTTGGTCTCGTACCTTTAATTTCTTGTTTCTTAAGAACCTAAGCTAATTTTGTTAAAAAACTTATGCAAAATGGATGTTGGCTTAAGGAAAAAGTAAATGAAGGATAGTGAAGGCAAAGCCTTAGGATCTTGCCCTAAGAACCAAAGGATTGGCTTAAAAACATATGGCTTATGCCTTTAATGGCCCAAAAGAAAACTTATTGAACCACAAGTTACCTAGAAACCTAGCTAAGGCCAAGCTAGGGTAGGTTTCAAGAGCTCATTGTTTGTGTGTGGTTTGTTGCTTGTATTGGAGGTTTTAAGCCTCATTATTGTTTTTGTATGGTTAGTGTTTTGTGAGTCATGCATTACATGTGTTATGTATTGTTTGTGCAGTGTTTAGTATGGGCATGAAATGCATCATAGTGTCTCGCTTGAGCCTTTCCAAAGCTCCCCAAGAAGATCTTTAAGTAAACTTAATGTTCTAGCCAGTTTTGATGATGTATATATGAGGATAAGATTTGGTTCTGCACTCATGTTGCTGTGTGGTAACTATAGCTACTGAGATGTATTTCAACATCTTTATGTGGGTGCATGTTAAGGAATGACTATGTCCTACAACTTATATGATTATTGTCTACTTGACTAAAACTATATAATGATTGATTTTATGTCTAAGATGCCTTAAGTCTTAAGGATGTTGGCATATGGCCAAGATAAAGGCACCGGGGGAAAACCTTCTAATGTTAACTATATTTCCAATTTTTCTGGCCATAATCTGCCAACCATGACATAATCTATAGATTACAAGAATTGCATAGTTTTTATGTTTGGTATTTTTCCCATAGTCCTTATATCTAAACCAACTTAACTTCGAAGTTTCACCCAATAACTCCGAGGTTTAGACAAGACAGTGGGTTAAAAACTCTATCCATGATACCACCTTACCATCTAAGGATCATAATGGATATGTGTCTGATTGATGGCGATATTGAAGTTGTCACCATGTTATGTTAAATGAAATCTTCAAGGGTACATAACATGGTCATGGAATGCTCAATGATAAACATGACTGATCTATCAGTGTCATTTTAGGCATATACATTAAAAACCATTGTCTATCTATTAAAAAGGATTTCAACTAAGTCAGTCCCAAAAACTCCATAATAATTATAGACCAATAAGAAACCAAGTGTGAGACACTTAAAAATATGGGGCTGTCATGCACATGTCATGAAATAAAAGTTTACAACATGGGAATCTAAAACGAAAAGATGTCTATTTGTAGGGTACCCAAAAGGCACTATAGGTTATTATTTTTATAATTCAAAAGAATGAAAGGTGCTCATTAGTAGAGATGCAGTCTTTATGGAATAAGATTTTGTAGTTGACTCTAAGAAGGACAATGGGATAAATTTACAAGAGTTAACCAAGACATCTGATAGTACTACTTCTGTTAACAGTACTTGGGTCAACACCTTTTTAAAGCCTACTCATAAAAGTTGTAGGATCTTTCACCAATGTCAGAAGTTGGCACTTCTAAATAAGTCACTCACAATGATCTTAAAATATAGTGAACAAGATCCGAACCCATGAGGAAGTAATGAAGGATGTTGACAATGACATATAAATTGATGCTATGAATTAAAAGATGGGTTCTATGTATAAGAATCAGGATTTTTGTCCTGCCAATAAGACTATTTAGTGTAAATGGGTTTATAAGATGAAAAGACCTAATTGGAGGGTGAGAAACCTTTTTGGCAAGATTGGAGGGGGAAAAAATGTAATCAAAATGAAGTAATTGATTGAAAAAGTTTTTCACCAATATTCATGCTTAAATCCATCAGAATTGTGTTAGCTATGGTTGCATACATGACTTCGAGATATATAAGATTGATGTGAAAATTGCCATCTTGAATGTGCATATTAAAAAAGATATCTATATGAACCAACCCGAAATTGGTATTTAGTGGGAAAGAACAATTATTGTGTGAGCTAAATAGGTCAATTTATGGACTTAAATAGGGCACCAAAGTTAGAACATTCAATTTGATGAGACAATCAAATAGTTTGGTTTCTCGTGAAATTTGAATAAAGCTTGTGTCTACAAAAAAACATAAGAGAAAGCTATCACATTTCTTATCCTAATTGTTGATGTTATTTTGCACAGTAGGAATGATCTAGAAATGTCGTAAGCATTAAAACTAAGGTTGTCCACTCACTTTTTTATGAAGGGTTTACATGAGACATCATATACCCTTTGTCTTAAGCTTTTCAAAGATGGAAGCCAAAGGTTGTTAGGGTTGTCATAATCTATTTACATCGATAAGATCGTGGCTAAGTTCAACTTGCAGGATTCAAAGAATGGCTTTATGCATTCTAAGCATAGAATCATCTTTTCCAAAATGGTATCTCCCAAGACTATTGGTAGCATCATGCATATAATGTTGTGTACTAGGCATGATAAATGATATAGCATATGCTATAAGTGTTGCAACTAGCTATTAATCCATCCTTGGGGAAAGTCATTGGACCATCGTTAAACATATTCTCAAATATCTTAACAAAACAAAGCATTATTGCTTGGTTAATGGAAGTCAATGAATGTGTTGATGTTGACCTCCAATTTGATCTAGATGATGGTCACTCTAATTTTGGATTAATTTATTGATTGAATAGTAGGGATTTTAGTTAGAAAAGCTTCAAGCAAAGTACACTAGCCAACTTTATAATGAAAGTAGAATAGATTGCTACTTCTAAAGTAGTAAAAGAGGCTATTTGGATTTAGAAGCTCATTTAAGAACTTGGGGGTGTTCCAAGTATTGAATCTTCAATTACTCTGTACCATGATAACATTGGGCCTATTGTACAAGTCAAGGAACCCCGTACTCATCAATGCATGAAGCATGTATAGAGGAAATTTCACTTAGTAAAAGAATTTGTCAAAAGAGAAGAGGTAAGCATCATAAATATTCCTTCAGTGGAAAAATTGGCAAAGGCACTGACCAAATCATTGTCTCAAAAGATTTTTTCAAGAACATGTAAATGAAATGGCCTTAGAAAGGTTGCTAATTGTCTTTCAATCGTAAGTAGAAGATTGAAATATTTATGTGCTCTTCAAAGTTGAATTGAATTTTATTATTAATTTAATAAAGTTATGTTATTTTTATTCTTTTATGTTATTGTTTTATCTCCTACTATGACAACCCTTTTATGTTAAATATGTCTCTTGGTTTTTTTTATTAAGAAATTCACGTGGTCGATTTAGAAATATTATTTTGTATATAAAATTATATATATATTGAATATATAAATTTTATAAATATTTTTCTAAATTATTTAAATCTAGATAAATATGAAGCGACATGCACTTATTGATTCCAAATTGACATTGTCGTGATTCTAATTGTGGTTAGTCTAGTCTAGATTATTATAACAATATCGGATGGTCAATGAAATAAATTAATGCATATGGGTTCTTATGAAATATCTCTAAACTCATGGTTGATTTTGTAAGATTGTATAAAATGTTGTACTAACATGTAACTAATAAATTAGTCCTAACTAATTTGATAGAATAAAGACATCCCAAGGGTCCCCATGCCACATTTTGATCTATTCCATTATTTCCCTATAAGTAGAGCTGTGGTATACAAGAAACATATGGGAAATCTCTTCATTAGAGAAATCACACATAAAGCAAATAGTGAAAAAAGGAATTTGAGCTTTTCAAGCTTGGAGATTTTGCACCTGTAGAATTTGTCTAAAAAAAATTAAAACCCTATATGATTATTTCTGCAATTTGATCCCGGTGCATGCAAATTTAATACCATGGAACTGTTTTGAATTTTCAATTCCTTCAACTCTCCTGCATCACAAACAAATATCGAGCTAACCATTGATCACAAACTAATGCTAGTAAATTGTTGTTGACTACAGTATCAAGTGACAGAATCAAAGAAAATGGAAAACAAATGAGCTTCATTTGCAAATAGGCATAATCCAAACACCAACCTGAAAGCCAAAAAAAGAGCAAAATATAAACAAAAAATGGATTAAAAATACCTTTAAGAAGCTAAACCATTGATTGTAAAAACCTAATATCATTGCTGGCGAATGAGAGGTTGACATCTACTTGTGCTCGGTCTTATTCAAGGCAATGGAGTAGATTAGGCCGAGCTATTGTAGCCATTAAGGAGGCTTGTGTAATAATTTGATCAAACCTAGAGCAATACTACCCATAGTAGTCTGTCCATACTTAGGATTCATAGAGTAATGCCATAAAGGAGAAGATCATGTTGAGCAAGCTGCTCATGGCCATAACAATTGCCTTTTTGTGGTTCGATTTGAATCCTTTCCATAGATTGTATCTGCTTTCCACTTTTGCTATCTTCATATTGGTCTTCCTCTTCTGCCTAGCCTAAATCAATTTTAAAAGGCATGCAAGATTGTTCTCCTCCAATTGTTCTTCTTCTACTATCCTAATAAAAATTTTGAAGAACAGTCTTGATTTTGTAAGTAAGGTAGTTTGCGTAATAGGGATGAATCAACAGCAATCTGGTAGTGCCAAGAGGTGTCCAAGAATTGGAAACGAGATAGGGTTGACATAATCTGGGATAGATTGGTGATAGTTAAAGCATGGTAAAGATTGAAGATTAAATCAATTTGGGACACAAATTTGGAAACCAAATCAAAGATGAGGTGGTTGGGCAATTTAAGCATCTGAAATGGGGCTCATGAATTTATGATTCTAAGATAGACGAGGACCAAAGGCAACAAACAATGATGAAAATGATGTTGTCAGGTAGCAATTTGTGAATGGAGAGGAGAAATTTGACATTCACCATAACACAAATAATTCTATTTTAATTACCTAGTTATGCCCTACTTTAATTACAGTTGTCTCTCAACTAAGAGTCGTTCATTTCTCACGGTGATGGTAGCTATCTCTCATTTGTGACAGTTTGCCATGCAGTTGTGGATGGCCATCAGAAGCTAGTGGCCTAGGAATCTTGGCTTTTCACTCTTTTGATGGACGAGTTATAGGAATTGTGGAAGAACCTAGTTTTAACAGAGGAGAAACAGGTGGATCTAGGGTTTGAGTATGATAAGGCGGACACTACTGGTTCACCAACAAAATTCTTCCTGCTAGGCCTTCTATGGACCAATCGGTCTTTCAACAACGAAGCCCTAATGAATACCGTGAAATCAATCTGGCAACCTATAAAAAGAATTGACGCCGAAGTGTTGGATGATAATCACTTCTTATTCACACTGATTTTGAAGGGTGATGTGGCTCGTGTCTTGGATGGTTACCCCTAGTTGTTTGATCAACACATCCTCTTACTGAAAGAAATTAAAGGCGATAATATCCACCAGCTTGTAAAATTAGTTCATGCGGCATTTTGGATGTGAGCATATAACCTGCCGTTGAATATGATGAAAGTCGATGTTGCACGAAGGTCTTCTCAATCATATCGATAAGGACTATGAGACTAAGAGTAAATCAAAAAGCACGAGTCAGTATAGTAAATAGCTTCAGGTGTCATCACTTAGCAGTCAGGCTTGAAGATGGTCTGGGGAAATGGGTAATTTGAAATTCGGCAGAAAGGGTCTTCTTCCTCAGAGTCCAGTGTCTGGGACTTTAATCAATCAATGGCCTCTAATCCAAGAGCAGTTAACCAAGCACTTTGGCAAAAAGTTTACCGGTGATGTGGAGGAAAGGGAAAGGGAGTTAGATGGCCTGGTGGAACCATTAAAGGTAGGGACTGACAATAGTCTGTTAGTAGTTCAGGAGACATCAATGGTGAGAGAGAATGAGCACAAGGAAAGTATACCAAGCAAGCCAGAGGATCGGATATGTAGTCTCACTTCTCAACAGGTAATGATGGCTCTTTCCCATTCAGTAAATGATACTGCAACTATTGGGCTAGAGCAAGTGAATTTGTATGTTGGAATAGAGGGGGGTAAAGGTGTTAATAGTGAATCAGTGTTATTTCAAACTTAGGTAGAACAAGTACAGGAGGTGCGACTGCATAAGGTCATGGGATGGAAAAGTCTATCCCAAGAAGAGAAAGGTGCCCTAGGGGCAAGCTCATCACATAGATGGGGAGCCGAGGAGGATTAGGAAAGAGGATGTTCCTATTGACACAGCAGTAGGGCCTGATTGCCAAGCTGACAAACACAATGAGTCTCCTATTTGTGAATTACTAGGGTTTGGGGGATGACTGATGAGTTCAATTACTTAAATAACTCCTATAGAGAAATCATACAGGGATGGATTTTCTGTGCAAAACTTGGTTCTCAATAAGCTGGATGAAAAAGGTGAAGGTTGAATGTTGATTTCAGTTAATGTTTGTGGTGGACAGTCAGGGCTATTAAGGTGGTCTAACTTTACTATGGAGGAATGATTTTAGTGCTCAATTCCTCAGTTTCTCGAAGAGACATATTGGGAGGTGAATGTGATAGGAAAAGCTAGGGCATGGAGACTTACAGGCGTTTATGGGATGCTGGATTAGAGGAAGCAAAAAAAATTTTGCAGTTACTACAACATATCAATAGTGACTCGTCTCTTCTTTGGGTGTGTGGTAGGGACTTTTACAAGATTATGTATCCAAGTAAAAGGATGGTTGGCGTACCGAGAGACAACCGGCTTATACAGGACTTCAGCAAATGTTTGGTGGATTATGGCTTAAAGGATCTTGGCTTTGCTAGGCCACAATTCACTTAATCAAGTGTCCAATCAAAAGGAGAGGTGATACGGTGTCAGTTGGATTGGGTTGTAACATTGAAGAGTTGGTTGGAGGCTTTCCTAGACTCGCTGATGACACACAAGCTGACATCCTTCTCAGCTAATGAGGCACCAATGGTTCATTTGTAGAGATCGTTCTAAAGGAAAATGGGGGAAAAAGCATTGCGTTTTGAATCTATGGCTTTGAGAAACAAAGAGTACCCAGCTATCGTGGAAGCTGCATAGGTTACGGAGGGGCAAATAGTAACAGATAGCAAAGATCTAGTAGATATATGTGATCGAGTTGCAGTGGCATTGAAGTCATGGAATGAATCCTAATTTGGTCATGTGAAGGAGAATAATCCTAAAAAAATTTCCATCGTAGCCAAGAAGTGCATCGGAACTTATATGAATGGGTACACTAGGAAGAATTAATGTTGAAGTAGAGATTGTGGATTTCATGGCTTTAAGAGGAGGATAGGAACATGAAGTTCTTTCATTCTTACGCTTTGAGCAAAAGAAAGAACAATAATATTGTACAGATACGTGACAAGGATGGGAGATGGATGGAAGATGAGGACGGGATTGTCCAAGTTGCGTAATACTTTGGTTGGCGCTTTACTTCATCTCCTATTCTTGCAGGGTTCCAATTCTCGGACATTCCTATAGCATCACTCTTAATGGCTCAGGTCTGTGACCTCCAAGCACCCTTCACAGAAATGGAAATCTATACAGCTTTGATGTAGATGCATCCTACAAAAGCCCCGGGACCAGATGGCCTTCCAGTAGAATTCTTTGAAAAGTTATGGCCTCAGGTTCAGACTAATATTCTAGCATTTTTCTTTAAAGTACTAAATTTTGGTGCTAGTGTGTAGGATATAAATAAAACAAATATTTTGTTGATTCTGAAGGTGAACAAGCCAATGACTATGGCATAATTCAGACCAATCATCCTTTGTAATGTCATATACAAAATTATTTCCAAGGCGATCGTGAACAAGTTAAAGGTGGTTCTTCCTAAAGTCATCTCGATGGTGCAAAGTGCATTCATCAAAGGTTGGCTGATTTCAAATAATATCCTAGTTGCCTATGAGTTGTTTCATACATTACGAGGGAAAAAAAGAGGAAATAACTACTTTTGTGCTTTGAAATTGGACATGTCGAAGCCATACGACAAAGTTGAATGGTGCTTTGTGGATTTTATGTTGATAAAATTGGGCTTCTTTATTAACCTCGCGTAGCTTATTTTGGAGTGCATCTCTTCGGTGTCTTACTTGTTCTCCATAAATGGGCAATGATACGGTAATCTTGTTTCGAGTGGAGGATTATGCCAAGAAGACCCACTCTCACCTTGTTTGTTTATTATGTACATGGTAGGGCTTTCTTCATTATTAAAGCATCAAATGAGAGCTGGTGCAATTTAAGGTGTCTTGGCATCTAGGAGTGGGCCAAAGGTTTTGCATCTATTTTTCACAGATGATAGTCATTTTTTTTACGGTGCTTTAGATCAAAGGTTCACACCTTTGGAAGCTTTTACGAGAACATAAGATGGTATCTGGGTAATGCATAATTTTTTATAAATCGAGGGCTTTTTTTTAGTCCAAACATGTGGGAAGAGACTTGGGCATTTTTCTTGTCTATTTTTGGTGTTACTGAATCCGAGAATGTAAAGCGTTATTTGGGCCTCCTTACATGTGTTGGTCAATGGAAGAAAATTTTTTTAAATTTTTCTAGAGGAGCAAGTTTCTTGGTATGTTTCGACATGGCATGCCAAATCATTCTCCAAGGGTGGCAAGGAAATTTTAATTAAGTCTATGGCTCAATTGCTCCCTACCTGCACAATGAGTGTTTTTGGTTTTACAAAAGTTGTTTTCTAGGATATAAAGGTGTGAATAAACAAATTTTTCTAGAATGAATGAAAGGTGGGTAAAAGAATGAATTGGATGTGTTGGGAACGTTTGTGCCCTAACAAGCAGGAAAGAGGGCTTAGATTCTAGGACCTCTCCACTTTTAATAAGGCGATGCTCACAAAGCAAGGCTAGAGATAGATTACAGATCCCTTATCTTTGTGTGCCTAAATCCTAAAGGCCAAATATTACCCGTCCTCTTTTTTCTTGGAAACTAAAGATAAGTCAAACTCATTTTTCACCTAGCAAAAGCATCTTGGATGGAAAACAAATCTTGCTATTGGGATCTAGGTGGCAAATTGGGACATTGAGAAATATTAAAATTTAGGGTTATAATTGGGTCCCAGATAAGAGTTCCTTCAAATTAAATACCCTACCTAGAGGACTTTCACCTCAGACCATTGTTAATGTGCTTTTGACTGGACAGCTAAAGACTTGGAATCTTCCTCTACTACAACAACTTTTTGCGGTTCGGAGGTGAGACGAATCAAGTAGATTCCTCTATTAATGGATGGTGTGGATGACCAGTTGATATGGCATTTTTCTAAAGATGGTGACTACGTAGTCAAGAGTGGGTATTCAATGTATATGCAAGATCAGGAAAAAAAGGTAAGGGTAAACCCATTGTCCAATTTTTTATAGAAGGTGACTTGGAATAGGGAAAGGCTGAGTAAACACAAACATTTCCTATGGAGGGCGGCTCACAATTCCCTTCCTACTCGTGATAATCTACTGCTGTTTGGTATAGTTTCAAATGCTTCCTACCTTCTTTGCCATGATATGGTGGAAAATGGTATCCATGTGGTGCATTATTGTCAAGTTTTTAAGGAAGTATGGAATGCTCGACAAATGGCTTTTTTAGTAGACTTGGGAGGCTCATAAGCAAAGGAGTAGATCTCTTGTGCTCTTTCGATCGTGAGTATAAATGAGCGCTAGTGTTTTGTGGCATCTACATACACTCTATGGCATCATAGGAATAAGGTTATGCTTGGTAGGCCTTGTTAGAGTATTGACGTGCTTGAATGGAGATTCCATAAAAGTCTGAATGATCTTGCAGCACTACTCAACTTACAACCTACTCAGGGTCTTCGGTTGGATTGGAAGAGGTTGCTAGTGGGATGGTTTAAAACTTAATGCCAATGTTTCCATGGGAGTAAATAGGCACCAATGGATCAAGGTCGTTCTTCAGGACCACCATGGGAAAGTAATTGCCGCACTTTCAGCTTACAAACTAGGACTTGATAAAGTGTTCTATGGTGAATGTGTTGCTTGCCTAAAGGGCCTTCTATTAGCTATGGATTTCCAACTAGGACACATCATTTTTAAGCTTGATGTGAAGTAAGTGGTTAGGGTGGTTCTAGCTAACTCAGGAGGAACTTTAGAGTTGTTTAGCGTTGTGAATGAGATTCACTTAGCTAAGATTGCTCGCACATCTCTTAGCTAAGATTGCCCATTCTTGTGATGATTTTATTCTTTGGATGGACAAGTTTGCAAACCATATTTCGGGCATTGTGGCCACTGATCGTTCGATTGCTTAACAAAATGCATGGATGCTTTCTATTAAAAAAGAAAGAATAGTCTTTGTCAGGAATTTTGTAGATTCATTCTCCAAATGATAGTTCGTATATATTTTTACTCTTATTGTTATAGTACTAACTATGTGATGTTTTAGTTACTATTTGAATTTAAATTTAAATTTATGATATTATGTATGTTGTACTTATTGCATATTCAATAAAATTATTGATCTACTACATTTTTTTGGATATAATAGTTCTGTTATTGTTATTAAACTATTGGCATTGTAAGGATTTGATAATATAATAGTATATGGAGGATTAAAGGCAGGAAATGGAAAGAAATATCAATTTTGCCACAGCTAATGGTCACAAATACCATGCAAAAGTTAGTTACCACAAGCCATAACCAAGTTGGGGACAACTAGCTACACCACCAGCAGCATGTTGGTACGGGAGAAATATTGGCGACAATTTTTGTAATAGTTAGCAGTTATTGATTATATTGATTTGCTACACAGTCATTATTAAGTGCATTAGTAACAAGTGGATTAGCAATAACACACGTAGGCAACGGGCAGTTGGTTGTCACTAAATGCCATTGCTAATGACCTATTTTTTTGTAATGAAGTAATATCGCTAAATCTAACTCCTTGGAATCTTGACGTGACAACACATCCCAAATGCCTAGTTTTCCTTAAAAAAAGTGATATTTGGTTTATGTCTATTAAACAGACCTTTGATGTCTCAAGCACCTCGACCCAATGGTTAAGGCATGAAAAACATCTGGCATAGGTCTAAGGTTCGAACCCCACCTCAGTAACTTTCTTCTTACTAAATATCACGTATGTTAGTTTGATGGCCTTCCAAATCCTAAAAAAGTAGACATCTTCTTCCTCCTTATATATCTGTGTACTATCTCAATCATATACATTTGTACAAATGCTTTTGAGTAAAAAAGAAAAATAAAAAAAGAGCTTTGATACTAAGAATCACAACATGTCAACCTAATCTATGAAACTTGCATCAAAGAAGCAGCATGGTATGGAATGAAAGATTTAGGCTCTATGAGATGCTAACTCCATGCTAAATGGGATATATTACTATTATATACTTTTTAATTGACTATTCTACCTCTATGTGATGCTCTAAAAAAGATTTAGGCTTTGAAATATCTTTTTGATAATCAATAAATTTGATGGGGTATTTTTCCAAACAAATTTGCCATTTAGGTTTTGCATAACCAACATCCATCAGTCCATGAGACCTATGTCGAGAGACAAAATCAACGCACTCATTCTGTCCTCCTAAAGCTAATGTTTAATCCTTTGTTTTTTTGGAAACCAAAATCATACTAATAAGGATAATAAGAAAATAAAGATGTAGCATAATTATGTGCAGGAGATGCATGTTGGCATGGCACCACCACCAGAGCATCACGATCCAAGTTCTCCATTGTTGTCATGTAAGATTGAACTAGGTTGGCCACCGGGGTAATAGGAACCAAACTACCTCGTAAAGTTGCTAGGGCCTGAGAATTAATGTGAGAGCACAAAGGAATACTCCCCAAGATACTTCAAGCTCTACAATGATCAACGTTTGGATGGTTTAATGAAAGAAAACAAGCAAGGATCACATAGTTCCTTAAATGCCAAGCAAAATCGAACCCAAGATAAATGCTTTACTAGAAAGGAATAAAAAATAGCTGAATTCATAGTGCTAAAAGAGTTTGGATGGCATTTAATAGTGTTCCAAGGGCTGAAAGACACATGAAAGCCCTAAACCTAATCAAGCACGCTTACAAGGTGAGCGGGTCCTATTAGGATTAGGTTAGATGCCCAAGAGGGTCTTCCCCACATTATTGCACAAAAACAAAGAAACTCAAATGGCTTGATGGATCTGATATCATTAATATACTTGAAAACAATGAAAGAAACTAAAAAAAAAATGCCTTTGAACTAGAATGCCTATAGAATGCTTAATAGGGGCTCTCAAGTGCACCCTATGTCCATATTAGCATTTTAGGTTGTGCCTGGCACTTTCCATTGATGCATGGTGCTAGCCTTATAGTATGTTTATCCAAACTTCAAAAGGCTTTGAAAATCGTTGGTCCCAGCTAATGGTTCTAACTCCCTTTCTAGGTAGCTTGAAGAATCTCATGATGTGCCCTTAGGGGGCTTCCTTAAGCTTTTATGCATGCCTACATATCACTGGCCCTATTGATATCTTCAAAGGGTCTTGGCTTGCTCTTCAATTCCTATCATTTTTCTATTGCTCAGAAAGTTTTTTCCTTAATTCTGCATTATCAAATGAGGATAAATCAGAAACATTGAAGCCAGCACTCACATTGTACTAACCTAAAAATCCAACTCATAAGCATTATCGTCGATTCTCTTTAGCACTTGGAAGGGACCATCTTCTCTATGATGCAACTTAGTATGCCTTTGAGTTGGGAGTCTTTCATTTCCCATGTGTACCCACACCCAATCTCCTAGTTTAGACACAATCTTCCTACACCTTTTGTTAGCCACCTTGGCATATTGCTCATTCTTGTTCTCAATCTATTGCTTGACCTTCTCACGAAGATTCCTCACAAAATCTACCTTTTATAATCCATCTAGATTAGCAACTTTAGAATTAGGCATAGGCAACAAATTCATAAGGATTAGAAGATTGAAGCCATATACTATCTCAAAAGAAGAATATCCAGTAGTTGAGTGCACTTCACTGTTATAAGCAAATTCGACAAAAGGGATGAATTCTTCCCAAGTTTTTAAGTTATTTTTTATAACAGCTCTTTGTAAAGTAGCAAGGGGTTGGTTGGTTACCTCCATTTTCCCATCTGTTTGAGGATGAAAAGTAGTAGAAAATAAGACCATGGTACCCAACTTACCCCACATCGTCTTCTAGAAATGGCTAAAAAACCTAGTGTCCCAACCAGATACAATTGACCTTGAAAGGCTATGCAATCTTACCACCTCTCCAAAGAATAGGTTAGCTACATGTGTGACATCATCCGTCTTGTTACAAATAAGAAAGTCTGCCACCTATGAGAAATGATCCACCACCACAAAGATAGAATCCTTCCCTCTCCTTGATCTCGACAAACTTAAAATGAAATCCATAGAGATATTAGTTAAGGGGTGTGAAGGTATGGGTAAAGGAGTATACAAACCTAGAATATTTTGTTTAGACTTGGCCCTCTTGCGTGCAATGCATCAAGAGCATAGCCGTTCCATCACCTCATATGAGGCCAATAAAAGTTTTCATATAATACATCAAGTGTCTTGGCAACTCCAAAAGCTCCCATTAACCAACCATTATGGGCTTCCCTTATAAATAACTCCCCTAGAAAACCTTGGGGCACCATAACCTACTTTCTCTTAAAAGATAACCATTTGCCTAAAGTACTTACCATTAGCTTCTTTGGTAGAACTAGCATAGATTTCACCAAATTCAATGTCTTTAGCATACAAATCATTCAAAAATTCAAACCTTAGCAGCTTAGCATTTAAATTAGACAATAATGCATACCTCAAAGATAAAGCATCTGCCACAACATTATCTTTACCTTTTTTATACTTAATCATATAAGGGGAAAACTCAATAAACTCTACCCACCTTGCATGCTTATAAGACAACTTACCTTGACAGTTCAAATATTTAAAGGCTGATGGTCAATGTGTGTAGAAAAACTCTTTGGGCTATAGATAGTGTTACCATATCTCTAGGGCCCTCACCAATGCATACAATTCCTTCTAATAAGTTGGATGGTTCAATATTCTCCATTAAGCTTATCATTAAGGTATGCAATGGCTCAGCCTTCTTGATTAAGTACAACTTTAATGTGTATCCTAGAGTTGCCATATTCCACCTTAAACATCATGCCAAAGTCAGGCAATGCAAGCAAAAATGCACTAGGCAATGCAAGCAAAACTGCACTATGTAACTTTTCCTTGAGCTTTTCAAAGGCTTTTTGTTGAGCTTCTCCCTGCTTGAAGCCAACCTTCTTCCTCACTATCTCCATGAGAAATGCTACAATAGAAAAGAAATTTTTATTAAATCTTCTATAGAAACTAGCTAAGCCATAAAAGGATTTTACCTCAAAGATTCATCTAGGGATGGGCCATTCTCGTATAGCCCTTACCTTCTCCTTATTTACTTTAACTCCCCTTGAGCTTATAGAAAAACCAAGAAATATGACTCAGTTAGTATAAAAATAGCACTTTTTTAAATTGGCATACAACTTTTTCTCCCTTAGGTACTCATTATTTTTCTTAAGTGTTCAAAATGCTCTTCAAGAATCTTGTTATATACCAATATATCATCAAAATAAACGACTATAAATGTACATATGAAATCATGCAAGACATGGTTCATGAGCCTTATAAACATAGTTGGAGCATTGGTTAAACTAAAAGGCATCATTAGCCATTCGTACAATCCAAATTTAGTCTTGTAAGCTATCTTCTACACATCTCTTTCCTTTATCCTAATCTGGTGGTAACCACTTTTCAAATCTATCCTAGAGAAAATTGTGGAACGATGAAGCTCATCTAACATATCATCAAGGCGAGGGATAGAATACCTATACTTTACCATTATTTTGCTTACTAGCTTTCAATTCACGCACATGTAGCAAGAGCTATTCTTCTTGGGCACTACAAGCACTAGCATAGCACAAGGTGTCATGCTTTCCCTCACATATCCCTCGACCAGCAAGTCTTGTACTTGCCTTTATATCTCTTTCGATTACTTGGGATTGGTTCTATAGACTAGCTTGCTTGGTATAAAGGCTTCTGGAATGAGGTTTATTTTATGCTTAATGCCTCTGATAGGTGTCAATCCACTAGGTTCTTCAAGGAACACATCATCAAAGTCCTACGATAAGAGAAACAACAAAGCTTGGGAAACAAGTTAGTTCACTTATAACAAGGTAATAGTTTTTGTAAACTAAAAGAAGCATAAGCCTTTGTGCTTAAAGGCCTTGCCTCACATCTATCATTTTAGCCAAATCGTACTCTTTTCTTCTCTTAGCTCACCCTTCTCATTCTTTACCTGGGGAACTCTCAACTCTCATTTCCCCCTCAGGTCCACTCACTTTGCCATATCTCTCTATTTTTCTCTTAGGTTTCCGCTTATGTTTCTTGCTCTCAACCCCTCAACTTTCTTTTCAATTTCTTTTCCCTCATTATTACACTGAAGCTGATGCTCTAGTACATCTTCTATGTAGGGCATCTTCATCTTTAATGGTGGAGAATGTGCTTGTTAGTCTGGAATGGGCTTGTAAAGAAGTAAGAAGGGAGCTAAGGGGGTTCCTAGGAATATTCTCAGGGAATAGGCCTCCGATTCTCAAGTTAGTAAAGTAAGGAAATGAGAGAGCTAAAGTGAGTAAAAGGGCTAAATGTCCTCACCTGGAAGCGGTTGTAGGATATATAGGGCAAGCTGGGAGTGGACCATTAGGCCTGCCAGGAAAAAGGCCGGCTACATGGCCAGCCAGATTCAAGGATCTAGAGGCCTTGCCCTTCAAAAGGTGATACAAACTATCCTGGGCACACCAGTGGTAGCCTGCTCTCACATATTGCTAAAGCAATTTGGCAACAGTCTTGTCAATGGTCCCGCAAGCCCCTTGTGAAATCCTTTCCTGAGGCCCCTTTGATAGAGCACTAAAGTAGTCATGGAGTTTGATTGGCCCATCCTCAACTAAGGTCCCAAATCTAATGTCCAAGGATGCTATGCTTGGGTTATGATGTGGGAGGCCTCCATAGGTGTTCAATTAAAGCTAGTTCGACCATTCAACTAGGGCGTTTCCCCTTCAGCCATCACATGCCCCCTTTAAACTAGGCTAAAGTGACTTTGGACTTCGATCTAAATGTGCCATTTCTTTAGCAGAGCCGGCACCTATTCTTTTTTTGGTAGGAGAAGCTATTTATAATTTTCCCAATTAAACCCTAGCTTTTAGAAGAATTTTTTTTTTTTAAAAAAAAAAAAAAGAGATGTTTTCGCTCATTTCCTCTATTTTTTTACCGGGGTAGATAGTCATTAAAGCTTGTCAATCACTTCAATCTACAGAAGCATTCCTTTGATCTGAATATTGAGGGACACATGTCATTCGTCATTCACTATTTTCATAAAGACGTTTCACTTCAGCTCAGATGGGTAGATTTGGTATTGATGTTTTGCCATAATTGTGACTTTTTGGTTTCCTTATTTGGACCATAAATACCCTCCATCATTTAGAAGTTTCTTACTTTGAATTCTTCTCCTCTCTCTCATTTTCAAGTTTTTTCTTCACTCTCTAAGGCTTTCTTCTTTTCGATGAAGGTTAATACAGCAGTGTGATTATTGGTGGTGAATTCTATGGAGGTCCAGCAGCTTTTCTAAGCATTAGTAAATTATTAGGTGGGTGGTTAATTCTTGGTTTCTTTTTTTTCTTCACCTAAAGTCCTCTTTTCTTCCTTTCTAGCCAAAATAGGTTCTAGGATATCCAAGGTTAAGACTATCGCCCCTCAACCAAAAAAATCTGAGATCTCATCTTCAATAGCTGAAGAGGGTTGAAGCTCCCTTAATGCTTACTTGAGTTGCAAGACTTCGAAGAAGATTAAAAAATGGCACACCAAGTATTTTTTGCCTTCTTATGTCAAACTCCATCTTCCATAAAAAGGTAAGTTGAGTTATCAACCTCAAGATGGAGAAATAATAGTTTCAAGACTTAGTTGAAGGTAGGTCTCCAAGATCCACCTCCAAAAATGGTTGCAAAATTCTACAAACTTCATGGGATAGTTGTTAACCATCTTCCCCTGAACACCTACATGTATTTCAATGTTTTTCTATGCCTGTGTGGAGCTTTCAAGGTAGATCCTCATTTTCTCATTTTCTTACAATATTATAAGCTCCATCTACATCCAAAATGATCCTTCTACTAGCTCCTTCCTCAAGGCACTATAAGCAAAAAGTACACCTTCACCTTCAGCACCAAAGATATATGGAGGAGCAAGCAAAAAGAATACTTCTTTATGCAAGTCCCAGATTCCTAGGGAATTTTGGCCAAATGGGCCTCTTGGTCCTTGATGGCCGACGTCAAGGATCCATCAAAGCTCTTAATCAGGGATCTCCAAAATAGGTTTGATGATTTTGATTCCTATATTTCACAAGTAGTAAACTGGGTTGATCCCTCGGTTCCTTATGACCCCTTCCTTTTCCCCATTAAGTGAGACTTAATGACCAACAAAGTATTACAGGAGCTCATGGTAGTGAAAGAGCATTTGACTAACCTCCGAATGCCAAAGCCAAGTTCAGACAAGGTGAAGTCCATTTTGGTGTTGCTCCTTCTAGAAGAACTTTCTTACGTTGATTATTTAGAGAGTAAGCTTTCATTTTCCATAGTTTTTTTTAATAGCATAATACTTACACTGATGTCTTCTTCATCTTGTAGAGATGGATGACAGGTCTACAAACTTCAACAAGAAGATGTTTCTAGACCAAGCCAAAAAGGTTAAGGAAGAAAAAAAGGCCCCTAAAAGAAACAAGGGAAGAGTTCAACAGAGGCTCGTTTGAAGAAGGTCAAAAAGGCTCCTCCTTAAGTTGCTGAGGTTATAAAGGCCACGCATTTTGGAGCTCGTGTAGGTTGATCTCTCCAAAACACCTTTAGGTCTAGATACTACGGTTGTGATATTGAGCTCGGCTCTTCAAATAGCTGAAGTCAAAGAAGTGGAGAGGAAAAGGCAAGAAAAAGAGGAATATGATCCTTTCTAAAGTGTATAAGGTCAATGATTCTGGAGGTGCTGCCATTATTGAGGTCACACCACCAAGTTTGATCCTTGAACTTTTATCTATAAGTTATGGTTTATTTGACATTATATGTTTTATAAATGACTAGTTGGGGATTGACACTATAATGGAGCTTCGCCTTGATCATGCAGGGGAGACACCAGAGCTGAAATAGGTTGTGGACCATGAATGCAAATGCCAATGAAAGAATGCTAGTATTCTCCAAAAGAAGGTTCATATGGAGTGTTTCTAGTGATTCATGAAGGATATGGATTTATTCTCCAATGAATGCTAGGGGATGGTCTCCCAAATGGTGAGGAGGATCATGACAAATGCAACCTTCCAGACTCTGATGGACATATATCTAAATGAAGAGATTATAGCAACTTGTCTGATCGAGCATTCTATTAAGGTAACACTTATTCTTTCTCTTGCCTTGTGCCCTCATATTGTTTTCCTTTGTTCTCACTTAGATTTTATTTTTGTGCTACAGATGCTCACTATGTCAGGTACTTTCAAGCATGGTCAACCTAGAAGACTGAGATTCGTTCTAACATGAAAGAGAATCTCACAAACACAAAGTCAGCTTTGGCAATGCATTAACACTCTAAGTATTTAAATACAGTGATCAATTTTAGTGAGCTCAAGTCCCAGGCAGTCCATGTTCTGTAGGCCAAGCAGAACATGTGTATTATGTTTACCCAAGTGGCCCTCTTGGTCATTATGCAAAGCTATGTATATTGGCCCAACCATCACACACATATTCACATGCAATTTCATCTAAAAGTGATGATGACAATGAAATTCTTTATTCCCAGCCAATATGAAATTTGAATAAAATGCCCAAGTGCATGTACAATCATATGCACACATGATGCTATTGGTGCGCATCTTTTTTTTTCCAAACTTTCGCACCGTGTCCAACTCAAATTCTACCCATGTTCTCCTGTGCCCTAAAGGTTTTAAACCTTTAATACCCTTAAACCTTCATATAGAAATAGGTTTGAGACATTAAATCCACCTAAGTTTACAATTATGGATCTTACACTTAACCGGGTAAAAATGACCATATGAACAGTGCTCAGCAAAATCAGCCAATTTTAACAGCCCATAACTCTGGCTACAGGGCACCAAATCTAGTTATTCAAAAGCCAAGTTATTCCTCTTGAAGTTTTCTAAGTGTGGTCAAAATTTCATACCTAAATTATTTATGTACAGAAAGTTATGGCATCTGGAGTACAGGGTACCAAATTTTAGCCACTATTAACCATTATGCCCATACAAAATTTCATAATATTCATACACTTCATTTCCAGGTGCAAAACCCACTTGGTAGTGTCCATATATGTCTTAAACATATGGGAAAACCATTCCCCTGAATTTAGAGTCCTTCTAACCATCATTCATAAAAATGCCATCAAAACAGCCCACAAACACCAGATGGACAGCATTGTATACACACTTCAAACCACACTCCATTGATCCATATATCCTTCTCACACTACAAATACAACATACCCAGATCATTCACATGCATTGATGCACCACATAAATGACAATAACTTAGTTAATACGTACACTAAGCTTCTTGGAGAACTTCAAAAGCACTAAGCACTCCAGAAACTTGTAGGGACCAGCTGCTGCATAAGGCAGAAAGTACCATTACTAAAAATATCTAATGTGCTCCAAAAATCATGAAAATTTCCAGTTTACAACTAAACAGATAGGAGTCAATATACCTAAAATTTTACAGAGAAATTCACGTGACAGCTATTATTTTGAATGCTCTCTTTCAGGTGCTCCTGAAATGGACAGAAAGGGGGTAAGTCTCTTCGAAGAAACTTAGTAAGGGCTTATCATTAGAAACTTGAATTCCCATCAACATACCTGAAATAAAAAGACATAAAGACACAAAAAAAAAGCACATATACAAAACTATACCCATCCAAATGCACAAACAAACAGAACACAATCAAATGCAATGCTAGCAGCAATATATCATTAGGGTTAGTCCATAAACAATCAAATAACAATATGTAATCACTATGGCAGCCCTCCTCAAGCTAATGCTTGGTCTTAGTTAGTACTAACTTGGGCTCTAGAAACCCCTGTAAACACTGCCATCTTAGTGCATGAAAAACAGTAAGGGTGGAACCTTTTTCATGCACTCCCCCTTAACCCATACTTGGTTCCTTGAGCATTTTGCTCTCTTCCAAGCATGGTCATAGCTTCATGGATGCTTGATCATCATGTTAAGACAGTAAAAAACCATGAAACATGAAGATAAAACCCTTACCTAAGCTATGAAAGCTGAAATCTTCAAGAGATACACAATAAACCCGAAAACTAGGGTTTTTCTCCTTCTTTTTGCATCCGATTGCCTTCCTTTGTGATTTCTTGGGAGATTGAGCTATGGTGGCTATGGAAGCTTATGAAGGAGCTAAGGAATAGGTTGTTCCTGGTGGGGGACAAAAATGGGCAGGAAATGGCAAGAAATCAAGATATTTTACTTGACTTGATTAGATTAACCTTAACCCCCGCTTAGGTCACTATAAGTATATCTTAAGCAAATAATTTTTGGCTAATCTTTAGCCCACCTTTTTGACCTTAGAACCTGGAAATAAAAGGCTGGGATAATGCTATAAATAGCCACCTTTGACTCTTGTCAAAAATCATCTCATCCTTAAGTTATTTTTGTGAACAATTGTACACCTAGTTGTCTTAGGTTCTTGAATAATGGCTTTTCTTTCCTTTATGCAATTCAGCCTCCAAAAATTGCTTCCATACAATTCAAATCCTTCCAAATCTCTCTTTTAGAGTTGTACAATTGAGTACCCAAGTCTTGAAATCTTGCAATAAGACCCATAGATCACTTGTAAAACAAGCAATCCTTTAGGGCTTCTTTTAGTACCAAGTAACCATTGTAATCTTTTAGGGAGGTGTAGATTATTCACTTTACGCCTCACATTTCATTCACTATGGTGAAAATTATGCTATATAATGATTTATAACCATTATGCCTTTATACTGTAATTTTCCCATTTGTTGAGGTGGTAACACAATCACTTGCTACAACTTTGGCCAACTGAAGAAGATTCTTGATGAAGAAGTTTCTTGAGTTTTTTAGGAAATAACATGGGGCACAAAGATGCTTTTAGTTGATTTCTCCTCCATGATGGCCAAGCTTGGGAAGGCTCATAGTTCATACCTCAGATTGTGAGGCCTTTCGAAATGAAAAGAGTAGTCTGACTTTTCAAATAGCAAACCTTGTCAAAGAGAAGTATAAAATCAAGGAGGATATTAAAGAGATAAAGAAGTTCTGAAGAAAGAAAAAGAAAGATATGGTGGGCATCGTCAAGGTGAAGGAAGAGGTTGTTGGGTTTCGGGAGCCAAACAGCGCAGCGGAATTTAACTGAAACCCTCCAGGATCCAAGTGAAACGGGGTAAACCGGGTGTTTGAAAATTTTCATACCTAATTTTCGATTGAGATCTCTCACTCAACTGTAGAGTCGAATCACAAAACCTGAACAGTTGACGTGTTCAGGCTCTCTATGGTATCCACACGAGCCTCTCGGGATCACCACGCTTCCACCACGTCCCGGTAGATGCGTTTCTCTTGCGCTCGCAGTGCTAGCTTGTGTCCTCCAAGGAATTGCAAGAGAAGAGTGCGGTTGTCCTTTTTGGAGGCTAGGGCAAGGAGACCTGCGAATTTCTCACTTAAAAGTTGTATTTATAGTGAGACTCAACTTCCAGGCCTAATAGGTTTCAAAGCCCTAATCCAATTAGGATTTAATTTCGGGCTTAATAATGGCTCAACTTTTGGGCCCATTATTAATACGAAATTAAAGTGAAACCATAACCCAAATAATTAGCCCATGCACTCTAATGATCCAAAATGCTCTATGTGTGCGACCCAATAGGCTCTTATCACGTTGGCAATGATCATAAATCACATTTATGATCATAAGCAATGAGCGGTGTCTAGCAACACATCATTGCTACCCAAGTGACAAGATTGTCGATGATTTGACTATACCTTTATGATCATCACCGATATATGCCATTGTCCCTTTGTCCAAGATATCAAGACTAAGCACGAGACATGGAATGTGTCACTCTCATATAGCCCAATCTTTGGTTTCTTGATTACCGAGTAGACTAACTTAAACTGATGACATTGATATCGCATATCAACTCATCCGAGCATGGCCATGCATTTTCTAAGTCTCACTCTATCAAGGGGCCCGAAGATATCGCTCCCGTTACATAGGAGGGACAAATCCCATCTTGATCATACAAATCCCTCCGCATGATATGTGACATACCCAATGACCTCCTTCAAGTTCACTCAGTTACGAGCAACAAAGGAAAGTATCAAAGTATGTGACTCACATGTAGGGAACCTTGATGATCTTAGGTCGAAGGACTACATATACCCTGATCACTATGGGAATCACTTATGACACTCATATAACGATCCATGTAGTGTTCTCATGGTGGGTCGGTCCAGTACACAAGTTCTCCAACTTGTACCCATATGTAGACTACATATCTCATATTAGTCTCCACATATGCTAGTCGTTATGTATTATTGCAACCCGCTCCACAATAGTACTAGACCAGGGACTTTTAAGAATATCATTATTCTAGGGTTACAATTATGTTTGTTAAGTTACGCAGGAACAAAACAACAAACATAATTGCTGGATTAATGCCTTAATAAAATATCATGACTCAATGTGCAAAAATACAATCATCTCATGACTGGCTTTTGGGCACAACACTAACAGAGGTTAACAAAATGGCTAAATAGGGTTGCCAAGAAGCGTTCTATTTGGCCCATTATCAAATCCTTAGCCACCATCTGACCTCAACATTTCCTTTTTGAACACCCTTAACATTCCTGAGGGAGCTTCTTTCTCCTGGTCTATATGGGATTTTCTTGGTATCCCAAAGGTCAAGGAGCAAAGGCAAAGGTGACAAATGAATAAAAGATCCCTATGAGTAGTGCATTAGGTTTATTTGCCCTTGTTTTATGGTATTCTTTATAAAAATTTTGTAAGTAATGAATGAAGTATTATTCTCTTTTTGTATAGTTTTGTTTTTGAACATCGATTGCCCAAGCTTTGATATTTTGCTAGTGCATTTGACAATTGTTTGTTTAAACTTCTCACCACTTTCTGAATTCATAATTTTGGCTCTTCTTCTGAGGTAGGCCTTACTCTTCCAATTGACAATATGGGGGAGATTAGCCATCCTACCACCTTCCCTCATTGGTTGGAAAATTTTTCTTAGTGTTAAGAACAGTTCATATTTTCATTCATTCGACATGGGTACAATGGCATTCAAGTATAACCAATCTTTTTGAATGAATTTTTCTAAGTGTTCAACACTTTGTTTGTGTGTAGTACTTCTTTAAAGAGTTCGAATATTAAGTTTTCTTTAAGTTTACACCTTCAACGTCTTGAAGTTTGTAAACCCCAAGCCTTATTTCTTCGGTGACGAGATAAATGCTTCCCAATTTGCTTGAAACACACTGTGGGAAGGTCATCGAGCTTCTACTTTGGAGTTATGAAGTACTACATCACCTGCCTTTGTCTCTTAAGGCTTAACTCTTAAGTTTGCGGTGGCGGCTAGTATTTGTTGAAAAGCTTTTCTTTGTAACTTCATCGTTTCCCTATATTGTTCAATTATGTCTAACTTGGCTTTTAGGTCAAGGTCATTATGTTCCCAGTTAAAGACTCATACTCATACCGAATGATGCATGATCTTGATAGCTATCAAAGCCACAGTTTTTAATGCTAGGGAAAAAGGGGTTTCATTTGTCACCCTCCTAGGCATTGTTGGGTAACTTAACATTTTACTCAGTAATTCCCCAAACCATTTTCCTTTAGCTTACCCTAGCATTTTTTTAGTCCAGCCTTTAAGGTTCTATTAGATACCTCAACTTATCTATTGCTCTGAAGATGGCCCCCTAGGGTGAGTGTATTTTTGTATCAAGGTTGGCTATAAATACTCATAATCCTTTATCAATGAACTAAGTGTTGTTATCAACTACCAACACTCTTAGGCATAAGAATCAGTAGATGATCTTCTTCTCGAATGAATTTTTGGACTTCTTTTGCCAATATTATGGATAAAGGTTTGGCTTCTATCCACTTTGTGAAGTAATCCATAGTTACCATATAGTGTTTTACTCCTTCGAGAGCCATAGGCAATAGGCCAATCAGATGAATCCCCCAAATGGCAAAAGGCCATGGGTAGTTGTCACATCATGACTTAGGTGGCACCTTTTGCACCAAAAAGTGTCTTTGGCATTTGTCACAGTACTTGACCAATTTTCAAGTGTCTTTCCTATGGGTAGGCCAAAAAGACCTTGCCATAGTAGCACCCCCACCAGGGTATCTATCCTGATATAGGATCCATAAATTCTTTTATGAACCTCCTTTAGCACTACTTCCACCTCCTCTTCCCCTACACACTTATGTAATGAGTTAGAGTGTCCTTGTTTATATAATTCTTCTATGATCATGAAGTATATCTTAGACTTTTGTCTTATCTTTGCTGATTCCCGAGGGTCCACCGACAAATATGCTTTAGCCAAATAGCTCATCAGCTATGCCTTCTATCCTTTGTCTATTATCAAGACTACAAGCACAATGATGCTTAAGGTAATACATGTTTTGGTGTACTTAGAAGATTTTGCTAGGGCCTCTGCCTTCGCATTTTCCCTTCAATATTTCATCACAATTTGGACTCGTTTGAATTTTTTAATTAGTTCATTTATGAGGTCAAATGCCTCATTTGTTTTGGTTCCTTTACATCGTATTCTCCTTTTAGCTGCCAAACCGGCAATTGGGAGTCTCTGTAGTCTCAAAGGGACTTGATTCTGACCTTTCTGGCCAGTTCTTGTTCAGCTATCATTACCTCATATTCAGCAATTTTGTTGGTTACTTGGAAACCGAACTTAGTGGATTTACCTGTCTCCATTAATTAAAGTCCCTAGAGTAATATCCCAACCCCCTAAAGTTTAACTCCAAATACTCTATCCATGAAGAAAGACTACTTTGGTTCTTCCATTTTCATGGTATCATAACACCCATCGACATTTTCTGGGAGTTCAACTATGAAGTCAGCTAGTGCTTGGGCCTTTATCGCCTTTCTTCATTCATAAATGATGTCGCACTCCTTGAATTCTATGCACCACATGGATAATTAGCTAGAATGTCAACCCTTTTTAGGACTTCCCTTAGGGGTAGGCTACTTCAAACTATGATGGTATGCCTTGAAAGTATGGTTGAAGTCTCCTTCTTACTAATTCCAGGCCGTAGATTTTCTTTTGCATGATTTGATAGCCAACTTTGTCACTATGTAAAGATTTGCTGACATAATATACCAGCCATTGTTGTCCATTATGCTTTTCATGAACAAGGACTGAGCTTACGACCTTCTCGCTTATTGCGAGGTATAAGATGAAGGGTTCCCCTTCCTTCAGTTGCCAAAGAGTAGGCAACTTTACTAAGTAATCTTTTAAATTCTCCCAAGCATCCAGACACTCGATGTTCTGAGGTGACTACTCTTTATTGGCCTCGATAATATCCTTGGTGGCCTTTGTCAGCACTTTGATGAATGGGTAACATCAGTCCCTATATCGAGATATAAACCTGCTCAACACTGTTATCCTATTGGTAAGTCTTTATATATCCTTAATAGTTTTTGGCATCCTTGATTCAAGTAAGGTTTTAACTTTTTCTAGATTAGTGTCTATGCTCAATTCATAGACCATGAATTTGAGGAACTTGCCTAACTTTACCCCAAATACACTTTTTTCTGGATTTAGGTGTACGCCAAATTTCCTTAGTTGTTGGAAAGTTTAACTCATATGGCCAATATGGTCATCCGAACGCTTGCTCTTAATAATCATGTTGTTGATGTACACTTCCATGTTTTTCCATAATTATTCAGCAAATACTTTGTCTATTTGGCACTGATATATAGCTCTTGTATTGTTCAGCTTAAAGGGCATTCAAATATAACAAAAGGTCCCTTCTCAGTGATGAAGGATGTTTTCTCTTTGTCAGTGAGGTCCATTCAGATCTGACTGTATCCGCTAAAAGCATCCAACAATTTTAATAGGCCGTATTCAACTACAAAGTCCACAAGTCAGTCGATTGATGGCAAAAGGGTAAGAGTCCTTTGATCAAAGCATCATTTACCTTGATGAAGTTTATGCACATTCGAAGTTTATTGCTACATTCCTTAGTGGCTATAATGATATTACTAAGCCAATCAGGATATTTTACTTCCCTTATCACCCCAACCTCTAAAATGTGTTGAATTTGATTTTTGAAGAAGTTTCTCTTATTCGGGGCATGGTTACATTTTTTCTGCCGAATAGGCTATGTGTTAGGACTTACCCTAAGACTATGTTGTATTATGTCTGGACTTATGTCAGGCATATACTATGGTGAGTAAGCAAATGAGTCTTTATTCAAAAGTAAGAAAGATACATGTCCCACCTTTTCCTATTGGGGGATATGCTTCTCGATTCGAGTACTATGGCCTATTGCCCTTATGGTCATCCTTGTTGTCCTTCAGTAGCTAGTCTTCTTCCATGACACCTTTGCCCGAAGTCTAGGCATGAATCTTTCTAGGTGCCTGCCTTGCTTTGATGAACACCTTCCTCACCTTCGCTTGATCAATAAAGATTTCTACATCAACTTCCTTGGTTTCTAAGCTCAAGGAGAAGTGGTTCACATCTGACCTCAGGTAGAGGTTGCCCTAGATATGCCTTCCAATGATGGCATTAGAAAGGGAGGGAATGTCAATGACTATGAATCTCATCATGGTCAACGTGAATAATTAACGATTATCTTTTACCAATGTCCTGTTCAGCATTATAGGTAGGTCAATCCATCAAGAGATAGGGAGCTCCCCTAGTGCCACGCCAAATGTGAGTGATGACATCGGTATAAGCTTTTCTTCAAAGATTCTAAAAGCCATAAGTAAATGGGCGAAAAGAACATCAACATTAACACCATCGTCATAAAGAACCCTTTTTACATCCTAATTCCTGATTTTAGTTGTGAATAGTAAAGGGGTAATCATGTGGGAACTTAACCAATAATCCGTTCCTCCAAGCCAACTTGTTGGCTAGGTTGTATGACTCTATCAAATGTTTGTGCTAATGGAGTGAAAATGTTTGTGATTAAACCTTCTCTCCTGTTCCCTTTTATCACAGGATTTCGTCAAAGGTAGACGAAGATATCGCCGAAGTTGGCCTTTCTTAATCAAGGATTCATTATACTTCCTTACTTGGAAACAGTTATTGGAATCATGGCCATGGTCCCTATGGAACTGGCAATACTTCTTCATGTTCTTCTTGTTGTCTAAATTGGTAGGCTTTAGAAGCTGGATTATTGATCATTGGCTTTTAAGGGCCATCAAAATGTTGGTGCTCATGGCGTTTAATGGAGTAAAGGATTGTTGTTCTTTCCCTTGGTTTTTCTAAGGTCACCCACCTCCCTCCCCTTGATACCAAGGTTGTTTGGACTACATTTCAAGTGTATGATTCTCATACTTTCTGGAGTTCTTTGGCAGTCATGTGCTATTTAGCCTTTCAATAAAAGTCTCCTCAGGTCTATGAGGATCCTTCAAGAATTCATAAAACAATTGGAAGTCCCTTCGAAGTCCTCTAATCATCGCCAATGTCCAAATTTTGGGAAAAAAGTCAGGGATGCTTAAAGCTTCCTTATTAAATCCTTCGATATAATCCTAGATGGCTTCGTCATTCCTCTTGGCAATGTCAAACATTTAGATGGGCATCTTCACCGTCGGGCGGCTACTAATGAAATGCTGTGTAAAAGCTAAAGATAGCTCCTAGAACCTGGAAATTGATCTCAGCGACAGAGAATTGTACCATACTATTAAGTGTCCAAAAAAGGGTTATTTCGAAGTATTTTCCAAGGGTGGCCTTGTCAGCCCCATGGAACATCTTGCTCTTCCTATACTTGGTAAAGTGGGAATGCAAATCACTCTAACCATCATAGATCTCTAGCCGATGAACTCAAAATTCACTTGGAATTGGCAATCCAGCAATGGTATGGATGGATGATGATCATCGCATACTACTATTTTAGAAAGATGTGACTAGACAAGTTTTTGACAGACTTGTTTCTCTACCACATCCAGTCTTTCAAAAAAAATTTCTATCAGGGTTGTAGCAAACCCTTCTTCTTCTTTATGGTGATTATCTAGTAGTGCGGAATAACATCTTTTTTTACATGAATAACTCCTCTGATGTGGGGAGTAACTCCCTTCGCAAGGAGATGGGCCTCTCCGGTCTAAAAACTAGTGCTCTCTCAAATGTGAGCTCCTTTATTTTCATCCTCAGGGAGGTGAGTCTTTTGTCAAAGACTCATCTTAAGCACTTCTATCAAAACCACTCCTTTGGCGTGACTTGTGACCTTGGTCAATAGTTTTTTCTATGGAGGTTACCTTACCTGTAGACCTTGTATGAGTCAGGCACTGATCTAGTTGTTAAGTCATTTTGGCATCTATGATGCATTGGATAATGACAGTTAGAGGTCACTCTTCTTCAGAAAGCGACATTTCTTGGGGAAGAGGTGCACTTGTCAAGCCTTTGTGGTTCATCACAAATTGGGTGTTCAAAACCCCCTTATCCCTTGAATGACAAGCCTTCATGATGCTGACCTGGGATTGGGTTCCCATAGATGGCAGTAAATGATACTCTCAAAAATCTTTATCTTCAGTGTCAGAGAATGTGGTGGTTGTTCTAGAACATGCCTACAAGGTAGCAAGAAAGGAGTTAAGGGGGTTCCCCAGAGTATTCTAAGAGAGGGAGCCTCCAACTCTCAGGTCAACAAAGTAAAGAAATGAAATAGCTAAAGTGAGCAAAAAAACTGAATGTCCTTTTTTTATTTTCATTTTTTTCCTTTATATATATATATATATGAGACCTAAGAGTCTCGAACATGGATAAGGTGACCTGAAAAAATAAAAGACAAAAAACCTTGCAGAATATAGCTAGGGATAGTGGAAATAAAGAGATTTAGGATAAAAACACTTAATGAATTGGAAAGAACAAGTTGATACTAAGATTAAGAAGGGATGGAAAACCTAAAAATCAGGAAGAACACAATATTAAATAAGAGAATAAAAAAAGAACTGAAACAACACAAAGAAGTTAAAGCAAGTTTAGGGATAATTCCTCTATGTTGAACTTGTAGCTCTAATACCAATTGATGCCAGATCACACATGAACATACCCCTTGATACTTCAAGCTCTACAAGGATCACCTTTTCAAATGGTTGAATAAAGAAAGACAAGGAAGGATCACACAATTCGTTGAATGCCAAGCAAAGTTCGCACAAAACCCAAGGTAGATGCTTTACTAGCAAAGAATCAAGAATAGTTGAATTATGAATGTTACAAGAGTTTGGATGGCCTTAAATTATGTTCCAGTGGTTGAAAGACACACAAAATTCCTAAACCTAGTCAAAGTAGGCATACCGAGTGCATAGAGTCCTAGTAGGACTAGGCTAGACACCAAATAGGGCATTCCATACATTCTCCTACACAAACAATGAAACTCACATGCTCTAAGGCATCCAGTATCCTTAATATACTTAAAAACATTGAAAGAAACTAAAATGAATTTCCTTGAACTAAAATGCCCAGTGAGTGCTTGGTAGCGGCTCTTAGGTGCACCCCATATGTACATTGGAGTTTTTGGTTGTGCCTAGTAATTCCGATTCATGCATCGCCTTGGGATTCACACATCAAAAGGCTTTGAAAATAGTTCACCCTAAGTTCTGGTTCCACCTCCTTTCTGTAAGTGGCTTGAAGAGCCTCATGATGCACCCTTGGAGAGCCTTTTTGAGGTCTTGTACACACTTCTGGATCATTGGCTCTATTCATATTTCCAAGGGGTCCCAAGTTGCTCCTGAATTCCTATCAAGAACAATTCATAATAATAGTAATATTTTATAATGATAATCTTAATGTTGTGTTAATAGCCTCTGGGATGGCTAGAATCTCACCTTCAAAAGCAAAAGAAAAGTTGGACAAAATTTGTCTTTCTGTCAGCCTTGGAGTAGCATTAGCTTCCATCCAAAGCCACCCCACTACATCTAACCCTAGCGATTGACACCAAGCTCCATCAACAACAAAGAGGTGTGGGGAACCCTGCTGAGTACTGCATTTGCTAACCACCTAGACATGTCATAATGGATAAGGCTTGTTGGCCATAAAGGTGGTTGATTACTACTTCAAGTCTCTAGATAAATAAAGCACCCAAAAAAGATTGTTCTGTATGACACATAGAGAAATAACATTAAAGGCCATACTTCAAAATACTAGCTCATTCTGCCTTAACCAAATAGTCCAAAGTGTAGAGACTAAATAGAAAAACCAATCCAAATGCCATTTTTTGCATGAGCCAAGCAAATTCAGAAGCCAGGCTTGAAAAGGGTGAGAGTTTGCATATAAGGAGCTAACACAAAAATGACCCCAGATGTCACTAGACCCTTGACACTTGCAAGACAAGTTGAGCAAAGATTCTTCCTTACAGTTGCATATCAAGCAAATGGGGTTAGCATGCCTCCATGAGCTACTAGATTAGCCATTGTGGGAATAACATTAAGAATACATTTCTAGAGGAATACCTTCAACCTTTGAGGAAGGCACAAACCCATAACCTTTTAACCACTTAGAAGAATAAAGGATTCTAAGAAAGGCCTTGACTACTGTAGTTGAAGTTATAGGGAAAACTTTCTTGGTTAAGTAAATGAAGGGTGTAGCTTTTTTTGGAAGAAAAATGGCCAAATGGGTCACCATGCCAATGGACTAGATCATCTAGCCCTACGGCGAGGGATGGAGAAGGTAGTTGTACAATGTCTTAAGCAATTTGTTTGGGGAAAATGGAATAAATAAATTCTCTATTACAACCCTAATTGGTTGTGGAAGCAAGGCCTGCCACCTTAAGGGATTTATGGCTTATAAATTTGGTAACACTCTAAGAATATCTAAAGGAATAACTGGAATCCAATGATCATACCAAGGCCAAATGGAAGTACCATTTCCAACTAACTAGTCATGAGCGTTATCCAAGAGCAATTGACCATGTTGCAGGCCTCTTCAAATGGAAGAAGCATTACCCTTAACTTTTACTAACCAAATAAATTGAGAAGAGCCATATTTTGCCAAAAAAAACCTTACAGACCAAAGTATCTGGGCACCCCGCAAAATTTCTCCAAAATGTTTTACAAGTAGAGCTTGGTTAAAAAGATGCATATCTTTAATCCCTAATCCTCCCTGTCCTTTTGGTGACCATAATAGGTTCTTATTTTTAAGATGATAATTTTTTGTGCCCTGTGATCCCAAAAACCAAACTTGATGTACTTACCTGAAATCTTATAAAAAATTATGACTGGCACCTTAAAGAAAGACATGATATAAACCGGCAAGGAACTTAGTGTGGACTAACTTGCCAACATTATTCATTAGCTTCTATTTCCAATTGTTAATCTGCTATAAAAATATTATCTGGCAAAAATTGATCTGAAGAAGTTCTAGACGAGTCTTGCTAGAGAAGAGTTCCCAAGAAATTAAGGATTCCATGATTAACTATGAATGGAAGAATGTTGCTATTGAACATCCATTCTGATTTGGAGAAATTGAGCTCTTACCCTTTTGCCATCTTAAACAACTATTAAGAATTGTTAATTGTAATTATTTCCTCCTTATAAGGCAAAAATAAAATCAAAAAGTCATCAACAAAGAACTAATGACTAATGGATAGCCAATTTAAACCTGCCCACAAGCATGCTAGATTATCGAATGACTAGAGCCTGGAAAGATAACTAGAAAAACCTTCCACACATAAGATAAATATATACGAAGAGAGCAAATCCCCATAAACACATCAAATACCAGGGGTGACCTCCCACATCAGAGACTAACTCAATAGAAACAGATTCAAATCCTTATGTAAGAGAGAGCAAATCAAAGTAGATGACCATATAATCTCAAGACAATTTTTCTAACCTAAAAAGTCAACAAAATCACTTCAATCAAGCCCCAAACCTTCTAATTTACTGAAAACATCCAATCCACTCACTCTAGTTTCCATTAAGAATAAGAGATGGGTTCATTTGTCCACTATTAGCATATGAAGGTAATTAATTGCCCTAGGATGACCCAACCTCCTACTGTCAAACCCTATCTTTAAAGAGGCCTAGGTTTGAAAGAAATTACTTTCGAAATAAGGTAAAAAAGGTAGGACAATAAATGGGTCAAGTGAAAGATTTAATTGCAATAAAGTAGGACAGCGAATGGGTTAGGTAAAGGAATTAATTGTAATGAAGCAAGAAAATATGTGCCGTGTGAAGGATTTTGTATGGAAATTTAGGTTTTTTCACTTGGTTGAGAGGATTGGAATGGTAGTGTAACATAATTGAGGGTTTGAATTGACTAAAACAAGAAAAATACCGAGTGAGTTGAAAGTGCAACAAATGGCCAAACTGGGCTACATGGCACCATGGAAAGTTTTATAAAGTCATAGAAGGTAATAGTGCCATTTGTTAGCCATATGTCATGGTGATCAAATGCATGCCACCAGCAAGCCATTTTTTACTATTTCATCTAATTTTGTACAAAGAAAAATATAAATGAAGGAGAAATCTTCAAAATTAAGGCTAAATCTAGTGATCTTGACCAAAAAAGGTATAAATTATGCTCGAATTTAAAGGAAAAAAAGGTTTCCTTAAGGAACAAGGTAAAACCAAGGAAGCTCAAACAATTGAAAGGATCAAAAGCTATTTAGCAAGTTGGTAAAGGTTAGACTAAGTAATTTTCTATGGAATTCATAAGGCTAGAAATGTGAAGTTTCCTTAAAAAAAGATGAGTCATGGTGATAGGGTAAAGTAAGTGGCCCATGAGCTATGAAAGGGCTAGGTTAATACCTTCAGGTACTTAAATACTTAGCTAGCTTCATTACGATAAATGAAAGTAGTATGAATCAATTAAGGATTTGGCCATTCCTTAAGTTGATTTTGGAGCTCTATGATTAATAAGAACCAAGAACTAAGTAAACCACCTAATGAACCCTAAGTACTATGAACTACTTGTTAGGCCTAATGGCTAGAACTATGATAAGGGGTGCGTGTGTGTAAGTTGTGTGCTTCTGTGTTTCTTGTATGCTTATGCTGACCTTAAGTAATGTAAAGAAGATTATGGTTATATGATGTACATATTCCTTGTATTTGTGTTTCTATGCCTTCTTTTGGATGCAGATCAATTAAGCTATGAATTATGCATTATGTACTATGTCCTGTGTATCTACCCTTACTAAGTATAATGTACTCATGCTGCTTATGCTTATGTTTCATAAAAAGGTCATGCTAACTGGTGTAATTAAGTGTTTGTGAATATCATTTGTTGCATAGGAATAATACTTTAACCCAAACATGTATGTGTTTGCTTAATAAGTGTTCAAAGAACTAAGGTTATATGTTGGTGAAAGGTGCTTATGTTTATATTGTGGGAACTAGCTGTTGTTGGTATGCTAGTGTCCTGGTAGTTGTGGTGGCATCATGATTGTAGCAATGGGCTAATTAAAGAATAGTCATGTGTACCTAGGCAATATGTATTTTCATAATGTGCCAGAATTGTGTAAATGTTGAGCATGACTTGTACAGCTATGGCCTAAGGGCTGGTACTATGTTTATTAATCGATGTTGCTAGAATGTTTGTTATTATGAGCTATGGATTATGGAATGAAACTTTGAATGGTCTTGACTAAAAACTTGTTCTGATGGTGTACTTGAACAAAATTTTGGACATTACTACATTAGTGTTGCCCCAAGTTATGTTGATTTGAACAATTTATAAGTTATTTGGACTTCAGGCCATTTTGCCACTTTGCTCATGCCAAAACTAGCTTAAGTTTAGGGTTTGGGACAAAATAGCCACCTATAAGCCATTCAAGTGAATTATGTAGTATTCTAGCAAATAAGCACTAAATAGGTTGAATTCCAAAGTTACATGCCTATCTACCTGGCTGTTTTGGTTAAATTAATATAGTTTAATTTAATTAGTAAAATGCATAGGCGATAGGGCAGTTAGGGTTTGACAAGGTGGTATTAAAGCATGGTTTTATGACATGTAAGCCTAAATAGGTTGTTCCCACACTAAGGCTTAAACATGTATTGAACATTATGAATTTAATATGTGGTGTGCAGGATGGAGGTAATGACTAGAGGAAGAGAAACAGTTATGGAATGAGAGGTTGATCCTAAGGAAGATGTTCCTGAGGCATGGAAAAAGGCCAAAATAGGGCTGAGATGCCTAAAAATAGGGCCAAGAAGCCTACAACAAGAAAGAATGAGCATGACAACAGGCAACATATGCCTGAACCTAATAGAAACACAAACAAAAGGCTAGAGCATATGTTGGAAACTAAGCAGGTAGCTATGGCATAAATGGCTAATGGCATACAAGTGTTAATGCAATGCCAAAACCAGACTCGAGGACAAGGGATAGCAAATAGAAGGGAACAACAAACAGAAAAAGTGGTTAAGCCTGAAAGACAGCAAACCCATGAAGGTTATGCCAGTAGGGCTGTAATGGATGTTGAAGCGAAACATGATAAGGAATGAAGGCATCCTAGGGCAAGGAAACAAAGGTTTGAAGTAAGATATAAAGATAGGGTGGAAATTAAAATAAATCAAGAAGATGAAATTGGGGATATAAGCAGTAATACTGAGAGACTTTTAGTAAGTCAATCTAAAAGGCAAATAAGTGAAGGAAATAAAAACGAAGTAAGAAGATAAAAAAAAGCAAAGAGATAATGAATTAAAAAAAGGCTAACTAGAAAGGTTCTTAGCCTTAAAGCCTCTTATGTTCAAGGGAGATGGTGAACCAAAACAAGTAGAATATTGGTTGTATCAACTAGAGAAGGTGTTTGAATTGATGGAAGTAACTTTAAGCCAAAAAGTCCCACTGGTGACATTCAAATGATGCTGAAGTATAGTGGAAGACTATGTATAGAGCTTATCAAGGGAAGAATGAAAAGAAACTTGTAGAAAGAATAAAGGTAATAAGACGGCCTGAATTCTTACAAGTTTTCCAACAGCAATATGTGAGTGAGGTTTTAATGGATCGAAAGCAAGTAAAGTTTGATCAACTAGAACATGCCCTAATAACTATGATGGAGTATGAGCACAAGTTTAGTAATTTGATAAGGTATGCATCTCAACATGAGACGCAAGAGTTATTGAAGACTAAGAAATTCATTAAAGGGTTAATACCTTAGCTAAGGCAGATGCTTATAGCAATAAGGATCAAGGATTATTACAAACTAGTTCAAAATTCATTGACCCCTTAAGCAAAAGTTTAGGGAACAAAACATAGGTAGATCAATGATGGGTGAAGGAAGTGAAAGTCAGAAAGAAAATGGGAAAAAGCCAAAGGAAATGGTACAATATGTGCCACCTAGGAGAGAAGAAAATAGGAAAAGTCCAACGCTACATTCTAGGCCATATGTGAGCATTGTTGCAAACCTATGAAGATCACTCAAGGATGCCTGAAGTGTGGATCAAAGGAACATAGGTTAAGAGATTGCCCAGTTAAGAGAGAAGAAAGAAGACTAAGTGGACAGTGGCAAAAACCATAAAACCAGATAAAAGAAATTGCTTCAGCCCTTCCAAAGGTGATCAACCGTGGCCTAAGGTTGTGTCAGAACCAACCAGGAGCTTAAGTAGAAAGGTGTTCCAGATTAGAGGTAACAAGAGAAAGCTGAAGGATCGAGGAGAAGGAAGCCAATGCTAGGAAAGGCTACATCATGAAGCACTAAAAGGTAAAGTTTACTTAAATAGTAAACTTGTATCAGTGTTGTTTGATACTAGGGCATCCATCTATATAATATCTTGCAAGCTAGTTAAAGAAATAAACTCGGAAGTTAGTAATTCGCCTGAAATGTTCTTGATTGGAACTGCTAGAACAAAAATAATGTATGCACATCATATGGTCAAGAATTGCAAGATAAGGCTAAGAGAGTTAGAAATTGAATCTGACTTCATAATTTTGGAATCAAATGGATATGATTTTATACTAGGAATGAATTCGCTGGTTAAGCATCAAGTGCACATTGATTGTAGAGTTAAGGAATTGTTACTACCTAATTCTTGTGAATATGACTTAACTCATTCAAAGGAGCTATGAGTGAGCCCTATGTCTAGTAGTAGTTGAAAGTATGCTTATTTTTTCTAAAGAAGAATACCTAACCTTAAATCTTGATAAGGTGATAGATGAACTAAGCAAAATATAAGAAGTTAATGAATATCCAAAGGTATTTCCCTCTAATTTGCCTTGACTCCCTTCATCTAAAGATGTTGAGTTTAAAATTAGATTGGTGCTAGGGGCTACACTAGTCTCAATACCCTCTACAAAATGGCCATTTCCAAAAAGAAAAGCTTAAGAAGCAGTTAGATGAGCTTCTTGAGAAACGGTTCATTAGGCCAAATGTGTCTCTATGGGTAGCATAAGTACTATTTGACAAAAAGAAATATGGAACCCTTAGGTTAAACATTGACTATAGAAAGCCTAATGCGGTAACTATGAAGAACAAATATTTTTTTCCTATGATAGAAGACTTATTTGATCAACTTAAAGGTGCAATGGTCTTTTCTAAGATAGTTCTTAGGTCGGGTTATTTTAAACTAAGAGTAACAGAAAAGGATATAGCTATAACTACATTTAGAATAAGATATGGCAACTTTGAATACAAAGTGATGCCACTTGGCCTTACAAATGCTCCTACATTCTTTATGGACCTTATGTAGGGAATGTTTAAACCACATCTTGATAGATTTGGTAGTCTTTATGGATGACATATTGGTTTATTCAAAGAATGAAAAGGAGCATGAGGAATACTTAAAAGTAGTCCTACAAACCTTAAGAAATAACAAGCTTTAAGCCAAGCTAAGTATATGCCATTTTTTGGACTGTTGAGATAGCATTTTTATGCCATGTAAGAAACAATCAAAAGCTAGCAACAGATCTAGAAAAAAGTTAAAGCTATGGTTGATTGGGGTAGAGCACAGAATGTTAAGGAAGTTAGGAGCTTCCTAGGAATGACTAGTTATTATAAAAGGTTTGTGTACAAATTCTCAGTGATTACAACTCCACTCACACAAGTCACTAGGAAAGATAAGAAATTTGAGTGGAATGAAGAGTGTGATAAAAGTATCCATGAACTCAATGTTAATGTTATGCCCAAAAGCCAATCATGAGATGATTGTATTTTGCATTTTAAGTCATGATATTTTATTGAGGCATTATTCCAATAATTATGTTTGTTGTTTTGCTTTTGTGTGACATAATCAAATATAATTATAACTCTAGAATAATAGTATTTTTAAATGTCCTTAGTCTAGTATTATTGTGAAGTAGGTTGCAATAATACATAAAGACTATTATGTGTGGAGACTAATATGAGATATGTAGTCTACATATAGGTACAAGTTGGAGAACCTGTGTATTGGACCAACCCACCATGAGAGAGCTACATGGATCGTTATATGAGTGTCATAAGTGATTCTCATAATGATCATGGTGTATGTAGCCTGTTGACCTAAGGTCATCAAGGTTCCCTACATGTAAGCCACATACTTTGATACTTCCCTTTGTTACTCACAACTGAGTAAAAATAAAGTTAATTATTGGGTATGTCACATATGATGCACAGGGTTTTGTATGATCAAAATGGAATTTGTCCCTTCTATGTAATGGGAGTGATATCTTCGGGCCCCTTGATTAAGTTAGACTGAGGAAATGCGTGGCCATGCTCAGATGAATTAATATGGGATATCAAGGTCATTAGTTTTAGTTAGTCTACTCAGTAATCAAGAAACATTAGATTGGGCTGTATAAGAGTGACACATTCCATATCTTGTGTTCGGTCTTGATATCTTGGACAAAGGGACAATGACATATATGAATAATGATCATAGAGGTTTAGTCAAATACTAACTGTCTTGCCACTTTGGTAGCAATGATGTGTTGCTAGACACCGCTCATTGTTTATGATCATAAATATGAATTATGATCATTTCCAATATGATAAGAGCTTATTTAGTCACACACTTAGAACAAATTGGATTATTTGAGTGCATGGCCTACATTGTTTGGTTTTGGTTTCATGATAATTTCAGATTAATAATTTTCCCAAAGGTTAAGCCATTATAAAACCCAAAATTAGACCTAATTGGATTAGGGTTTTGAAACATATTAGGCCTGAGAGTTAAGCCTCACTATATATACATCATATAGTAAGGATTTTAGAGCCCTAGCCTCCCTAATGATGAAATTATAAGGGTTCTGAAAAGTTCCAGCCTCACACTTCTCTTGCCTTTCTTCGGAGAATGCAAGCTAGTACTACATGCATAAGAAGAATGCACCTACCGAAATGTGGTATGGTTTGTGTGGATACTGTAGAGAGCTTGAACACGTTAATTGTTCAAGTTTGTGATTCAATTCAATAATTGGGTGAAAGATCTCAGCTGACTAGGTATAAAAATTTTAAACACCTGATTTACTCCATTTTACTTGGAACCTAGAGAGTTTCGGTTAGTTTCCACTATACTTATTTGGTTCCCAAAACCCTACACTCAAGGACAGGTTAACCACAGCCCCTATCCTCACTTTACCTAACCGTACTAAACCTTATATTGTGTATACAGATGCTTCATTGGTAGGGTTAGGATGTGTATTCATGCAAGGAAAGCAGGTAATAGCATATGGCTTTAAGGAGCTTAGACCTCATGAAAAGAACGATTTAGCTCATGATCTTGAACTAGCTGCTATATAAAAAAAGGTGCATTATACCTCACTATTTGCATGATGTTGGAGATAAGCTAAAGTTGGGACTAGAGTTTATCTATGAAACCAATAAGAAGATCAAAATCATTCAAGAAAAAATCAAAGTTGCCAACAATAAAGAAGAACCTTATGCAAACATGAAAAGAAAAAGAAACTTGGAGTTTTAAATTAGAGAATATGCTTGGTTGAAAGTCCCTCCAATGAAAGAAGTTGTTAGGTTTAGAAAAAAAAAAAAAAAAGAAAAGCTAACCCCTAAGTACATAGGACCCTTTCAAATCCTAGAAAAGATAGGAAATGTGGCATACAAGCTAAACCTGTTTCCTAAATTAGGACATATTCACAACACATTTCATGTGAGTATACTTAAAAAGTATGTTCCTAACTTGAGGCATGTCCTACCTCCCTATAATGTTCCTATAGCTTTTGATCTAACCTATGAGGAAAATCCCAAAAGGATTTTAGAGAAGGACACTACGTAAGTTAGTTCATATGGTTAAGATTTAGTGGACTAACCATAGTAAGGAGGAAGTTACTTTGAAAATAAAGGTAAAAATGCTAAGAACTTATCCTAACTTGTTCCCTAAGTTACTTGAAGATTTGGAAGACCAAATTTCCTGGATAGGAGATTGTCATACCCTTACCATTGAAAAGGCCTAAGGCTGGAAGAAATCACTTATGAAATAAGGTACAATATGAGGTTAGGATAACATATGGCTTAAAAGAAGGATTTAATTGCAAGGAAGTAAGAAAATATATACCGGGTGAATGATTATTTATGGGCATTTAGGTCATTTCACTTGGTTAAGAGGCCTAGATTGTTAGTGTAATGTAATTAAAGGGCCTAAATTGACAAAAGTAAGAAAACTATCGAGCGATTTAAATGTACAAGAAATGGTCAAACTAGGCAACATGGCACCATGCAAATTTTTATAAAGGCATATGAGGCAATAGTGCCATTTTTTAGCAACATGTCATGGTGACTGGATGCATGCCACCACTATGCCATTTTTGGCTGTTTGATTTGTTTTTGTCTAAGAAAAAACAAAGAAGAAGGAGAATTCTTTGAAATTAAGGCCAAATCCAGTGTCCTAAGTGAGAAAAGTAGCATTGTGCTTGGATTCAAAGAAGCGGAAGGTTTCCTTATGAAGCTAGGTAAAACAAAATGAAGTTCAAACAGCTGAAAGGATCAAGAACTGTTTAGCAAGTTGGAAAAGGTTAGATTAAGTCTTTTTTTATGGAATTTATTTGGCTATAAATGTGAAGTTTCCTTGTAAAAGATGAGCTATTGTGATAGGATAGACTAAGTGACCTAAGAGCTATGAAAGGGACTAGGTTAGTACCATTGAGTACTTAAGTACTTAGCTAGCTTTAGTATGATAAGTGCAAGTAGTAGGAATCAGTCAAGGCTTTGGCCAATCCTTAAGTTGATTTTGGAGCTCTATGATTAATATGAACTAAGAACTAAGTAAACCACCTAATGAACCCAAAATACTATGAACTATTTGTTAAGCCTAATGGTTAGAACTATGATAAGGGGTGTGCGTGTGAGTATTATGTGCTTATGTGCTTCTTGTATATGTGTGCAGACCATATGATATACATGTTGCTTGTACTTGTGTTTCTATGTCTTCTTTTGGATGTAGGTCAATTAACCTATGAACTTTGCACTATCTACTATGTCCTATGTGTCTGCCTTCATTGAGTATAATGTAATCATGCCCCTTATGCTATGCTTCAGGAAAATGGCTTGCTGACTAATGTAACTAAGTGTTTGTGAATAACATTTACAATGCAAGTATAATACTCTAACCCAGACATGTATGTGTTTGCTTAACAGGTGTTTAAAGAACTAAGACTATATGTTGGTGCAGGGAACTTATATTTATATTATGGGAACTAGTTGTGTTTTGGTGTACTAGTGTCCTGGTAGTTATGGCGGCTTCATGATTGTGGCAATGGGCTAATTAAGGAATAGGCATGTGTACCTAGGCAATATGTATGTTTGTAATATGCCCAGACTTATGTAAATGTTGTGGCATGACTTGTACACCTAAGGCCCAAAGGCCGATACAATGTTTATTTTTAGGTGTTGCTAGAATGTATGTTTTATTATGAGCTATGGATTGCACTATGAACCTATGAATGGCCTTGGCTAAAGAGTTGTTCTGATGGTGTACTAGACAAAAATTTTGGACATTATTTTGTTAGTGTTGCCTCTAGTTACATTGATTTGAACAATTTATAAATGATTTCGACTTCAGACCATTTTTGCCACTTCATTCACACTAAAACTAGCTTAATTTTAAGGTTTGAGACAAAACGGTCACCTATAAGTCATTCAAGTGAATTAGGTAGTATTCTGGCACATAAGTACTGATTAGGTTAAATTTTGGAGTTACACACCTATCTGCCTAGCTGTTTTGGTTAAATTAAGATAATGTGATATGATTAGTAAAATGCATAGGGTATGGGGCAGTTAGGGTTGGCAATTAAAACTTAAGATCTTCATAGCTTCCCTAACATTTGATAAGGCTCAAACCTAGAAAGACCATCAACCAAAACAATGAGCTCAACAGCAAATGGCTCACTCAACTCAACACCAAACAAATATTGAATTACAAGGGAATAGGATTTGATTGTTTACCAAGCCAAGCATCCAAAATTTCATCCTAACTTATTTTAGCCTAGGATGAGGCATCCTCGAATTTTTGTTTCCTCTAAACTACTATCAAACCTAGTCTTCTATTCTTTCTTGGCCTACTAGAATAAAAAAACTGTCAACCAATAAAATATTTACTCGAACCCTTTAAATGCCTTTGCTCTCAAATTCAGCAATCAAATCTTAACCTCTGCCTAGTCATACAATAAGTTGACTGGGATCTAGAAGTATACCTTATTTTGGGTTAGTGCCTTTTGGTAGTGATCTTATATTTCTTCGGCACTAAAGTATAAGCAAACAAGAACAAAAAACCATCGCAAGCTTCCTACTTAAAAGTACAAGTAAAGTACAACAGCTACATAGGTTGTGCTTGCTCTTTTCCCAGCCTTAAAGATACCACTAAGGATCTGCTTGAATCATCAGAATTCATATCTATATGGATCTTTGAGGTCTAAGTTCTTCTAAAATCTGGCCCTTTTAAAGGCAAGACTAGATATTCTAGTTGATTATGTTCCTTTTCTCCTGACACATCTTCACTTAGGGCTTCCTCCAAGTTGGCCTCCCCATTATGAGCTTTCATTTTTGTATCCAAATGCAAATCCAATCCCAACCCTTTAGGAGTCTAATCCAAAACATCCACGAGAGTAACTGCTATAGACAAGGATGACTTCTGAGCCAAAATTTCGTTCACTAACTTCTGGTTATGAATATGGGGAGCAAACATAACTTGGGATTTTCCAAGAGCATTCTAATTAAAGAACCCAACACACTCAACAAATTGTGAAGTGGGGTTGCTCTCAAATGAAGTTATTTGCTCTCAAGAGCATTTGCCATCAAAGTTGCCTATCATTGTACACTTTGGGTTTGATTCCCAAAGGACTATACCAATATCATCTCCATTTTTTGCATATAAGAATATGTAATTTTTTTCCTTGAAGTGGAGTAGGATTTGTAGCCAAAACATCACCAAATGAATTTGAAGAAGTGTTAACCTCAAATGCCCTTACTTGTGCATGAGTAGGTTGATGAGTTAGATGGAGATGTGCATCACAGATCAAATCCTTACCTTTATCCTTGCAATAACTTTCCATGGAGACAATAAAGTCAACAAACTGTGTTATGCTTGGCAAAAACACCTCATTGCTACCCATAAAGGTCAAGATGATCAATATAAATATTAGAAATCTGAAATGAATAATTGGTGCATAATGGTTGAGAGTGGCCAACTTGACTACACTTCTTACAAACTTTGAATGCCCCTCTATATTTGAATTGGATCCATGATCCATCACCATTGGGACCGCGCCAACAAAATCTAAGAATTAAGGTTTCATGATATTTAATTCCACCCACACTAAAAAATAACTCCAATGATAATGTGAATGAGGAGAGAAATCCATGGCTACAACTTTACCCACATAATCTCCAATATATGCAGCCATTTTTTACATCATAAGCACTTGTAGGAGCTAATGAATTTGAACCTAAATTGAACTATGTTGAAAGATGTGTCTATCATATCGAATTTGAGGATTAAGATCGTTGATTAACACTAGAGCTCCCTAAATTTGGTGAAGACCCTGTTGTTGTTGCATTATCGCTTCATGCTGATGAGATAGCTTGATGATGAAACTATTTGAACCTATTTCACCCAAGGCATTGGCTTTACCTTCCAGGTTCTAAGCACAATTAACATAGGTTTGTATAAGATCTTGTGTAAAATTTCAAATATTGACTATTTTGATAAGAAGGCAATTGAAAAGCTTAGAATTAGTGATGTCCAAGAACTCCATGGAATAATTAGTTTCTAAGAGCATTACCAGTAGATGTTCAGCACTTGTTGCAGCTTCTGGTATTCAAATAGCATATCTCTATAACCAAAGCCACCAGACCAAACGTAGCTAATTGGTGAATTATTCTCATAAGAATATAGAACCAACAAATTGGATATGAAACTTGACAATCTAGCATAGAAAATACTTAAAAGAATATAAACTTCAAATACATAGAAAGATCGAACATTCAACCAACTTTGTTTAATTAGTTGAAACTAACACATAAATAAAGTAAAATCTAACTAGAACCTATTAACAAGTGAAATTGGGTGGATGACAAATATGTAGGCTCGGGCTAATTATGCTAGAGAAATGTGATTCTTCATAAACCCTTGCAAGACACCAAGTTTGCATCACCAGGAAGGATGATGATAGAGAGTAATAGGCTGTCCAGTATTCCAATGATTCTAGAAAAAACAACAATGAAAGAATCAACCAATGATAGAAGTGGGATTGGAGCACTAATTAATCATTGAGGCCAAAATCGAAGGAAATGGAACAATGGAAGATTAGAACAAACAAGGAGATTAGCAACTAGGGTTTAGGAATCCCCACCCATAGTGTGGGATACAAGTCGAAACTGCAAAGGAATCTTCCAAAAAACCCAAGGCAATGATGCAGTGTAACCGATGTAGCTTTCCTGTCCAAACAATAATTTGTGGGATGAGATATTGGGGGTGCTTGTAGACACACGATTCTCCTCACTTTGAGAGTTTTCCGGGGGTATCAGACATTAAACCATGAGCATCTTGTTTGATTCAGACACCCAAGGGACTACTTTTGTTAGATTTTTTTTTAATGCTTGATCCTAGATAGTTTTTTTTCTCAAAGAAACCATCAAATAAGAGGAAATAGATAGTCCCCTTGGCCCAAAAAATAAGCAATAATTTTAGGGACATCATCACAAGTACTTATTTAAGATATCATAAGAAAGATCTCAATTGCTGCCAATATATTTAATAGTCTTGAAAGGTTTCCTCGGAAGATTCTGCATTGCCGCTGTGATAAGTATGGCAGAAAACGACAAAAAAGTAAAAATGAACATATTAAAAAGTTTTACCGATTAACTGGTAGTGTCGGTAAATGTAATTATACATTTAGTTTATAAAGGAAATAAAGAGTAAAGAGATAAAATCATGTGTAATATTATATTAAAAAATTTACTAGTGGTAAATAATTGAGGTAGAAGTAAGAAAAATGGTATTAAATAGTATGAGAGAAAGAAAGATAATGTGATGAGTTTGATTTAATGTGATATAAAAGTAAAAAAATAAAAATAAAATAGTTTTAAAGAATTTGAGAGAATGAGTAGCATGTATTAACAGAATAAGAAAAGGTGAGTGGAATGAAAAAGGAATGAGAATTAATGTGAGAAAATTGAATTAATATGGAGAAGTGAATTAATGTAGAAGTAGCAGTTGTGTTTGTTAGTAAGAGAAGTTAATACAACCAATGAAGGTAGATAGGTGGAGGGAAGGAAGTATGGAACTAGAAGTTCATAAGCTTTAAGTGCAACTTCTTCCATATTTGTAACTCTACATAAGATTAACGTAGCAATGTGAGAAAATAATGTGAGTGTCAATTATAGGTAAATCATAAAGGAAGGTCATGTGAATTATAAAAAATTTATGAAGGATTAGCTCAGTAGTGATGCTTAATTTATTTGTGAATTTTTTTAATGTCTGCCAAGAGCATAGTAAAAGAGTTACACATGAAAATGTTTTTAAATACAAGTAATAGCCTTTCTAACTAAAATGCATTTGTTTGGACTAAATCACTTTTTTTTTTACTAAATTGCATTTGTTTGGACTAAATCGCTTTTATTTTTACTAAGTCGCTTTTCTAACGAATGAGATGTTGGCTTTTATTAGTAACAAAAAAGGTGATGATGAGTTAGCATTATGTTACTTATAAAAGTGATGAACAAGATAAACAAGCAATATTGATATAAAAAAATGATTAATTTATAATAAAATTGATGGGATGGTGGATGTGAAAGGGCGACCATGGATAGAAAAAGGCCATAATTAAAGCAAATAATCAATAAAATAATAATCAATTATTTTGGTGTAAAATCACTTCTGTTGTCATGTAATCACTTTTTCTGGCTCATTATTTTTTTTTTTTACAAAATTGCCCTTTGCCTTTATGATTTTTTTGTTGCCTTTCTTGTTTTTTAAATACCTTTTATGTTATGTTGTCACCTTTTTATATATATTGTTGCTATTTCTTCATAACATAGTAGACCTGATTTTGAACCATTAAATTTGTGATTTATATTCAGGAGCCTGATTGTAAGCTACATATCTATTAATTCTAAACCACAGATCTAGTGGTTCATAATCTGGGTGTTAGTGGTTCACCTTTAGGTCCCTTGATTTTGAACCACGATTGTTGTGATTTGCAATTAGAGTTCTGCGGCGGTTTATTTCTGACACAATGCTTTTCTGGATTCCTTAACACTTTTTATGTCACTCAATCTGTTTTTAGACATTATCGGATTTTCATTTTGTTTAATCACTTTTTTAAGACTTTTATCACTTTTTTTGTATTTATCACATTTTTGTACTGTCAATCACTTTTTTTTTTTGTTTTTATCACTTTTTTTTTGTCTTTGTATCACTTTTTTGTGGTGTTTATGATTTTTAAATTACAAATAATATGAATGTAGTTATAAGTTTAATTTATAAATGGAAATAGTACAAAGAATAAATAATGTGTAATATTATATTACAAAATTCAGTAAATATAATTTTATCGCCTTTTCCAAAATTTTATAGCTTTTTAAATTTTATCGCATTTTCAACAATTTTATCGCCTTTCATAAATTATTATCACCTTTTTAAAAATTTATCACCTTTTTAGCAATTAAGTCGCCTTTTTAGCAATTTAAGGGTTAATTACAACATCTCTCCATATAGTGTAATGTAAATTACACTTTGCCTCCTATCTTTAAAAACTAATACTTTATCCTGACTTAATTTATAGTGTTGTACAACAACTTATGAGATCCTAAATTAAACCTGATAACCAAAATTTCAGTAATTTTAAGATTTTTTGTATTTCTTTTGTAGCCAATTGACCTTTAAAAAAAATACTAAAATATAGTTTTAGAAGTTGTTATAGAAAATATCTAAAACATTAGGAGGCAAAGTGTAGGGTATAAAAAATAAAGGGGATAAACAGTCAAGTGTGGTTAATTTTTCTGGGAAATGTGGTTCACAAAACTACATACCAGCAATATAAATTATAGGTAAAGTGGTTCAAAAACTGGCCTCTAACCGTGTACCAACCATTTCAAGTTAGACCCCTAAAATTGAACCACAAAACCCCACAATTTGTATCACAAAAAAATACACTTCATATTATGGCCCCCAAAAAACTCACCATAAATGCAACGGTTGCATAAAGTGGCCCGTTAAATTAAACCACAAGAGCCCAGAAAGTATACCACAGAAAAGTGGTTAATATTTAATTTTTTGGGGAATGTGGTTCACAAAGTAGCTCCTAAATATATACCAGCGGTATAAATTCAGGGTAAAGTGGTTCAAAAACTGGCCCCTAACCGTGTACTAGCGGTCTCGAGTCAGGCCCTCAAATTGGACCACAAAACCTCATAATTTGTACCACAAAAAAATGCAGTTCATATTATGGCCCCCAAAAAATTTACCATAAATTTAGTGGTTGCATAAAGTGGCCCCTAAACACGTACCAGCAGTTCCGAGTAAGTCTCCTAAAATTAAACCACAAGACCCTATAATTGTAAATGCATTTTCCATTCTAATATTGTCTTTCCGTTAGTTTTAACACCTTTTTTGCTTCTTAAACACCTTTTTTCTTCTAAAACAATGCTAATGCTTTTTTCTTTAGAATATTGTCTTTCTGTTCCGTTTAACGCCTTTTTTTATTCTGAAACATTTTTTTCTTCCTAAAATGCATGAATTGGAAAGTTCATTACAATATCGCCTTTCTATTTCTTTTAATGACTTTTTTTGCTTCTAAAATGTTGTTTTGGATTCGTTGGATTATTTGGATTATTGTCTTTCTTTTATTCAGTTTGCTTTACTATTTTGTCATTTTTCTTTATTACAACTCACCTTTCTCTGTTTCTTAACTGTTTTCTTCGTTGAATTTCACCTCTTACTAATTTATGTCGCCTTTTTCATTTCCTTATCACTTTTTTCCTATTCTTATTACTTTTTGTCTCTTCCAATCATTTTTCTGTAATTTCATTCACCTTCTTTTTGTAACTAATACTAATCAGCACCCAAAATCTAACTTTCATTCATCAATTCCTCCCAAACCCATTGTCTTTCTCCCCTTATTCTTTGTCATCTTTTGGATGCCTATTTCAATGCCAACAATGTTGTCTCATACAACATCAACACATAATCACTACTCTCCACTTTTTTCAGATTCAAACTCTCTTTTAATTTCATTGAAATTTGATTTTGAAATGAGGTATTTTAATATATTTATAATTTTTTATTACTATTAAAATAAAATGCAAAGCTGTAGGTTCCAGGTTAAAAGTCGATTCATCATCTAATAGCTATACTTCTATCTCCTAATCTAACAACTCGATAGTAACTACAACAACTTGTCATAGTTTCACACTACGGCATTATAAAACGCTCTAATTTCCTCTGATGGGAAGCTAAGGGATGTGAATAATTCCAAGAGCTCCGGATGTGATGTGTCTCCAGAACATGGCGCTCTTGTTTGAGGACTAAAAGGCTGCAAGGTTGTTGTGAACAAGTGGAGATGAGCATTTCCAAGATAAAACCCCTCCTCTGAGATCCACTATTAGTGAAATTGCAAACGTTTGAATAGATGCTCATAATGGGATTGCACGTCAGTTTTTGCAGCAGCTTGAGATGTGGATGGTTAGAATAACACCTAATTCATTTTAATTTAAGTTAATTTAATTTAAAATAATTTATTTTTTTTTATAATTTTTTACTAAAACTAATGTGATTCATATGATGTTATTAAATTTTTATAATTTTTTTTAAGCATTAAAAAAGAAAAATTTATAAAAGTTTAATAATATTATAAAAATTCTATTTTAAATGGATACATCGAAGTAATATTAAATTTCCAATTGATTTGATTATGAACAAAAAATATGTAAGATTAAAGTAAACTAATTTAAATTAAGTTCACTTAAATTAAATGAATTTGGCATAAGTGTATCCTCGAAATCAATTTCCGCCCACGCGCTGACGCGCAAAGATCGATAATGCCGACAATCTGGTGACATATTTAAAAATGCAAGTGTCACTGTGACACTCTAGGTTCTGATTCGAGCGATAAAATTGCCATGAGCCTAGTTGATTTGAATGCGTCGAAAAAATTTATTTCTATGTATGGTGGTTATTGTCCTAATTATATATATTTTTTGAAACCCTTTCAAAATTTTGTTTTTGTTAGAAACATGTATTTTTAATTAATTTTCCATTTTTTGTAGGATTTACAAGAAAACAATTCATAACATTCAATTATTTCCTAAAAACAATACATTTTTTTATTTACTACTATGCATATAGTATTCCATCGGTCCGAAATCAATGCAACATACACTATTCTCGGTAGTCCCCAAATCCTTTATAACACTTCTATTTTTAGTACGTTTTCTACAATTAATTTATGGTATTTCAACTCTTACTTTAAAATTACAATTTAGTTCATGATTTTTTCATAAATTACAATTTGGTCCTTATTTTCTAAAAAAAGAACTTTATTTTACTGCTCATATTTTTATAAAAATTACAAAATGACCCAAATATTTGAAAAAAAAATTCTAGTAATTACTAAGGTTTAAGAAGTGACAACTTAGCCACTAATATATTTTTGTGGTGAAAATGGAAAATATTTTATAAATTTTATACACCTTAATCTCTGTGTCCCCAAGTCTCCATGACAGGTTAGTACAGTTCTCTAGCTGTTGATTTAGCCTTGTGTTGGTTCTAATTTAGTCTAAAAGTAACAAAAATGTTGCAATCTTTATCATATATATATATATATATATATATATTGCCATCACTACTAAAAAAATGTGTTTTTCCAATGGCCTTTCCAACGGCTTTGTGTTGGAAATATAAGTTTTCCAACGGCCAACTGTTGGAAACTAAGTCATTGCCAAATCAAGCGTTGGAAAAAAAATTCCAATGGTGCTATAGATGGCTGCTAGAAATTTCCAACAGTTAGCCGTTGGAAAGTAAGCCATTGAAAATTTCCAACTTCTTAAACACAGAATTATTTCTAATGATTGAATGATTTTCTAATGGCTTGAGCCATTGGGAATATACCAACGGCTCAAGCCGATGAAAGTTTCCAATGGCTATGCCATTGGAAATATTTTCAAGAAAATAAAAAAATACTCAAAATTATATTTTTTTGTTTACAAAAAATATATTTTAAAATCATATTTTTATTTATTAAAATAACATTTTATATTTACTGAAAACACACACACACACACACACACACACACATATGAAAATCATATTCTATATTTTATATTGACAAAAAAAATATATTTACTAAAATTATAATTACTAAGATTATATTAGCACAAAAAATTATATTATTCAAGAATAAGTTGCTAAAATTGTATTTTCCTAAAATTAACATAAATGTACTAAAAAGTTAAAAAACTGAAATTTTAAAAATAAATAAAAATTATTAGAAATTAAAATTTTACCAAAATTTTTAAAAAAAATAACTAAAAATTGAAACTAGATCAACAATCAAACATGATTTCAAAATAAAAAAAATCAAACACATCAGGCACAAGATTCATCAGATCAAGCATTTGACTACAAAGAAAAAAAATCAGATTGACCATTCGACTACCAAGAAAAATGAGATCGAGCATTTGGATGGTGAGGAACAGTAACTGACAAGGACCAACGACAAACGACAGAGGCAAGGAGAATGAAAACAACCGAATCTACAAAACCATACTCAACCAAATCTACAAAAACAAGCACGTAATAAAAAAAAATGACAAATAAATGGATCTACAAAACCAAACTCACATCGTCAACAACGAGCTACAAGATTGAGGCAAGGCGAAGAAACAACGGAGGAAGGGTGACGGAGAAGAGATTACAACAAAGAAACGGCGGATAAGGAAGGACGAAGGGAGGACTAAGATGCAAATGGCAAAGGGAGATGTGAATGGCAGTGGGACAGTGAGAGAAGCAAGCGAGGTTGGGGCAAGAGAGGCTAGAGTGAGAGAAGTGAGGGAGGCAAAGAAGTTAGCTGATAGTTGAGAGAGATAATGTGGGCTGCAGGTATGAGGGATGAGAGAGAGGGCTAGGGCATGATGAATATATATATAGATGTTGGGTTATGGTATGTATATATGGGCTAGAGTTAGTTGTTATTGAGCCCAAATTTAATAAAAAAAATGTATGTCCAAATCCAATAGAATAAGGAGGCTAGCCCAAATCCGATATAAATAATACTTTACTTTCTAAAATTGTAAAATAATATAATAAATATTGTGTGTGTGTGTGTGTGTGTGTGTGTGTGTGTGTGTGTTATAAAATATCAATATAATATTAATATACATATTATTTTAATTTTTATTTATAATAAAATATAAATATATTACTATTATTATTATTATTTCTAACAAAATATTTTAAAAACACTATTTTAATTTCTAAAATTTTAAAATAAATATGATAAATATTTTATATATGATATATGTAAACATATAAATCCATAAACATATTCCAAAAATATAAATATATATACATTATATAAATATTATAAATATATTAATATGCATATATATAAATATAAATATCAATATAATATACATACACATAATATATATGTATGTATGTATGTATATTTATGTGTGTGTGTGTGTGTGCATTTATTTATTACTATCACCATCATCATCATCATCATTATCATCATTGTAACAAAATATTTTCAAAATATTACTTTAATTTTATTATTGGTTCAATATCACTCTTTTCCAACGGCTTTCGCATTAGAAATTTCCAATGGCCATCGCATTGGAAATTTCCAACAGCCTTTTGTGTTGGAAAATATGATCTTCAAAATTTCCAACAGATAGACTATGGAAATTTGGCTCCCTTATTTCCAACGGTGCGTTGCATTAGAAATTTGACCGTTGGAAAATCCATGTTTTTTAGTAGTACATCATCTGTTATTCTAGGCAACTATTTTCCCTATTCTTAAAAGGGTTCTTAATCATTTGGAAAAGTGATGTAGGGCTTTCTTGGGGGTTGGCTCTATTTCTGGCAAGAAATTTCTTGTTGCTTGGAACCAAGTTTGTGTTCCAAAGTCTCAAGGTGGTCTGGGTATCTTTTAACTTGCATGGCTAGAACATTGCCTCTAATGGTAAGAAACTTTGGCGGTTGCTGGTTAACAAGGAAAGTTTTGGGTCCAGTGGATCCATGCTTACTACTTGTGTGGCTCAAATGTGGTTGAAAACTTTGACAAAGTGCCTTGGGCTTAAAATGGTTTGGGGATTTGTCCCTAAGTTCTCCAACATATGCTAGTTTGCTGGTTTGGATAGACTGCCTACTTTTGACAGACTTGGTCAATTTGTCTTATTGGATTATGATATTTGTCCTTTATGCCATCTGGTTGATGAATCTCATAATCATCTCTTCTTTGAATACATCTATTCTTTATCTGTGTGGCGTGATCTCATGTGTAAGCTATATTTGAGGGTTGCCCCCTAGCAATGGACAAGGTTTTGTGCTTGGTTTTGTCGTTCAATGAAAGATAAATTTATAAAGACAGCTATTGCGTGTTTGTGTTATACTTTAATTTACTTTATTTGCCAAGAGCGTAACAGGAGGTTGCATCACAAAGGTTGTCGGACTACTGAGGACTTATTTCATCTTATTGATGGTGTAATTGCTATTAAACTTGCTCATATTAATGAGGTGTTTTAGTTTGTATTTGCCTAATTTTGCTAATAGGCACAAACTTAAGGTTTTGTTTCTACTTTTGTTTTTGAGTCAAACGTTGCCAGTTTTCTTCGTAAGCTCATAACCTTTTCTTATAAGTGCAGCTAGACTTTTTTGGATGAAATGAAATCGTGCGCCCTCCAACATGTTTAAAAAAAAACAAAAGCTAGAAAAACAAAAAAAAAATGAATCGATGGAATAATTTGCTCTTCGGTGTACACGTCATTGCTCTGGTCACGTAAGGTTCTAAACAAGTAGACAACACTGGAAATTACAAAAAATGGAAAAAGAAAAGGGAACAAGCTACCAGATCGGGCACGCCGCACGCGCACAAGACACAACGGTAACCAGTTTAAGAGAAGCGTCATAACGGTAAGTAAACGTGTAGGAAATTTGCAGGGGAACTAGCTACATCATTAAGTGGGACCCAGTCTAGCTCCGTTTTTCTCTGATTCTTAAACATATCAAAAATGGGTTTAGAAAAATCTAGCCAAATCTAAATTTCACTTATTTCAAAAAAATCAGTTGAACTATAATTGGAGTAAGAAAAAATTAATATCAAGTTAATTAATTTCAAAGTGACTTATTTTTATTCTTATATTTTTTTATCTAAAAATAATTTTAATTAAAAGCAAATATTTTGTAGTTACAATAATCTATTAAAAATATAATTTTTGTAATCTTATTAAATTTTTATAATTTTTTTTAGTTTAAGGCATTAAAAAATAAAAATTCATAAAAATTGAACAACATCATAAAAATTTACTTTCAAATGGATTATTGCATATACATAATATTGGTATTCAAATGAAATTGATTTCAAGTAAAAAAGATGTAAAGTAAAAATAAGTCAATTGGCTTAAGTTAAAATGAATTGGCCCTTAATATTTTAAAAAAAATTAGTTGAATTATTCACATAAAATATTATAAAGTTTTATGTTTTGACACCAAAATTAATTTAACTTAAGTAAATTTAATGTAAACATAGCTTATTTTTATTTTCATATTTTTTATCCAAAATTAATTTTATTTGGAGATTGCCTTTCTTTGGTGACAGTGTCTCTGCATCCTGTATATTCAGCTCATTCCTGTGCTGCTCTCTTACTTTCTTAGTCTCCTTATTAGCTTTACGATTGATTCTGATTATACAAAAAAATTACTTGAAATGCAATAATTCATCAAAAAGTAAAACCTTTATGATGTTGTTATTTTTTTAATTTTTATATTTTTAAGAATTAAAAATAAAAAATTCATAAAAATTTAATGATATTATAAAAATTTATTTTAAATGAATTGATACGTTTATAAAATATTGACATTAAAGTAAAATTGATTCTAAATAAAAATATTATAAAAATAAATTATTTAAAAATAAATTAACTTAATTTAAAATAAATTAGTTTCTACAACAAACAATCAGCGCAGAGTCAACAGGGGGCATATAATTTTGTCTCTGGTCTGTGGTCTGTGGTGTGGTCCGCTCTCCATTACCTTAGCCTTGTTAATATAACGTGTTTGACCCTTGTACTTATTCTCCTCAAATTTCCTCTTACCTCTTCTCCTGGGGTGTGCTTAGCTGGAAGGCTCTCCTTGGGGCTCTCCTACTTCGAAACCCAGTCCCACCCCCCATCAAGTTGACTATTTTACCCCCTTCCAAAATGCAGAAACAGAAAAAAAAAAAAACTAAAATGCAGATTAAAAATTTGAATTTTATCCTCAACATTTTAATCTAGTGGTTAAGGGATCAGAGGGACATAGGAAAATTTAGGGATTCAAGCCTGACATTCATATTCCGTATATAATGCTCAGATACTGATTCACGAGTTTTGTGGGTTTGCAAAAAATAAATATTTCTTATATCTTTTATATATAAGCTTCTCTTAACCTTTATATCTTATATAGATTCTTCTAATTGCTATAAAAAATAAATTTTATACCAGTTTTCCGTAACAATTGAAAGTCTTATTTATCAGAATGTAAAATTTAAACTAATTCATGGACAATTCAAATATCTTTTGGACAGTATTTTCGTCCATATCAAACAGAGTAGAAATTTCCTTCTTGGGTGTGTATTCCGTTCTTGTAAAATGGTCGAGTAGAAAATTAATTTCTTTTATATTTCTTATAATTTTTAATTACCCCATCCTCTTTAAATCTATTTAAAGTAAGTATTTGCCTCGAATAATTTTAGGTCCAGAAGTTCTTGGTCCAATATAAATTCAGAGGAAAATTTGTCTAGAAAAAGAAACAAAAAAAAAACTTAGGAAACGGTCCAATAAGTTTTCTGGTTCCTAAGATCAATCTTTTAAAATTGAAAACCGAAAATAGGTAATCCCTTATTGTTTTGGGTATTGAACCGTAAATAGGTTCGTAGAGAAGTCGATTAATCCAACGCAAGTGGCAAAATGGGACTTTCACCGGAGAAAGGAGTGCGCCAAGCGCCTCATCCTGGTCAAAATTTGCTATTACCACCCCATACCTCTCTCTACCAACACGGCAAAGGAAGACCCAGCAAGAACCCCTTTAAATTCCAAAGTCAGATCCTTTTCACAGATCTAACAAATTCGAACGTTACATGAGAATCAGATCGAAAGCCAGAGCCAAAATCAGGAAAACTAGAAAATCATAAGCACAGTGATGTCGGCCACGGTGGCCATGAGCTCGCCGGTGTTCTCGTCGTCGAACTCCCTTTTCTGCAACAGATCTCCGGTCATCTCCTCTCCGGAGGCTCTAAGCTTGAGCTTGATCAAGCCCACAAATTCTCCATCTTCTCCAACCCCTTCCTCGCCTTCTTCGCCTTTCCGGATTCGTCTGCAGAAACCGCTGTTTGGGTCTCTTCTTTTTTCTAATTCTTCCTCTGCTAATTCGCCATCTTCTGCGGCATCTATTTCGGGCTCGAACACTGTGCCAACGGTTTTGAAGAGGAAGAGACCGGCGAGGTTGGATATTCCGGCGGTCACGGCGGCAGCAATGGGATTTGGAGTTCCGGCTACGCCGAGTGCTGGGATGAGAGAAGTGGAAAGGGACGAAGATGGGTATTCTGTCTATTGCAAAAAGGGAAGGAGAGAGGCTATGGAGGATAGGTTTTCTGCTGTTTCCAATCTTCAAGACGATCCAAAACAGGTATTTTTATAACATTCTTTCCTTTCCTTTCTATCTTTTTTTTTTTTTTTTTGTGCAGTTTGGATAATTTAGATTTCTCCTTCAAAAATCCTTTGATAAATGTTTGTTGTGATTATGGAAAGACTCAGTCTTTTGACACATTCAGCTACTTTCGTGAATCAATCTGGGCAGCATCAATTTTTGCATAACTGAATCAATCTGGGTCTATTCACTTTGCATAAAAATATGTAAATTTTGAACTATAGGTTTGTTGCAATTTGGTGTAGATAAGCTGTGGGATTATGGGAACTAGTATTCACTATTCAAATCGATTTCAGGTTCTTTTTGGTATTTTTGATGGCCATGGTGGTGCTAAGGCTGCTGATTTTGCGGCTCAGAAGTTAGGTAAGAACATCTTAGACGAAGTTGTGGGAAGCGATGAAGGAGAAATCGAGGATGCAGTTAAACAAGGTTATTTGAAAACGGATAAGGAGTTTCTGAAGGAAGATATCTCCGGTGGCACTTGCTGCTTAACGGCTTTGATCCGAAAAGGGAACCTGGTTGTGTCCCATGCCGGTGACTGCCGTGCCGTTATTTGCAGAGGTGGTGTGGCAGAGGCTCTCACGTCAGACCACCGTGCTTCAAGGGATGATGAAAGAGATAGGATTGAGGCTTTGGTGAGTTCCTTTTGCTTGGATTGCTTATTTTTATCTGTTCATAGCTTCATTCAAGTGGATTGTCCTAATGGATTTGATTGGAACTGTTTTTCTTTTGCAGGGTGGCTATGTGGATTTACACCGCGGTGCTTGGAGAATTCAGGGATCTCTGGCTGTATCAAGAGGAATTGGCGATGCCCATCTTAAGCAATGGGTGATAGCTGAGCCAGAGACAAAGGTCGTCGAAATCAAACCCCACCATGAGTTCCTAATCTTAGCATCAGATGGCTTGTGGGACAAGGTATGTGCCAAGTTATGGTTTCCCTTTGTGGTGCATCTGTTCTCGCAGTTCCTAGCTACATGTACAGTTCCTTCGCTTTCATCTTTATTGAAGAAGATGCATACTTTTCCAGGTGAGTAATCAGGAAGCAGTTGATGTGGCTCGTCGATTATGCATGGATGCAGATAAGCCTAATACATTGTTGGCCTGTAAAAAGCTTGTTGATCTCTCTGTCTCACGGGGCTCGCTGGATGATATCAGTGTCATGCTGGTTCATTTGCAGAAGTACGTATAATTCTTTGTTACCCAGCGAAGATGCGAGACGCTGACTGACTTGTAATCTGATGGAATGTGATTCTTTGCTTGGTTGGTTCGGGGCCTTCGGGCATCTGCTAGATCTCTTCCACATTGCTCTGGAGACGAAGGCGTAGTACATTATTGGCCAAGTTGATGACCTGAAATTTTGCAGACAATAGTCTAGCAGTAGTGGAAACTGTTGATGGAAACAGCGGCAGCCTACTTCTAATGACTAATTATCATGTTGTTTAGGTGGAGTTATACAAGATTATGGCCCTAGAAAGATTGTAGTTAATTGTCCCAAATTTTTGTAAAATTTTCTCCTATAAGAATTAACTTAACATGAATAATGTTCACAGCAAAAGGTTCTACTGTCTCCTGAATTTCCATTTGAAATGTGTAAATGTGATATTTGGATGGATGAATTTTCTTGTTGAATAGGCAAGAACAGCGTTTGGAATTTTACGATTTCGTTTTTCTTGAAAAAGATAGAAATCTGGAGTCAATTTATTCTTAATCCAAAATGATTTATTTTTATTTATATATATATTTTTATCTGAAACTAATTTTATTTAAAAATTAATATTATGTAGGTACAATAATCAGTTAAAAATATAATTTTTATAATCTTATTAAAATTGTTTTGAATTTTTCTAGCTTTGAGCATTATAAAGAAAAATTTTATAAAAATTTAATAACATCAAGAAAATTTACTTCAAATGGATTATTACATCTACATAATATTATCTTTCAAATAAAATTAGTTTAAGGTAAAAAAGTTGTAAAAATAAAAATAAATCATTTTAGATTAAGTTGATTTAAGTTAAAACGAATTGGCTCCTAAAGTTTTTATACAAAAATAAAGTTAAATTTCAAATAAAATTAGTTTTAGTAAAAGATATAAAAAATTAAAGTCATTTTGTATTAAAGTTACTTTATTAATATCCAAGTAGCTGAGTGAGATGCTTGAAACCATCAAAGAGAAGCCTGATAGCCGGGTATCTAGAACCAAAGCCAGCATTAGAGGACCCCAAGAGTATTCCTCGGGGAAAGCCAGCATTAGAGGACCCCAAGAGTGTTCCTCGGGGAAATCTTTTGATGCCTAAGTCAATGAACAACCATAAGGTGGAAAGGTTAATAGTATAAATAGGAGAATGATTTTTCAAGTGTACCTTTTTCCTTCTCATGAGGTCTCTTATATATTGGGTTTCTTCTTGGACATTGTAGGAAAATTCTTCCCCGGTTCTTTTGATTTCCCCATGATAAGGGAGATTTTGTTCTACCCTACTATCTCTCATAGTGGCTAACTAGCAAGTTAGGTGTTTCATTCATGTGCCTTCAGTCTCCAACCCACATTTAATAGATTTGTAATTGGGCCGAAGCCCATTTGAGTATCACTTATAGTTAAAGAAAAAAAAATGTCTACTTTTTCAAAATTTGGATAACCATCAAATTAGAAAAATTAACATTTCACGAAAAGATTGTTGGAGGCATCTCCTTTACTTTAATGCCCTAAACCTCAAACACCTGAACTAAGATTTCAGAACAGTGAATTTAAATTGTAATAAATTGAATGTAAGTTACAAACCTATGATTATATATATATATAGAATTATGTGTAAGATAAACTTAAGCTTCCAAAACACGTGTCAAGCGCTTTTAGCTGAAAGACCATACCGTTCCATGCACGTTGGCTTAATATTTTCGGAAGAAGCCTAGACGTCTGCATAAAGCACGTGTCAAATGTCGCGTGCCTTTGCAGAAACATCACAACAGCTATAGCAGTCAATTGAGGACTTCTTCAACTTGTGTTTTCGCATGGAGCGAGTTTTGATTTGAACCATTAGATGCAGAAGCAATTTGAGAATCGACGTGAGAGATGAGAGATGTAATAAATATATTTGAGTTATTTATCTTGATATAATGTAACAGACACATATTTGATAAATACATTTAAGTCTTCTACTTTTGTGAGATGTGGTTGACCATAAAAGTGACAAACATATTTAGGTCATCCATCTCCATGAAACCCACATAACATGAGTTCCTAAATGAAAAAGACATGACCAATATAATATTTTTTCAGATCGTGATAATTTGCCATCTCCTTACTTGATATTGCATAACATGAAGTAAGATCAAGGTTTTACTGTATGTAAAAAGCGTCTTAAAAAGAAAAAGAACAGAAATTACACTTTTAGGTGATAAACAATTACTCAACACTTTAAATTTTTCCTTCTGAGGAAGTACTCCTAGGCATATATTTCGTAATTACTCAAAAACTGTCAAATGGTGCTTATGCAATTTAAATGGGTCTTGCACACATATTTTCATATAAACTAAAATAAATTATATATACAATATTTTCTTTGGCTACTGATACCCAAAATGGGCCTATAAGCCTAAAAATGAAGCACAGCCCAATAGAGATCCATTGAAACCTGGGTCTAAAAGCAACTACAAACCAAGTCCACCCAAGGCACTCTTTGAAATAAGAGAAGATCGTGGGTCAACCATTAACTTGGAAAGACACGATGAAGGAGATCCCCATGATCTTGAATAGCACTTTAAGGGGTAAGTTCCTCCCCCACAATCATGGCCTTCGGAGCCTATAAAACGTAAGGAACCCAGAGGAACCAGATACATAAATATACTCATGCTTAAACAAGTATCCAACTACCTACTATTATCTTCCTCTCACGGTTATTTACTAACTTAAGCGTCAGAAGGTCTCCCCCAAGAACATACCCGGGTCATCTAACCTTGTCTTTGTTTGCAGACGTCCAACCATCAAAACCAATCTCCATGGGTCTCGAGCTTCCCACTCAATTGTTCGGATATCAACTTGTCACAGTCTACGGGAAACACTTGAGAATGGTGGAGACCAGGAGATCTTGCTTTACCATCCCAAAAAGGAAAAGAATAGAACCTTTTACAAGAAGACTCCTAAGGGAGTAGAAGCCCCCGCCCCAACCCCCGCCCAGGGATCCAGGCCTCCTAGCGGAGTAAGAAGTAGAGACCTCTCCTCTATTGTATGACCTAGCACGAGGAAAAACCCCTACCGCCTTGTTAAACGAGCAATTCAATGCCCTAAAGCACTCCCTTCTAAAGGAAATACAATAGCAGTTGCGACAACAGATCTGCAAAACTATACCCAAGCCACCAAAGGAGAAGATGGAAAACCACAAAATAGGGGAACAACCTCCTTTATCAAAGACCACGATAGAGCCCCCAACAGAAAAAAAAAATAAGGCAAAAACCTCTAACAAGCTGAAAGTCAGCTCCATGAATATGATGCTCAGAAAGCTAGATAAAATGGAGGAGCAACTAAAAGGATAACACCTTAAAAAATGGTGCAAGACCCTAAAGTAGGCTCTCTTGGACATTAGCTATATTCACCTTTAACCCTTTATTGACGATATCAGAAATGCCAAAGATAGATTTGTACGATGGACTAACCTATCCAGCCAACCATTTACAAACATGTGCCACTACCATGAGCCTAGAATAGGCCATCGAGGCCATCATGTGCAGAGCGTTTCAACTCCATTTTATTAGCGGCGGCCTTAACTTGCACTACTAAAAACACTAGGTTTTCTAACGACCAAGTTACCAATGACTTGACCGTTGGTACTTACCAATGCATTAGGCCATTGGTAAAAAAGGTTTAAATTTACCAATGGCTAAACGCGTTGGTAATTTACTAATTGTTTAACGTGTTGGTAAATCAACCATTTTCCAACGGTTAGATTACCAACGTGCACGAACGTTGGTAATTACCAATGTGTAACCAACATTCGTACGCATTGGTAATCAGCAAAATTGATTACCAATACGTCGGCACGTTGGTAATTACCATACCTATCATATTTATTTTACAATTTTAGAAATTAAAGTAGTTATATGCATATTTATTAACATATTTTTGCGCATAAATTATATCATAATATATATTATAACATATGATTTGTATCATAATACATAAAATTATTATTGTGAATAAAAGCTTAACCTATCTCTTCCATACGAACATATTTTTATAGTCAAATTAAAATTAATAGTTTTAATGTATACAATAAACCAATTATCGTATGCAATTCATACAAAAAATTTATATATAACAAAAACTATCAATTATAAGATACTTTATATATAACAAAAACACACATGAAACTATCAATTATTATTATTATTATTATTATTATTATTATTATTATTATTATTATTATTATTATTATTATTATTATTATATGTTATATTAAAAAAATAGAATATAATCATATGTGTGTGTGTGTGTGTGTGTGTGTGTGTGTAGAAGCCCAAAAAGCCCCAAAAAACCCATAACCCAAACCAAGCCCTAACCTAACCCATATAAATAGCCCAACTATCACACTTCTCCCTCCCTCTCTGCCGCCTCACTTCTCTTCCCTTTGCTCTCATCTGTTTCTCTCTTCTCTGCCTCCTCACTTCTCCTCCCTTTTGCCTATTTTGTTTTTCTCCCATCCGCTATTTCCCTCCGTCACGTCTCCTCCGTCCATTGTCTCTCTCCTTCTTCCATTTTTCCTCTATCCCGTCACCTCCCCTTCTTCTCCCTGGCCAATGATCTCCCTTTGACGTTTTGCCACCGCCGTCTCTCTTCCCTGGCCGCGAATCTCCCTCCACCGTTCCCCTCCATTTGTCCTCTACCAAACCTCCTTGGCAACGCGTCCGCTCCTCTTTGGCCTTGCCAACGCCTCCTCACCTCTCCGCCTCACCAACGCCTCTTTACCTCTTCACCTCGCCAACACCTCACCCCTCTCCGGCCTCACGAACATCTGCTCGCCTCACCTCCTCGCCCAATGCCGCCTAGATGTTCACCGCTTGGCTCGACGCCGCAATGGGTCTCCTTTGATCTTTACTAATTTCGATTTTGATTTTGTAACCCATACATGTCTCCTCCCCTCTTAACTGAATTCAATTTCAATTTTGTGAATAATTTCATGTTTGATTTTGTACTTTTAGTTGCGATTTTTGTGTATGAACTTGTAGATCTGGTTGTCCCATTTTGATTTCATAGATTTGGTTAATTGATTGTAGATTTAGTTGTTTGATTTGGTAGATTTGGTAGATCCGGTTCTTTGATTGTATATTTGGTTTTAATTTTTTGAATTTTTGGTTAATTTTTTTATGTTTTTAATACTATTAATTTTTCAAATTTTTATGAATTATAATTTTTTTTATTACTTTTTACTGAATTTTGTGAAATTTTTTTTAACTTTGTGAGTTTTGGAAATATTTTAACAATTTTGTGCAATTTTTTATTTTTCAGTTTTTCTTAAATTTTTTTGAATTTTGTGGTACTAATAAAATCTTTGTTTTATAATTGTACTTAATATAATTTTTAGTCATTATAACATTTAGTAAATATGACATATTTTTAATAAATATAATTTTACTGATTACACTTCATTTTTTGTAATACGTATTTATATTTATTCGTACATTAATTTAGTAAAATTTAATTAGAAATTTACAAATAATTATTTTCCATTTTTTTTATTTTTTTAAAGAATGAGCCGTTGGAAACTGTTTTAATTTTTTTAAAATTCTAAATTATTTTCCCGTTGGTAATTACCAACGGTTTGATATGTTGGTAATTACCAACACACGCATGCGTGCACGTTGGTAATCTATTCACCCGTTGGAAAAACACATCTAGTGAATGCCCGTTGGTAGTTATCAACGTACATATTACCAACAGGTGCGCGTTGGTAATAACCAATGGCTTGATTTTTGTGCATTGGTAAAAAAATTTTCAACGAGCAATTTATTAACATGCATTTACCAACAACTACACGTTGGAAATTCAAAATTACCAACGTGCAGCTGTTGGAAATGCGCGTTGGTAAATCCAAGAATTTTAGTAGTGTTGGTTCAAAACTCTGAAGAGGAAAAATTCACTTCCTTTGACAAGCTATCCCGATAGTTCCTATGACCATTTATGGGTAGCAGGCTCTCGAAGAAGACAATGAACTAACTTCTAGATGTTAAGCAAGAGAGATCCTTCTTAAGTTATGCTTCTCTTAATCCATCCAAGAAAGCACCACTTAAAGCATGGAAGAATTCTAGAACCGAGCCTACTAATACATCCAGTTGGGGGATGTCAATTGGCATAATGAAGCAAAAGGGTTTAGGAAAGGCCAATCCAACAACCAGCAAAGGAGCACCAGGAAAAAGTGGGCGTTAAGCCCTGTATACACCTCTTTTTGAGACACCTGGGTAATATCCTATATACACTAAAGTGAAGAAATATGGTCACTAAGTGGCCACGAGCCCTTAACCCTCGATTTTAGAAGGACTAGAGGAAATATTGCTGGTACCATATAGACTACATCCAGGACACTGAGACCTGCAAAAACCTCAAGATATTCCTAGAATAGCTTATTGCAGAAGGCAAGTTATGGGAGTTCATCAGAGACACGACACCTAACAGAAGGGGGGCATAAGAACCTAAAAGGATGGGTGAGATGAGGAATAAAAAGAGAATGGGGCCCGTTGAGAAAGATCCTTTTTAGTGCAAAATCAAGAATACGGTGGTCTTATGAGTGTTATTGAGATGATAACAATGGTTAGAGGTCGTATGGATGCAAAAGAATGAACATGAAATGGCACACATTGAGACCACGAACCTTGGATGCACCATAGAAAGAGAAAAAGGGGTCTCAGATGCTAACACCACATACATATCTCTTACAGATCACAACCAAGATCACCAACTATAATGTAAAGATTGTCTACCTGGACAAATAGGCGAATGTGAACGTGATTTCAGCCACACTTTGGAACCCTTCCACATCAAAAGAACTTCCCTCACTCCAATGACGGGCCCAACTTATAAAGTTAAAAGAGATGAAGTCCCAACATGGAAACAGTACAACTACTTCTCATACTTACTATAAGCAGTCTAAAAAGCGAGGAAACATTACACCATTCTCAAATGAGAGAGTTCTGGGTGCTCAATGTACCATCAACTTACAATACCATCATTGGCAGGTTGACACAAGTACAATTCCCCATCCAGATAGACATCCTCTTACTAATGATAACCTTTGCAACCCCACAAGGAGACATACATATCAATGTACTGTAAAGGCTGCAAAGGTTATCCTGAAAGTCCAATGTAGCCAACCTTTGGGATCCCAAGAATGATACCAAGGTGCCAAAAGTAAACCTCCTGGGAGAGCTCAGACAAAGCTTAGGGAATCAAGCAAACATAGCACCAACTTCTAAATGTCCTTTTAAAGAGATCCAAGAAATGACCTTGATCGAGGCATCTAGACCATTGAATAATGCTTTCCCTAGCTACCTCTTATGATCTGGAAGTAGTTTAGAGGTGGGCTATGGAACACCCATTTAAAAATCTAGAAGAAGACCCGGGAACGTTTGCAAGACCTAACCACTAATAAGCTTAGCAGCAACTGCAAAAGGGAGTACTAGAGACCAAGCAAAACTTGGTTCTTTTGGAAGACATGAGCTTTATGTACCTTTACGGTAGAAAAATATGCCCATGTACTTGGCGCCCAAGCAAATAATGAAATCATGAGGTTTTGTTTTACTAAAGTATCAATGGCCAATGTTGCAAACAAAAAATGCCTCTAGATGAACACCTCTGGGCATGGCAATAAAATGTGTCCAAATGTACACCACCGGGCAAGGCAACAAAATGCCTTTGGATGAACACCTCTGGGCAAGGTAACAACATGCCTCAAGATGAACACCACAAGGTAAAGCGACAAAATGCCTCCAGATGAACACATTCGGGCAAGACAACAGAATGCCTCTAGTTGGACACCTCTGGGCAAGGTAACAAAATGCCTCTATATAAACACCATCAGGAAAGGCAACAAAATGCCTCTGGATGAACACAACCACTAGGCAAGGCAACAAACATCTCCTATTGAACACCCCCAGATAAGACAGCACAACACCTTTAATTGAACACCTTCAGGCAACCAAACCATATGAATAATTCTACTTGAAGCCTTTGGATGAATGCCTTAAAGAATAATGGCTTCAAATTTTGGATAAGTTATCCTAATTACTTTGCCTTTCTGATATAGGAACAAGAAAAAACAAGTGTAAGAAGCATAGTTCAAAACCTGCTCTAAAGTTTTTATTTCCCTAACTGAAAATGCACTAGGCTGGCAACACTGTGTTGACATCAAGATTAATGGCTTCACACCTACAATGACTAACTATGCTGTCCATACCCAAAACAAAGTCAACAAGCAGGTCGGAACAACTATGCTGGCCATACCCAAATGAAGCTTAACAAGCAAATTGGAATAGCCATGCCAGCCATACCTGGAAAATCATTAACAAATAGGTTGGAATAAAATAACTATATTGACCATACTTGGATTGCCACTGAGCACGCCATAAAATCAAAAGTCCAACAAGTAAGTCTTATGGGGCATAATGGCCTCCTTAAATGGTATTAAGCATCCTCTAACCCTATGAGATAATCTTGGCATAAAGGTCCCAGCATGAAAAATGCATAAAACCCTAAGGTATTAAGGATTTCAAATACAACATCTATGGGCCCCTAGAAAACAAAATCTAAACGGTGGCCTTCGAAGCACTAAGCCCCTAGATAACAGAAGTCCAGATGTGATACCCTGAGGTGCACGGGAAGAAAAACCCAACCATGACCTTTAATATAGCCCTCATGAAAGGATGTAAAGACCCTTCACCCTACATTTATCCAGCAAAAGGAAGGTACCACAAAGGAGGGGAGGAATGTGAACTTCGAAGAAGCAATAATGAAGGGAAAAACAACTTTTGACAAAATAAATCTTTTTTTTTCCTAAAAAGGTTCTCATTTTGAGACATAAAGTGCTAGAGAAAGGAAGGAGGTAGCATAGCCTTGGAGGGAAGAGTATCAAGACTACCGTCTGTAATGAAATCCATTACCTTAATGCCAAGCCTCCTTTCATGAAACCACCTCTCATGTTGAGTTAAAGTGTCATGAAAGGTATCTAAGTGAGACAAATAGAGATCAGGTGGGCTTCCTCCTCCTAATAATGGCACCAACTGAAGCTATTAAAGTACTCCTGTATGAGCTTTCTTTTTGCCTTATCCCTAGCATAGCCCGCCTCATCCTAAAGATCCCTGTTCTCAGCCTCCAATGCTTTTATCATTTTCTAAAGCTTCTATAAGAAAGGGAAGGGATAGAGGGTAGGATAGGAGATGGCCTTTCTAATGCTTGGAGCTATTTTTTAAGAGCCATCTTCCCATTCTCTAAGGAAACCAACTTCAAAGGGCCAACCTCTTGACATGATTGAAGAGCCATCTCTTCTCCTTAGTCAAGGTGTGGCTAACAACCCCTAAGGATTCAACTTCCTTCACCATCCTATCAAGCATGACAATTGTTGACAAATAATGAAGGAAAACAATTAGCAAATAATGCACACAAAAAGTAGAAATAAACAAAGTAAACAATATTTACATAGAGGAAAGTAGGGCCCCCGCACCTCAAACATGCCATAGGCAAAATCTAGTGATCGTTTAATATGGCACAATACTAAGGAAGGGAAAGTGCTTTTAGCATCCTTAAGCAAAAGGAACCACTATCAAGCACATATTCTTTCTCATTCATAGCAAAACAAGGATTGTAGGACACCTCTGTGAGCTTGGAAATATGCCTCCTGGAGCTCTCGACACCTCACCTCCAAGAAGTTTAGCTCAAGACGATTCGGAAGACCTAGAATCTACCTAAAACCCTCACTAAGAGCCCCTTCTAGAATCTCCTTGGGAAGGTCCAACAGCCGAAGAGGACCTAGGAAAGATGCTTGTTCTTGATAAGGTAGGTGGGAAAGTTTCAACATCTTACACTAAGTCTACAAAGAAGGCAGAGTAATCGATCAAATAGAAAACCATGGGGCAAGGGAAAAAAGGCTACACAAAGATGCCTTCTAAAAGACATTACTAGGAAAGCCCTCAAGTAGAGGACCATCTAGAGAGGCACTATGACAGCAGCATCCAAATGTTAGCTTTGTGACCAAAAGCCAATCATGAGATGATTGTATTTTGAACATTGAGGCATGATATTTTATTGAGACATTAATCCAGTAATTATGTTTGTTGTTCTGTTTCTTCATAACGTAATAAACATAATTATAACCCTAGAATAATAATATTCTTAAATGTCCCTAGTTTAGTATTATCGTGGAACGGGTTACAATAATACATAACGACTAACATATACAGAGACTAATATGAGATATGTAGTCTATATATGGGTAAAAGTTGGAGAACTTGTGTACTGGACCAACCTACCATGAGAACGCTACATGGATCGTTATATGAGTGTCATAAGTGATTCTCATAGTAATCATGGTATATGTAGTCCTTTGATCTAAGGTCATCATGGTTCCGTACATGTGAGTCACATACTTTGATACTTCCCTTTATTGCTCATAACTGAGTGAACTTGAAGGAGGTCATTAGGTATGTCACATATCATGCGGAGAGTTTTGTATGATCAAGATGAGATTTGTCCCTCCTATGTAATGGGAGTGATATCTTCATGCCCCTTGATAGAGTGAGACTAAGAAAATGCATGGCCATGCTTGGATGAGTTGATATACAAATCAATGTTATCAGTTTAAGTTAGTCTACTTAGTAATCAAGAAACCATAGATCAAGCTATACGAGAGTGACACATTCTATGTCTCGTGGTTGGTCTTGATATCTTGGACAAAGGGATAATGGCATATACGGATAATGATCATAAAGGTTTAGTCGAATCATCGACAATCTTGTCACTTGGGTATCAATGATGTGTTACTAGGCACCGCTCATTGTTTATGATTATAAATGTGATTTATGATCATAGCCAATGTGATAGGAGCCTATTGGGTCACACACATAGAGCCAATTGGATTATTTGAGTGCATGGGCTAATTTATTTGGGTTATGGTTTCATGATAATTTTGTATTAATAATTGGTCCAAAAGTTGAGCCATTGTTAAGCCCGAAATTAAACCTAATTGGATTAGGGCTTTGAAACTCATTAGGCTTGGAAGTTGAGTCTCACTATAAATACATCATATAGTGAGAAATTCATAACTCTATCCCTAGCATCCCAAAAAGAAGAAATCAGAAGAGTTCTAAAAGTTCCAGCCGCATTGCCATTCCTTGAAGGACACAAGCTAGCACTGCGGGCGCAAGAGAAACACATCTGCCAGGACGTGGTCGAGGCGTGGTGATTCCGAGAGGCTCATGTGGATACCGTAGAAAGCTTGAACACGTCAACTGTTTAAATTTTGTGATTCGACTCAATAGTTGGATGAAAGATCTCAATCAAATTAGGCATGAAAATTTTCGGACACCCGATTTACCCTGTTTCACTTGGATCCTAGAAGGTTTCGGTTATATTCCGCTGTGCTTGCTTGGCTCCCGAAACCCTACACTAGACCCCTAGAAGAGATAGGCGTCTCTTTATCAACATTCACCACCACCACAAAAGATAGCCTTGGAGGCTTTTGGCACTTTGCTTGGTGTGATAAGGCCTCATATTTCTCTAAAGAAAGCACATAAAAAAACGCTCCAATAGTCCTTACAGCATCAAGTGTGCTCCAAGCCCCACAAAGGGCTCTAGACACACCATCCCACTGTTTTCATGCCTAATGGGAAGAGTCATAAAGCCCTGGCAAACATGGCCATTGTTTGAATCAAATGAGCTTAATCCATCATAGAGAATTCACTCAAGAAAAGAAATACTTACTATTCCCACTCACACCCATGAATATGGAATCCAAAAGTTCATCTTTTACCCCAAAGGGCCTAGGAAGTTGGTTAAGTTTACTTAAACATGATTTATTGATGTCATAAGTCTTCAAGGTGACTTTAATCAAAAAATGCCAAAGGAGCAAAAAAAGCCTTCCTTTTACTTGTCCCACCTCTAGGAGTAATGAGACAATCTTTCTAGTGGTTATGCAAGCCTGAGACACAGGCTCTAATGAAATAGGTGTGATCACCTAGTGAATTGTGTTGTTAGTCCACTCACATAGAGATCCCAGTTCTTCTCCGCTATTACAAAAAAGAATTTATTCCTCAACTCTTTCCAAATTTTTGGAATAATAGTATAAGGAAAAACAAGATTGCAATTGAATGAGTTTGGGTAGAGGCTAAAAAACAACAAAAGGACTTTGCTAAAGATAAAGAATAAAAAAAGAAGAGGGACTCCAAAAAATAACCAACTCCAGCTGCATAGTACTCCACCAAAATGGCTTTGATATAAAGAAAAGGATCGCACGACAACTAGTAATAGAGAATCCAAAAATGGTTGCATAATTTTGATACCAAAGGATGAAAAGGAAAAAAAAGGCCAACGCTAACTTTGTTAGCATAAATGGTCATCTGCCTCTTCCTGGGTTGATCAGTCTTCTCTTGCTTTGTTGGAAAAGAAAAATGTAGGGATGATGGGAAGAAATACCCTTCTTGAAGATTAGTCATGGCATCGGGAGTCTGATACTCCTTCAACTACGGACTTCCCCCAAGTCAATACGCTATGCCTTAACCAAAGAGCTCCATAAAACAAGGGCCAATGACTTACTTTGCCCTATATGTCTATAGAGCCAAGAAAGAAGGGAAACAGATAATGCACAAAGTATTAGTTCATCCAAAGCCAACAAAATAAAAAACAAACTTGTAACAAAACTATGTACATTGAAAAACATAAAGAGGAAAATGCAAAAGCCTAAAAAAATGATCTCAAAATGAGGAAAATTAAAAGAGTCTCGAAGAGGCACAAAAAGCTCTGAAGAATTATAAATAGAAGGATAAATTTGAAACTCTAAAAGTTGGGCAGAAAATGCAACTAGAGCTCTTCTATGTGAAGAGTCCGTCTTAAGGGATGATACATCCACTTAGTAGCCTATTGTCGTGTAGTGGGGGCCGTCAAATCCAAGAAGGAATGCTAGGGACCCTTTTCTCCATTCTAGCTTTAAGGGGGGCCTCTTTATACACAAATGGGCTTAACAGCCCTAAAATGAAGCACAACCCAAAAGAGATCCACTGAAACCTGGGCCTGAAAACAACTAAAAAAATGCCCACCTAGAGCATTCTTTGAAATAAGAGGAGATCGTGGGTTGACTATTAAATCCTAAACCCTAAATGAATGTCACCCTTGACTGACCTATTGGAATATCCCTTCTAACGTATCAGCATATGCGTCAAACTTATGTTGAAGATGAGTTTCTAGATGAAGATAACTATCCTTTTAAATCAAGGCAGTATGTAGAGGATTCTGAATCATATGATAATGACTTTCTTGTTAAGCATAAACAATATGCCAAATGCAAGTGGTGGGCTAGAGGATTATTAAAGGTAGGTATCCTTTTATTTTATAAATATTTAGGTATTGAAGATTTCTTATAGTGGATTGGTGAAGTAGAAAATTTTTTGAAGTACGTGGAGGTACTCAAAAGTAAAAAAGTGCAGTATGTTGCTTGAAGATTAAAAAGATGGGCTTTAGCTTAGTGGGAGAGATTATAAGTTAGAAGATATCGTCAAAAGAAATATTCAACTGAAATATTGCATGAAATGAAGGGGTTGATGTAGGAATATTTTCTTCCTTTAGAATATGATGAAATCTTGCTCCAAAAACATCACCAAGTTGGAGATTATACTCATGAGAATTACAAAGGGGAAATTATGAAATCTTTGGTGGCAAGAGCAATTTAGTTTCCAATGACTTTACATGTAGTGGTCCATTTAGAGATGAGGAAGATGAGATTATTTGTGAGTTAGGTGGAGAAGATGAATACTATGAAGAAATCATAGAGCAATATGTGCACATTGTTAATGAGCAAATTGATGGGCTGAGTGTTAACAATGAACCAAGTAAAGTGACTCAAGTCCCAAAGCAAAAGAAGGTTCAAAGGAAGATCGAACAAGCTTCAGATTATAATGGCCTAAAACATGAAATAGATGGAAAATAAGATGGATGCTAAATTGAAATGATTAAAATATAGTGAATTGAACTATTGGTTAAAGAGCATCTTTACAAATCAAAACTTATTTTCTTGGATTTTCTTAGTATTAAAGATATCTTCTTAAGCCAAAATAATATCATTTGTGTTTAGATAAATTTGGGAGTAGAAGGACATTATCATGACTTTAGATTCAAGAAATGTGAAAGGGGTTTGTTATGTTCTAAGTATTTGTTCATGTGACATGAAAGAATCCAATTTCAATTTAGGAACTCAAGAATGATTTTTTTTTTTCAAAATGAGGAGAGTGACTTTGACAAAAAATTTTACACATTGTAATTTTATTGTTATTTTTTATTTATTTTTAGGGGTATTTTATTTACTTAGTTTAAGAGTTGTTTCTGGTTTTATTAGGTTAATTAGACCAAATAGGATTTTTCCAAAGATCTTTTATTGGAAAAGATATCAATGAGGATTAAATTTTCTAGTTAGACTTAATTTACATTTCCTATTCTACTTAGTTTGAGATTTGTGAGTTAGTGCAACTAGGAAGTTGTTTTAGGGTAGAGTCAACTATAAAGCCTTATATAAGGCCATAGGATGTGCATAATAAGGGAATTCAACTTTTGATTAATAAAATTGTTGTGATTTTCTCTCTAAATTAGGATTTTTAGATTAAAACTCCTTATTTCATCTTGGCATTATATGTGTTATACCCTTATTCACATAACTCACTGCATTAGAAAGCCTTTAAGCTACCCTTCTTACTGAACACAATTGCCTACACCACTCCACTAGCATCCATCTCTACAATGAACTTCAAAATGTCAAAGTCTAATGTAAGCTTCAGCCCCTCCAAGCATGCTATACTCATCATAGAAAGAATCAGAAAAACCATCCTTATGAACCAAAAAAGCTGTCTACATCTCCCCTTATCTGAGCGAAGAACTGCTTCAAGTCCAAGCAACCCATTCCCGTTAACCGCCACATCAGTATTTAGCTTAAACCAACCTAGCGGCAGTTTTACTAAGTGTTTAGAAGTGACATATTGCATTAGGAGGCCAACTTGTAAAAATGCATCATTAAGGTGCCTCTAAATAAGCCATGCAACGTCGTTCTTACTTGACACTAGCCCTCCATGCACCATATCATTCCTATGCTAACAAAGGATCTAAGCTACCATAGTAAACCTGTCACACTCTTCTCCTGTAGAACCTGTAATCCTTAGGCCACCCAATCTTTCATAATCATCCCTGGAAGAACAATTATAAACATCACCTATTGCACCTCCTAAACCCTTATAGCAATCTCATAATCATGCAACACATATAAAGCTACTTTGAGGCCATTGGTATAAACTGGGCAGATAGGCTCAACATTCATCTTGTGCAACAGTAGATTATCTCATATAGGAAGGTAGTTATGCGTTGCTCGTCATAAGAAAGATTTCATTTTGTTCTCAATCTTTAACTTCTAGATTGTTTCCTACACTTTAGCTCTAGTCTAATCTGTCTTGCATTGATCTTCCATTGTTCTCAAATAAAGCTGGTAACCACTTCAAATAGAATTACCCTGTCAATAGAAAAATGCAAAATGAAATGGTCCTGGCATTTGTTGGGATGAGAGGAATGTGTTGGATAAGCTGAACAACAACCAGCAAAAACATTTGTTGGATCAAAGCCAAATCTTAAGAGAAAGGCTCATTGTGAATCAATTGATCCACTATAGCATCAACATCAAGAATTCTAGGGGTGAGCTTGACATAAGGAAGTTCAATTCAGGGAGCCATCTATCTCCCTACATTTTGATACGCTTCCCACTCATAATCCTCAAGTAAGTCTCCAACATTAGTAATTGAATCCAAAAAAGTGGTTGACAGAAAATACTTTACCTTTAAGACACAAGCACATAAAGATGAGAAATTACTGAGCAATATCCAGCCCAACTTCATAAGCATTGCAAATTTAAAAATGGACAGTTCCCAAAATCTTAAGCCTCCGTCCAGCTTAGACCACTGTAGATGAGCCCAATTTATCTAGTTTATTCCACTGCCATTCTTACCATGACTCTAGAAGAATTTATTCAATAGAACCTCAATTTCCTAGCAAATACCACCCAGTATAGAAAAAACACTCTAGGTGCATGTAGGGATAAGCAATGCAACTACCTTAATCAACGTTTCTTTCCCTGCTAGCAAAAGGATTCTAGATCGCTGCCTAAAGATGTGTTCACTAATTTAGCCCTTTAGGAAACTTAGAGCTGCCTGTTTATTCCATCCTACACATGCCAGAAATCCAAGATAGTGCATTACATCTTGACATTAAAAAATGCTAAAAGTAGCCATAGACATATTAGTGATGCCCAAGGTGCCAAACACAGTTTGACTTTAAGTTTTTCTACTAGATTGATGAACCCTTGCCACCACATGTAACGAGGTTGATGGCAAATTTCAAAAGTTTAAAGGAAAGGGTTGCCCTCAACAAGTCAAAAGGGCTTTGATTGATAAAGAGGTTAGGCTTTTGCAAGAGAAGGTTGCTGCATCAGAATGAGAAATTTCACATATGCAAGAGAATGAGGTCCAATTACTAGAATAAGTGGTAAATTTGTGGGAGAATGCATATAGGTTTGAAGTCGATTTGATTAAGATTTGGAAGAATGAAAAAAGGTTTAAATTGGCTATTTTGTGTGTTTGAGTGGTACTCTTGTATGTGCTGATGCTTACGTAGGTTTGATGGGTATATGTAGCAGTGGGTGGATTGTGTATTAAGGTGAAATTATCAATGAATGCAATATGTTTGTCAAAATTTCCCAATGAACTGTGGTGTATATTTGATTTCAATTAACCTATCCCAAAATTATAATATTTTGTTCACCTGATTTGATTGATTGAATGATCAAATAAAATTGAGTTGAACTTGACCAAAAGAACATAGAAACATTGTTGAGTTCAACATAACAGTTTAACATAAAATAATGGGCAAATGTTGTAGTTACGTTACTTGTTTTGACACTCAAAAACCAAAATAATGTCATATACTGCATGTTTGCACATAAATAGGTAGTAATAACAGTTTGCCCTTAGAAAACAAAATAAATGACATTTATAGACACCCTTGCATGCATTTTCCATTATTTGCTACATCATTTCTGGCTTTCTTAAATTTCTTGCTAATATAGTGCAAATTGACTACATCTTTCAAGCATTATTCCTGGCCTTATGGTTTGCATCTTATCCTTTTTTTCTACACTCTGGATAAATAGTAGTTTGGTAATTGTTTAGTAGTCATGGTCCTTGATTTAGAGCTTGGGCCTTTTCCAATAATCAGTTCCCCCCTATGAACTAGGCTACCAAAGAAACACGAGAGCCATAAAAAAATTTGTCATAGAGAAATAAGGGAAAAAAAGAAAATGAGTGAAAATGTAACCAACATTGATAATGGTAATCCTAATACTTCTAGTTCCCATATCTCTATTCCTCACATCATTATTGTTTCCCTACTACTCCTGTACAAAGGAAGGTTAAATGTAATAGGGCTAATTGAAACATAGTAAATTTAATTCACTATTGTAATTGATACTTTTTTATCAAACTACTGATGTGTATGATTTGTTGTTTTCATTGACATTCCTTGGCATGTTGTATAGCTAAGTACAAAATTAAATGTGCGCATTGTTTTTGGCATATGACATTAAGATATGAACAAAGTACAAAACTAGTATCAAACTCAAGGTTGTCAAGATCGAGATCATACCTAGGATTGTTTTTTACCATGCAAGATCGAAATCGTAAGATCGGATTGTAGATCATAAGATCCAACCAAAAGCTTAAAATTTCATATCTAAATAATATAATTTATGTAAAAGACCAATTATATTAGAAACTCAAGTTAAAGTTAAGTGTCACAACAATGATACAACATAATTATTGATACGATACAAATAAAATTCAAACTTTAATAAAGTATATATCAACATAATCAATAAAACAATCAACACAAGTATGAAAGAAATTTATAAACAAACACATTATTGACAAATAAAAAAGAATACAATGTCCATAATTTAAATATTCAGTAATTGATTTTCAATAAATTTAAAATGTATAATGAATTTTTTAAAGTAAGTAGATAATTTAAAATTAGTAGTTTTTTTTTCCTAAATGAAATAAGTTCAACTTATAGAGAGGAAAAATTGGTAATTTGAATATCCATTAACTATAAAAAATATTATTATATATATTAATTTACCGTAAGATAGTTACTGAATAATTTAAATTATGCTTTAAAAAGTTATTATTTGACAGTTATCTTGAGTTAACAAACTTCATCCAATTGGAGACCAAAATGAAATTTTTTTAATGGATTTAGAACCAAAATAGGACTTTTTTTAATAGGTTTAGGAACTAAATACAACATTTGATAGACTAGAGATGAAAATAAAATGAAAATTAAATGCTAGGGATCATTCATACAATTTACACTCAACAAAAATCAATACCAGGTAGGATTAGTAGGATCTTTCAATCCTACGACCCTATGATCTTAGTCACAATCCTAGCACGATCTTACCATGTCTTCAATCCTATAAAGTTTTGACAAGGTTTTCTATGTTAGGATCCTAGGATCATATGATCTTACAATCAGAATCGTGATTTTAATAACCTTGGTCAAACCTATAAAGGGCAGCCCATCTTGTTATGTCCCTCTTTATGGCAGATTTGACAAATTTTTTAGCCTAATTTTTCTAAACATTTTAGTGCCCTTAACCATTTCCGGAGCTTCCAACGTCATTTTCCTCATTAGTTTGCTTGCAACTGGGTTTGTGATTGGAGGTAATACGCTTGGGTTTATTTGTCTTCTTTTAAAATCCCTGACTAGGAATAGGGGCCAATGTATACTGGTATACTTGTTGGTAGAACTCCCTTTTGTAGCACACATCTAAATAGTCTTTTGATTGCTTTCCTTTATAAGTTATTGCATACACAGCTTCCTTACAAGGATTCCACTCATTTTCTAAGCCCCACACACTCAGTATCTACTACAAGTCAAGAACATACTTCATTTCATACTCCATTACTTTATAATAACCTTTGCCACCCTACACATACTGGCAATTCCTACTCCCCTTTTTATTAACCTCTAGCTTTTTGAAAATGTTTTGTCCAAAACACCTTGGCTATTTTCCAAATGATTCTTGTTGTTTTTGCATCCTAACCATAGTCTTCTGTCTTATTTCTTTGAGCATTGTATAGACAACTTTAGTTCTAGGTTCAATAATCCAACCATTAAAGCTTTCACAGAGATTGTTATAAACAGTATCACATTTCACAAGAGGGTTAAAGTATTCTTACACTAATGTTTTGGGTCAATTTTCAAGAGGTGATCATGACCTTCAAGAATGATTTCTTTTATCTTTCCTAGACTTTCATCAAAATCTACCATGTTGGTTGACTTTGCACAATCCATAAGAGTTTTTCAAGTTTAGGCCCCCTATATTTGGCTCCTCAATTTGCATAGCATACATTCTGTGATCTTCATTAAGTAAAAGATTTGAAATAGCATGTATTAGTCCCTGAAACATATGAAAACAATGTTAACGGAAAAAAGAATGCAATAATAACCACTACCCATAATGCAAAAAAATAATAGCTATATTATTAACATGGTGCAAGTTATGAACATACATTTTGTTTGTCACTAATAATAATCCATTCGAACCCATTACCAATGCCAAGATTTCCATTCAAGCTATCCAGGAACTAACACCAAATGTCCTTATTCTTTATTCTAACCACTATCAATGCCAAAGGAAACATTTGGTCATTGTCATCTCTACCTATGGCAGACAATATCTGTTCTTTACAAGCACCCTTAAGCCAAGATCCATCTAATCCAATAACTCCCTTACTTCCAACAATAAACCTTCTTTTCAATGCATTTAAACAAGCATAAAAACTGTCAAAGAATGGTCTATCAGAGCCTACTAATAGAGGATCTATTCGCAGGTCACAAGTTGTTCCAAGATTTCTATATTTCAACTCTTTAGCATAATCAACCAACATTCCATATTCTTCCTTGTAGCACTCGAAAAACTTCTTAAAATCTTTTGGTTTTGCTTTCCTACATTTAGTTAAAGTAACTTTTGCCCCTATCTTTGCCTTTATCATGGTCTTAAAGATGCCAACCTAATATTTGGCATTGTATTAATCTTTATAAGGAAGTAGTGTGCCAAGCATATAGATGAAACCCTCTTATTTTTTAAGCTGATTCCACAGATGTGCTCATCCTTTAGTGTTTCACATGGTATGATCCAATCCTCCTGTCTTAACCCAATGATATAAACCACTAACACCCTCTACTAGTACATTTTTCCCTTGCCCACTCTTTTGTATTCTTTATTATCCTCACTTGACGTTGCTCCATGATCGAGTATTTATCAATAACTTCTTTAAATTATTATGGATCATCGAAGCCCATTGACACAGCAAACACATGATAAATGTAATTAGGATCATAATTAGAGTACACTTGTTTTCTACCTTGAAAGATGCCATTTCCCTTACACTTGTTACTCCCATTCATAGTTCATTCACTATCAAGCACATGCTTCCTAGCTCTTCTAACTAACATACTTAATTTTAGTTTCTTATCACCTCATGTGATGTTGAATTTCCTTACCTTCTCTTTTACTTTCTTCAGTGCTTCATCATCCCCACTCAAGTAGTAACAGTTACTTGATATCTTATCATCCTCATCAACATAACCAAACAACTTCTTCAAAAATGCCTCATCATCATCTTCAATAGCAACTGCCTTTAGTCTATCCTTATTATCTGCCTAAGGAGTTGTTGAGGCATCATCAATGTCTTTACCATCATCAGCATCATAGAGTTCCATCACATTGTTGGTGAATTACTCCCATATGCTCTATATACACCTCAATTCTCACATACTGCACCAAAATCTCATACATCCTATGGATGTTGGCATCATTTGTTGCTTGTATTTCTTCCAACAATTTGGCAACATACATTTATGCTTTAACTAGAACAACTTCTTAACTAGCATGCTTGTGAATTCTTCAACTATGCTCTTGAACTTAGGGTATGATATTAAGTCAATAATCATAAGGATACTCCTCATGGTTCTCATCTTTGAACTGACCACCATACACAGATGTGATTAAAGGATTACACTAACCTATTCTACAAAAAAATGTCAAAAGCATTACATGTTCAGTCAAGAACCACAATTCATAAACAAACAATCAAATGAATTAACAACAATTCCTGCTTCGAAATTTAAGATTACATAGAAAGAAAGTTAACCAATTCATTGAAAACCCTTATATCCCATTATTTTTTCATCCTTACTCGAAACACTATATACATAGGTATCCCTAGTACGCCAAAGTTGTGGCCTTAAAGTGAAAAAGATGATATATTTGAAGTAGATTTCATAGAAATTTTATGCATATTTTATATACATCCAAAATAATGTCATTTTCTTAAAACCCTAAACCCTAACCCCTATGGATAAGAACTTTGTCCTATACCTTTTCACAACTGCACACACCTCTCATTCTTAAAGTGAAAATGAACTTAGAAAAGAATTGATTCCTCACAAACTAAGCTTTTACCCTTGTCTTTATTGCAGACCATCAATGAAGTTTTTTCAACATGAACCAACCTCATTGTCTGCCTTCAAAGTGTGACAATGGCTTAAGTTGGTAGGTATATGAAATGTGAAGGGATTAATAGAAGCTATATGCCAAGCAAGACATTCTATTTGACATGTGTATAGGCATCCATTTTAGGCTTAACAGTGCATATGGTTTTAAAGTTTGAGGACTCAATTAGAAAAACACAAAATAATAAAATTCATATAGAAAAAGAACAAAATTATAAGACTGATTAATCTATTTTCCCCAACTTAAGAGTAGAGATTAAGAAGTCACTTACCCTCCCGACCTTGGATTTTTATTTCAATAAGAATATATATTTAGAAACAATAATTTTATCACAAGTGCCTTAGTCTAGTAGTTAAAGTGTGAGGGATATCCTGCAAAGATAGGGGTTCAAACCTTGTCTCTATCACTTTCTCCTTAAATACCATATATGTTCAAGAGACTCAAACCCATATCCACATGACACATATTATTTTGGATCACCATTATTAATTTGTCAATATGTTAAATTAGATCTAGTTGGCAATTAGGTCATGCACAGCTCACCACCAAAAATATTTCATCTTTGGTGGAAGATTTGTTGCACAAGAACTTTCCAAAATCTTTATCCTCATACAATAAAGCAAAGGCAAAGAAACAACCTAATTTCACCATATACTATCTAAGCCTGTTGGTCCCTTGATAAAATGATCGCCCACGTGGAGATGGGAAACGTTAATTTTAAAATCAAAAAAAAATCTTGATGTCTAAAAAAAATTGTAAAAATTGTAATTTCAAAATTTTGCTTCCTGAATCATTAAATCATATCAAACTAAATTCTTCCTCCCACTAATTACCTCTGTTTGCAATTTAAAATTTAGAGAGTTTGAAACCCCATTATTATCTCAATCATTCAAATCACTATTGGTTTCAACACTCTACAAACTTGCAACCTCTAATAGTTGATGATTGAACATCAAACTCTTTCGAACATATGAAGCCCCAGGACAAATATGAGCATAAAGAGAAGATGAATGGAGAAAATGCTTATCCTGCATCACCTTAGCAACCAAAGAACCAAAATGCTAAATGAAAATTTAACATTGCTTGGCTATAAAAAGAGCTTGATTAAAAGCTCTCAAATCCCAAAATCCTATATTACCATTAACTCTCAATCTAGCTAAGTCCCAACAAGCAATCCAATGAAACTTCATTTTATCATTCTAACTACCCTAAAAAAAGTGTGCCATTTTCATCTCAAGCTCATTACAAGTACAAATAGGGACCTCCAAACAACTCATTTCATCATATATTGGAACTTTTGCCACAGATTTAATAAGAATTTTCCCTACCTACTTGCGATAATAATTTCTACCTCAATGTAGACAATCATTTCTCTATTTTATCAAATTGGTATTCAAATGATTCCTTCCTCTCCCAACTAATAAAAAGAGGAAATCCCAAATGCTTATCGTTAAACAAATAGTTAGTATTCCGAGTAAAGATCGAATAACATTTGTCAGATTTATCTAATGCTCCATAATTGAAAAAGATATAAGACTCGCTGAGATTGATTTTCTACCTGGAAACCTTTCCATCCTCATGTCAGTTAGCAAAATATCATATACTATCATCCATAAACAAGTGCAATATAGGACTGGCATCTGTTGCACAAATACCATGAATTAAATTATGAGTTAAAAGTTATTGACGCTTTTATGGATTCCAATTAATTTGCTCATAATCCATTTCTTCAAGAACTCATATGTTTATGTTGGACACTTGTTTGACTTTGTTGTAGCTGAGACTATCAATCTCTCTTCTTTACATGTTCTAGAATTATAATACTCCTTCTGTTCCGCATTGACCGCACCATTTGACTTTGCACAGTTTTTTAGGTGAGTAACATTTTGCATATTTTGGACAACTTTGCCTTCTTACAATGCCAGACGATTCGCCACTGAAATCCCTGCTAACCAGCCATTGTTCGTTTGCCATCACGTCAATTCCGACCTCGACGTGTTAATTCCCATCATCGACCACCTTGCTTGCTTTTGTCCTCGTTACCTCCCCGCTTCTGTCCTCAGCGCTATCGCCTGCAGATCATTTATCGCGACAATCGTTGACTTTATCTCCTAACCAATCACATCAATCTCGACCTCTCACTTCAATAGCCTCTTGCTCCGATCTCACCTTCAACGGGTCTTCGACCTCCTTATCGCCTCTCACTTCCGATGTACCCTATGGTTAGCCGCCCTGATCTCCTCGCCTTGTTACCCACTGCCTCGATTGGCCGCGACCATGCCAGCGGTGAACAAGGGGATTGGAGAAACAGAGCAATGTTCAAAACGAAGAAAAGAAGAGTAGATGAGGAGGGGGTATAATTGTAAAATTGTTTAGGAAAACTGGCTAAAAAAGGAAACGGTGCAAAGAATTTGAGACAACCCAAAAAGAATACGATGTAAAAAATATGGGACGGAAGGAGTATCAGATAAAGAAAGGTATAGGTGGAGTTTGCTTTACTACAATACAAGTGCGTATAAAGCTGCAACAAAATGATTAGGTTGTTTTATTTTTAAGGTGATGAGACCAAGACCATTATATTGGTATGCCATAAAATGTCCAAAAGAATGTGGGTAGACTCATGACTCATTCCAATGTACCTAATAGTTGCTATTTTTCTATTTACTATGTACTCTTTATACTACAATATGTATCTATTCTAAAGAAGAAAGCTTTTTCACTATTCATCAATAGTACCACTTCCATTGTTGTTTTTTTTTTTTTTTTGCTTTTTCAGTTTTTATGGTAAAACATCTATTTTTGTCTCTAAATATTTCACATCTACCATATTGATCCCCCACTTTCTCCATCTATCACAAGATAGGGTGAAAGCTGGATGTTAATGATTGTAAGATCGACAGATAATAAAGCATGAGGATTGATACTTAAAGATACTAATAATTTAGGGATTGAATGCATATTTGTCCATTTTATGGCAAGTCCCTTTGAGGCCGTCTCCTTTTTTTTTTTTTTTTTAGCATTCTAGGGGTATGTTAAAATCCTTCTTTTGGTCTCTCAATATAACAATTTGCCATAATGGCCACCAATTTTTTCAATTTATTGGAAACTTTAGAAAAAAAAATTGGATGATTTATTTAAATTTAAAATGATGGAGCCTTAAATGAAAATGAGAGCCAGATTTTTATTAACCATATTTAATACAAAATTTTTTTTCTTTTACATGTTTTTATTCAAAGGTTTAGTTAAATAAGTTAGATTTAAAGTTTTGATTAATTGTAACAGATACATAATTTGTAGAATGCACGAGTGCTTTTACATGTGGTTTGATTCAGAGTTTGATTAGTTAAAAAGCGCACAATTTACATTACGTATAGGTGATTAATTTTTAAAAAGTTTCATTTTATCAATAATTCATTAGTGAGTAAAAATCTGGAAAAACTTATACATATATACAATAAGCTTTTTCTTTCTCTTGATGGTTTCATTTGAATTGGTTAATGAAATTGCTTTGAAAATTTTTTGTCTGTTATCTTTAATGTTTTTTTGACAATATGTAAACATATCTTCATTTAGCTATTCTGTATGTATACAATTATCTATACTTAGATTTTATTTAATGTCAAAATATGTCTTATCTTTTTATATTGTTTCATCAATGACTTGCATTATAACACAAGTATCTACCTATCTCGCTTACTTCTAGAAGAGACCAGTGTTTGTACTATTCATCTATGGTAAATTTCATTGTACATTAATAGTGCATCTTTTTTTTCCCCTTTCCTTGGATGCCATTGACTCTTTTTTAAGTTTGATTCCCTTTTCACATGGCATTCATCTTTTCGAGAGCAAGTGTTGCAATTTTCCATTTTTAGTATGTTTCAAGTGTTATTTTGGTTAAAACTCAATTTCAATCCCTAAATTTTCACTCTTTAAGAAGCTAGCCCCCAAGTTCATCCGCATTCCATTTTAGTCCCCAAATTTAATAACTATTGAACTAAATTTTTTTTATTTGCTCTCTTGGTCTTTAAACTCTTTTTTGTCATTTTTTATATACTATCTTTTAAACTAAGACATTAGTAACCATAGTTTATTAGTTAAATGATTTTTTTACTTTATTAAATCAATTAACCTTTAATACATAAATTTTTTTTCAGTTTTTATCTTGATCCAAAATTTTTTTGTCATATTTCTTTATTATTGCTTTTTGAAATGAAACTTTAATAATTATAATTTGCCTACTTTTGACTATGGTTCTGATTGATTTAACTTAAGTCACTTTTTTTCTTTTTCTTTTTATAAAGTTAATAGTTAAACTATTAATTGATTGACATAAGTTAAATATAGTTTTGTGTTTCTGGTCATTTTTTTCATCATTGATGATTGAATTTTACAGTATCAATTATTTACTTTAAGGTCTATAGTTAACTAAAATAATTTGGTCTATAATTGCTAAAATCTAAAATAAAATTTTCATTGATATTAAAAATTGGAGTTTGAATTAATAAGAGATGAAAAATTTTAGTAAATTAGTTTTCAATAACAAAGAAAATATGTATAGAGTCAAAGCACATGTAAATTTTTGTTTCACAATATTATGTTTTGATCATAACTAATCATTTAAATGATAAGAATATAATGTAAAGATAACCCAATTTAAAATTGAAATAAAGTAAAATTTTAGTTGATTAATGTGAATTTATGATTAAAAGATTTTTACTTACTTATAATAAAAATTTATTTTAATACTAAATCTATTGAATTAAATTCTCACAATGACTTGCGTCATCAAAACCTCATATGTATCTAATTTACATCCACTTATGTTATTTTCATTGACCTTTATAATAAATAAATGTCCGTATTCATTTCTGCGATAAAACCTAAATTTGGTGTAAATTTTATATTTTGGTATGCGTGAATTTTTTTAAGTATTTTACTGTGATCCGTATATAACCAATTGTTGAAATTAAAAGAAGAAAACGATTTTACCATTATCCAAAAGGTTTGGGTCAAGAGTTATCTTATTAGCTCGATGTGGACAAGTAGGATTGCGGCAGATTCTTGCACCGAATGGAAGACTAACGTAAACAATATATTCACCGACCACCTACATGGTGCCTCAGAAACTAATAAAAAATTTATTTTAACTTAATCAATTTAATCCAAAATAAACTATTTTTATTTATATATTTTTTTGAATTAATTTTATTTGAAAGTCAATAGATATAATAATCTACTTGCAAGTAAATTTTTATAATGTTATTTTAAATATAATTATAAAAATTATATTTTAAATAAATTATTATACCTACATAGTATTAATTTTTAAATAAAATTAAATTTCAAAAACATATAAAAATAAAAATAAATTATTTTAGATTAAAAGTGAAACGAATTGGCTTTAAAATTCCTTGATACAACACCTCTCATTGTCAAATAACTTTTTCTTTTGGGAAAGTTACAATTACCCCAGAGGCTTATTCTAACATACAGTTTGTCCCATTTATTTTAAAAATCCACACTTTACCCTATGGTTCTTTTATATTATCCGATAATAGCTTTTAAAATTATAATTTAAACTATATGATAGTAATTTTTTAGCAATGTTGGTCTCAACAATATTTTTTTATAGTTAATAAGAATTTTAAATTATCAATTTTTTCTTTTAGTAAATATATTTTTCTTTTTGTAAATGCATATTAGTTTTTTTAAAGGCCTATTAGCTATAAAAAAAAGTATACAAAATATTAAAATTATTGTAGTATGGTTACCATACAGTTTAATTAAGGATTGCAGAAGTTGTTGTCAGACACTATAAAGGAAGTAGGGGTAAAGTGTCAGTTTTCTAAAATAAAGGGAACAGAGTGTAAGTTACAGAAAACCATGGGGGGGGGGTTGTAATTTTATCTTTTCTTTTCACCAAAAAACATGTAAAAAACAATGTTGTTCAATACTTGCAAGATAAAAGAGCAACCAAACCGACTGATCGCACAGATCAACAGCCAGATCAACCCCACGTGTCCTCTCGGATAAGCATAAGACTTTAGTCAAGTCCTAACCCCAAGAAGAGAACTTCCGTCTCATGACATCAGCCTACACCGTTCTCTGAAACATTCATGCTATTTTGTCAAAATTACTTGAAAATGTGCTAAAAAAATTTTATTAATTAAAATTGCTAGTATATAATTAGTGACTGTTTGTATATACTTGACGTAGGAAATTTTAATTTTTTAAAAATCAATCAGTAATACTCTCTCTATTTTAAAATTATTATAACATATTTTATCTGACGTTTTCAAATTTATAAGGTATTTTCATAATTTAATAATTTATCCTAATAAAATATCTTTAAACTATCATTTCAATATTCATATTTTTTTATTTTTTCGATTTACATATAGAGTCTTGTATATATTGAAAAAGAGCCCTGCCTGCCTGGAGAAGGGGAATTCTTATAGATTTTGAGGTTAGTTTAGGGGGAGGTGGCCAGAAAGGCTGTTTTGTTTGCTGGGAAGATGCTGTGATTTTGCAGCCTCTGGAGGAAATGTGTCCTAGTCTTCCTTTTCCTTCCAAGAAGGTTAATTTGTAAAAGAGTAAAAGGCTAATGATGTTGACCAAATTTACTGGAAAGAAGAGGAAAATCAAAAGTTTCATTTTTAAAACAAAAAAACATATAAAAAATTAAAAATAAAAGTAAAAATAATACGCAAATTTTGTTCTCTGTTTTAATTTTCATACTTAACCAAATAGTTTAATAGATATAGTGGTTTATGAGAATTTTTATTAAAAAACTTTAGAATACGTAGCTTTTCTCAAATTATCCACTTCAAAATTACACGTCACCAAGGGAGAACATTCTGTCCTCGTATAAGACTCGAATTTTGTCCGTTGGAGCAACAAAACAGAGCAACATTTGAGGCGATGAAACAGAGCACAAGAAGTCATACGTGGACGAGAGCCAAGCCCGTCGGTCGAGGTTCCTTTGGCGCCGTTGACGTTGCCTTGAGAAATTCCGACGGTCAGGTCTTCACCGTGAAGTCTGTCGACAAGGGCTCGTGTCTTCCCTCCCAGTTGGCCTCTCTTGAAAATGAAATCCGGATCCTCCGCAGCCTCCAGGACTCACCCTTTGTCGTGAGGTACCTCGGCGACGACGTGACCAACGAAGGTCCCAGGACATCGTTCCGGAACCTCCACTTGGAATACCTTCCACGTGGCACGGCTGCTGACCTGGCACTCGCTGATGTTGACCGAGAGAGCGTTTTGCGGTTGCGAACTCGGTCCATCGTCTCGGCGTTGGAGTTAGTGCATTCCAACGGGATCGTCCACTGCGACGTCAAAGGACGGAACATATTGGTGGGAGACGATTTCGTCTCCGTGAAGCTGGCAGATTTTGGATCTGCGATGGAACTTAAAAAGGGGTCGACGGGTCGGTGTCCGATAGTGCCACGAGGAAGTCCTCTGTGGATGGCGCCGGAGGTGATCCGCCGGGAATATCAGGGCCCGGACAGCGATGTCTGGTCGTTGGGATGTACCATGATCGAGATGGTCACAGGAAAACCAGCTTGGGAGGATCGCGGGCTCGACTCGCTAACTCAGATAGCGTACACGGAGGAATTGCCGGCGTTTCCAACAGAGTTATCCGATGTCTGTCAAGATTTTTTGGAGAAATGTTTGAGAAGATATTGGAGAGAACGTTGGAGCTGCGATCAGCTCCTTCGCCATCCGTTTCTAGCTACAGCAGATACGGCGGCGCTGCATTGGGCAGCCGAATCGTCTCCTCGCTGTGTGCTCGACTTGGGAAGCTCCTATTTTGATGGTGATGAAGAAACAGAGGATTTCGAAGTCCCTGGAAAGGGCAATCTGGGAAATGGACGGTTGGTTTCCAGTCAGAGGGACGTGTAAGGAATATTCTGAAGTCATACGGATAGGGTGGGAAACGGAATGACAGTTTCGGGGGTTTCGTACACGGGTCGGATAATTGAAGATGGCAGAGTAGTAAATATGTGGATGTGGTAAGAGTGAAAAGGTCAGTTAGTGCAGTGGTAAATATGGCAGTGAAGGAAGAGAGCGTGGTGGAAAGTTTGTTTGTCTATTTGGTGTCTTTTGTTTTTTTTACTCATAATCAGGGGTGTATCTTCTTAGGGTTGGAGGAGTCGGCCTCCCCTCTAAAATATTAAAAAATTTTATTGGGTACTATGTGATATAATTGTAGAAAAATTAAAGTAGATACCTATTTGTAATTTTTGTAATTACTAAGGGGCTCTAGTATATTTATCCATTTAAGATCTCTGTCATTTTCTTATTGAGTAAATTGCGTGATAGTCCATAATCTTTAATTATTATTTCATTTTACTCCCTATCCTATTAAACACTCTACTTTGGTTCTAAACATATTAAAAACATTTTATTTTAGTCCTAAATCTATAAAAAAAAATGTTTCATTTTGGTTTCATTACATGAAATTTGTTAACTCAAAGTATTTGTCTGATAACAACTTTTTAGATCATAATTTGGACTATCCGGTAAGTGCTATAAAATAAATTTAATTTGTATAATATTTTTTTACAATTAATAAAAAACTCAAATAACTATTTTTACTCTATAAATTGAACTTAATTATTATAAATTTTTTAATTCAATGTGTTTATATATGTAAACTATCTAATGAATTTTGAGTTGTAAACTTTTGAAATAAACTTAGTTATTATAAACTTTCAAATTTTATATGTCTATATATAATATTTTTTAGTATTTTCTATTAGTGATTGTAAATTTATACATGCTAATAACCCGTTTTACATCACGCCCCCCCCCCCCAAGTGGAATTTCTAGCTACACCCCTACTCATAATTGCTACAAGTAGAAGTTAGAATGGTTAGGACCTATAGGAAAGGTGGGAGATAAAATGCCTACTACACGAAATATTAAAGGACTATGACCATAATTTTTGACAACTATTGGGCACTTGGTATTTTGGAGTGCGGCATCACTCGAACCAGGGTCTTTTACTTGAGATGTCTCATTACGTTGTCAACTAAGCTGGGAATGCAGGACTATTGGTTATGTGTTGTTTGAGCATATTCAAATGTATTTGTTTTATAGTGTATAACATAAGGAGTTTGGATCAAATTAAAGTACATTTATGTGTTTGTATTATTGGTAGGTAAGACACATAGTCAAATTAATCTGTGGGTAAGAAATTGAAAACGTCTCCAATTTTTGAGTAATTTACATCATATGCCACCCTCCCAATTTTAGTTTATTATAGTGGTTTGAAGTTGCCTTCTCTCTTTTGCACACCACCACCACCTGAGAAAGCCCTGCTATTTCATCAGACTGTTGTCTAGCTAAGTTGGGTCTAGCCCCAACCATTGATACCAGCCACTAAGTATAGTGAGCTTTTTAGACGAGCCCAGCTCATAGGGCTTTATTCTAGCCATGGTCTTAAGGTTTTTTTTTTCTTGTGATGTCCATCCAAAGTTTTTCATTTCTTTATGATGTTTTACTAATGCTTTGCACCAATTCTATACTTCATCTGTAGTATCATAAATATAAAGTTCAGCAAATTTTGGGATTTTTTTTTTCCTCAAGTAAAAATGATCCCATATGGGTATAGTTTTGGCGATAAATGAAAATGTATAAGGTCCTTGGCCTTTATTTTGCATATGATACCCAAAGTAGGGAGTCAAATGCCTAAGAACCTTAGAGATGATTGAACCTGAAATCAAAGACAAAGTTTAGGTGCCTTGGTGTTGTGTTTGGTGAAGACCCTTTGATACATATGTTAATAATGGCCTGAGAGAGGAGAATGCTTTTTGAAAGTTGTAGGCAAAGAGATAGAATGTATCTCATTTCCTCATGTACAAGGCATCTTATAAGTCTTAAGATGCTGCCATAATGGAAGAAATTCATCCCATTACAAGATCACCTTCATGATCGTGGACTTTCCATGTTATTTGACCTACTACCTAATTAGCCCATGAGTAGCACACCTATGGGGCTATCCAATTGATGAGATAAGACCAATTAGTGGATTGAACATAGTAGAATTTACGTTTATCTTTAGTAGGCCTCCTAACTAGTAGGCCGAAGCCCAATGGTGTGTCAGCGGGCCCCCCTTAAAGCTTGCATGAAGGGAGTAGGCTATCATACATTGTGGGTTGATTTGAGTGCAGCGGCCACATGAAGACATCTCATTAGATGAAAGTGTCTCTTGCAAGAGAAACCATTCATCTTTAAAGACTTATATTATGTCCAAGGTTGTTTTTCACCTTCTTGCTCTCGGTATTCTAGTGTTTCTACAGCACCCTAAGGTTCTTATTCCTATATCACTGTCCTGTCAAGTTTGCAAAGGTCGATTATTCTTCTTAACACTCTATGACACAATTAATGGGCCAGATTATAAGTTACATAGGAAGGCCTTCTAGCCCTTTTATTGTTCTTATCATATCATTAACCACCCAAACGGAGATAGAGGTTCTTTTGCCCTTGTCCTTATTATTTTTATGGTTACTCTATAGATGTCTAATGTCAGAGATGAGGTATCTGCCCTTACCAAAGAGAAAGAACCTATCAAGTTGTGACCTCTTAATTTTGAAAAGATCCAAAGTCGAAGGAGTGTGTTGACCTCTAATGTCCTGTCCAGTCTTCGGAAGGAGTATTTCATTCGTAAAGCCATGAATTTTTCAGTCCAAAGGAACACAAAAGCGCTAACCAACCTAGGGAAAGGAAAATCACCATCTATGCTAACCAAGTTCGAATACGCCTTTACTTTCCTATTCTCTCCCTAGTCTTCCAACCCTGTAATGATTTTCATGCTATATTGTGCCCAAAACCCAATCATGACATGATTGTATTTTACATACTGGGTCATGATATCTTATTGATTCATTATTCTAATGATTATGTATGTTGTTTATTTCTACGCAACATAATCAAACAAAATTATAACCCTAAAAAATAGAATTCTTAAATGTCCCTAGTCTAGTATTTTTATAGAGTGGATTGCAATAATATATAAAGACTCGTATATGCAGTGACTAATATGATATATGTAACTACATATGGGTACAAGTTGGAAAACTTGTGCACTGGACCGACCTGTATTAAAAATGCTACATGGATCGTTATATAAGTATCATAAGCGGTAATCATACCAATGATGATATATGTAGTCCTTTAACATGAGGTCATTCAGGTTCCCTACATATGAGTCGCATATACTTTGATACTACTCTTTGTTGCTTGTAACTAAGTGAACATAAAGGTGGTCATTGGTATACCAAATATTAGGCAAAGAGATTTGTATGACCATGATGAGATTTGTTCCTCCTATATAAAGGAAATGATATCTTTGGGCCTCTTAATTGAGTGAGATTGGAGAAATGTATGACAATACTTGGATGAGTTGATATAGGATATTAATATCATCAATTTTAATCAATCTACTTGGAAAGTAGAAACTATAGATTAGGTCATATGAGAGTGATACGTTTCATGTCTCGTGCCTAGTCTTAATATATTGGACAAATGGATGAAGGCATATACAAGTGATGAACATGGAGGTTTAGTTGAGTTACTACGAATCTTGTTACTTGGGTAGCAATGATGCGTTGATAGACACCGGTTATTGTTTATGACCATGAATTTGATTTTTGATCATTTTTAACATGATCATGTGAGTGCATGGGCCAAATTACTTGGTTATGGTTTCATGGTAATTTTAGATTAATTATTTGCCCAAAAGTTGAGCTCATTGTTGAGCTTAAAATTAGGCCTAATTGTATTAGGGTTTTGAAACTTATTTTGCTTTAGATTTACACCTTACTGTATATAGAGATACATAATGTGCAAAATTTAGGGTTTTTCATAGAGAGTACTGTTTTAGATGAAATCAGGAGGTTGCTCTAAAAATCCCAGCCACATTATCCTCTTGTTCTTCCTCAGAAAGTGTAAGCTAGCACTACAAGCCCAAGAGGAATGCTTTTACCAAACCTAGAGGAGGTATGGCGATCCATCTGGTTCATGTGGATACCATAGAAAGCTTGAACATGTCAATTGTTTAAGTTTGATGATTCGACTTAACAGTTGGGTGAAAGATCTCAACCTGATAGGTATGAACAATTTTTTAAACACCTGATTTACCCTATTTCACATGGATCCTGGAGTGGTTTTGGTTAATTTTTGCTGTACTATTTTGGCTCCTGAAACCTTACAATAGTATCAAAGCTACTTGTGGGACTCAAAATTAGGATTGTGTGTTAAATCGCATGATCTGTTATATGTTTGTCATTTTTTATTGTGATTAATTAGATTGATTCATGATACACAAACTTAAACTCGCAATATATGAGATATATAAAGATACAGCAGAAACAAGTTAATGAGATTAATCCTAGATTGATGTACATGAGATATTTATCTAATTAGGATCATAGCAATAGATGTTGTAATCCTTACAGAAATCAGATATGTAGTTCTCGGACACCTCAGGTAGGGTACCTTTAGTTGCTTGGGTGGCACGATCATCTCGGATGGTTTGTTGCTTGGACATAGGAGATCTTGAGCAACATAATCATAATACAATTTTGGCTATGAGGGATCGTTGATTAGGTATGCAAAGTGCCACATTAATGAATTGGTAAACAAACCCACATTAATTGCCATGCATTATATTGTTGAATGTTTTTTGACTTGATATGTTGTTTGTTGATTGAAGCATGGTGCACGGTTATAGCCCTAGTTAGTTGTATCTATAAATATGGCCTCCATGTCATGTCTCTCTATTCTTATTATTGTGCTTTCTCTTCTCACCTCACTCTCCTCGAATGTAACTTGAAATTTCTATCATTAATGTAACTTTTGGTGCGTCCGAGGTGATGACTATAAAGAGATAATCGAGCAAGGATGAGAATGAACATGTGAAGACTTTTTCTTTTCTTAGGCTTTTATGATCTTCTCATTAGCTTGAGAATATCACAAAGTTTGGGCTATAACCATGTCATGTTTAATTAGTTGTATACATGATATACAAGTTTTATATCTGTATGTGATACATGTATAAGACAATCAAAGATAATAACTAGTGAGGTTAAAGAAAAATCCCTCAAGCAAAATAGTCAGCCATTAAATATAATACCTTCCTAATGTTGGCACTTGGCAAGACTTTGACCAACATTCGGTGGGTTTGCCAAAGCAAAGTACCTATGTTCATCTTGATAAGACGCAATGGTATAAAAGTGATATCTAAATTACTAACTTTAGGTCTAACTTAACAAAGCCATCCCAATAGGATTGAGGACATAGAAGCATGAAGTTAGGTTTAAGTTCCTAAAATAAGCTTGGACAAGTGTTGTTCACCAAACTATCCAAGGATTGTATGAGTTACAATTGGCAAGGGATTGCTTACCTAATTAGCTATGACTTGAGAGAAAAGGCAAAGGTGACTCAAGTTATAGTAAAATTTGGATCTTTGCCTGCTTGAATACCTTAGCATCGAGATGTTCCGAAATAATATCAAGAGTTATTATTTTGATTAAAATAATGAGAGTATCATTTAATAAAAAATTCTTATTAAATGAATTAAAATACATAACTCCGACACTACATATTTACTTTTGTAGATTACCATGGCATAAAGCACATCACCACTTTTATTACGATTAATACTTGAGAAGGAAAAACTAAATGGGACCAACTTTATCAAATTGTATAAAAATTTAAGGATAGTCCTCAAGCAAGAGATAATATTATGGCATTTGATATGATTGAATACCTTAAAATGTTCTTTCAAAAGCAAGCTCGACATGAAAGGATTAACACCTCCAAGGCATTATTTTAGTGCAAAACATCTGAGGCAAGTCCCATGGGTCTTCATGTGCTCAAGATGATTAGGTACATTAAGAATCTAAAGAGTTTGGAATTTGCTCTTTAGAAAGAGTTGCCTATTGATGTAATCCTGCAATCATTGTTGGAAAGCTACAGTCTGTTTGTCATGAACTACAACATGAATAATCTTGACAAGTCCTTCTCTCAATTGCTCAACATGTTAAAAACTACTGAGCAAAACCTTAAGAATGCTAATCCCATTATAATGGTTCAGAAAGGCAAGGGAAAGAGAAAGTCCAACGAGAAAAAGAATAAAGTTAAAGGAAAATCCAACACTAATTCTTCTTCGAATGCACGGAAAGCATTTGGTGGTGTGGCTAAGAAAGGGGAATGCTTCCATTTGAAGAAACCTCAACATTGGAAGCGCAACTGCAAGCTCTATCTTGAAGAACTTGAAAAGGAGAAGGGAAGTAAGACTTCCACTTCAAGTATTTTTGTTATAGAGACTAATTTTTCTACTTCTTCATCTTAAGTATTGAATACTGTATGTGGATCTTACATTTGTGTAAATGTGCAAGATTGAAATCAGAGTAGAAGGTTGGCCTAAGGTGAAGTGGACCTACTTGTAAGTACTGCATTAGCTGTAAAGACTTATTATCTCACTTTACCTAATGGATTGGTTTTAGAATTGGACAATTGTTAGTATGTGCCTATTATTAGTAGAAATTTTATTTATGTTTCTTGTTTGGACAAGAAAGGTTTTTCATTTATAATAAAAAACAAATGTTGTTCCATTTATTTGAAAAAAATATTTTATGGTAGTGCACAACTTAGAAATCGTTTCTGTGTCATAGAACTCGAGAATCTGTTCTATAACATGAATACCAAGAAGGTTAGATTGAATGATTTGACTTGGATCTATCTCTGGCATTGCCACTTGAGCCACATAAATGAGACCCATATATCCAAGATTCACAAAGATGGACTCTTGGCCTCATTTGATTTTGAATCATATAAGACATATGAGTCATATTTATTAAGCAAGATGACCAAAACCCCTTTATCTAGGAATATTGAAAGGGCTAATGACTTATTAGAGCTCATACATATTGTGTATATGGGCCAATGTCTATACAAGCTAGTCGAGGCTTCCAATGTTTTATTACTTTTGCTGATGACTTTAATAGATATGGCTATAAGTATCTCATGAAACACAAGTTAGAATCATTTGGAAAGTTTAAAGAATTGAGCAATGAAATATAGAATCAACTCAGTAATAGTATCAAAGTACTTCAATCAGATAGGGGTGAAGAATACTTAGACCAAGAATTTCTTGACTATTTAAAGGAGTGTGGTATAGTATCACAAATCGTTCTACCTGCTACACCTTAATGGAATGGTATATCTAAAAGGAGAAATTGAATCCTGTTAGACATGGTTCGATCTATGATAAATCAAGCCAACCTTCCAAACTCTTTTTGTGGTCATGCTCTATAGATAACTGCTTTTACACTACATCAAGTTCTACCTAATTCAGTTCAAAGACACCATATGAGATATAGAGTGAGAGACATCCCAGTCTATCTTTTATGAAGATTTAAGGCTATGAGGCTTACGTGAAGCATCAATCCTTGGAAAAGCTGATGCCAAATCTGATAAATGTCCTTTTTTTAGGTATCCAAAAGAAATAGTTACTATTTCTACAATCTTTTCAAGCAAAATGTGTTTCTTGCTCGGACTGTGTCCTTTAAGGGAAAAAGTTTATCTTTAGAAGAACAAGTGGGAGGAAAGTGGAACTTGAAGAAATTTTAGAACAATAAAGGGACATTGAGCTCGAGATGGAACCTAATAAGGCACCACAAAATGTTGTGATAGAGGAGCATGTTCCTATAACACAAAGCTCACATAGGTTTAGTAGGATTCAGCGTAAGCCTGAAAGATATGATTTTCCCATGACTCATACTGGGGATATGATGCTCATAGATCAAGATGAGCCCACAACTTACCAACAAGCTATATCGAGACTAGATTCTAAGAAGTCGCTTGAGGTCATGAAGTTTGAAATGGAATTCATATATAAAAACCATGTATGGACTTTGGTTGATCCACCTAAAAGGGTAAAACTCATAGGGTGTAAATCGGTCTTAAAAAAAAAAGACCAACAGAAATGGTAATGTGATTACCTATAAGGGATGACTAGTTGCACAAAGTTTCAAGTATATTCATGGTGTTGGCTATGATGAAACTTTTTCACCAATTGCCATACTTAAATCCATCCAAATTTTATTAGGTATTACTGTAATGCTCAGACAATCCAAAGTGATTAGATCCCGGGTTAAATGGATTTGGAGCATAAGAATTTTTCCTTAATCGGGAATTTAGCTCAATTAAATTGAGTAGACAATATGACATGTGCATAATTGAGTGTTGAACATCTTAAAAATAAGCTTGGCTTAGGCCAAGAGAAATAGTAATAAAAATGGTGGTTTTTAAAGATGAGGGACTCAAGTGAACAAAGGGATTTTTAGTGGCTGGGCTCAATTGCCCAAAATTAGAAAGTTGGAGGACTAAAGGGGGAATTAGGCCATTTTAATGGCCTAGGATGCCTTGGCCAGCCATGCCCCTCCAATTCCCAATATTTTATGTCACCTTCCTCCAAATCCTATTATTTTAATCCACCTCCCACCCTTAGTCATCACCTTGGATTCTTTCTTCACCTACTTTTGACTTTTTCTACCAACTTACACAAAAGTCTTCCAATTAGTCTTCATTTCTTTTAATCTTGTCTCCCACTCATTTCAAACACATTATTAATTTCCTACTATTTTAATCCACCTCCCATCCTTAGTCAAGACTTTGGATTCTTTTTTCACCTACATGTCTCCTACTTTTGACTTTTTCTACCAACTTACACAAAAGTCTTCCAATTAGTTTTCCTTCCATTAAACCTTGTCTCCCACTCTTCCAAGCACATTATACACTCATTTTCCTTCCCATATGGCTGGCCATCACCTTCCCACACATTAAAACATAATCAATTCACTCATTCAAAGCCATTTGCTCTTAAACTCTCTCCTTCTCTCTCCATTTTCTTCCATACCAAGTCTCACCATTCTAAACACATTTCCAACTCTTTTCCTCATCTAAATATTCGGCCATAGCTAGAAATAATCCTTCCTCAAATTAAAACCAAGTATTCTTGGTTGAAATCAAGCTCTAAGACCATAAAGAGCAAGAATTAGGTGAAGAATTCAAGGAAAACCAAGGAGGAAAATTCGGCCATTTCCATTTCTTGGAGGTTTTAAACTCTACTCAAGGAGCTCTTTGTGTGATTGAGTTCCTAAGTTCATTAGAGGCAAGAAATAAAAAAGAAGCTTAAAGAACATCAAGCACAAGAAATTGGCCTTACCTCTTCTGTGAGGTTCTGTAAGTGTACACCAAGTGTTCTTGGTATTTTGTGTTATTTGAGTTAATCACCAAGTGTTCTTGGTACCTTATGGTTACTAATAAAATTTGGCCCATCTTGGTTCTTATGCTAGAAAACAATTTCTAGAGTCAACAAGCAAGGAAAACGAAGGAAAATAAGCTTCTAAAGCTTTCGGTGTTGTGGGTAACGATTCTTATACTCACTTTATTGCATGGCCTAGTTCCATGGATTTTTTGTGTGAGTATTCGGGCCCCTAGGTGATGGTCAAAGAACCATGTGATCCTAGGAGTGCCAAGAGGGCTTAAGTTATATTATTGCTTCGGCAATTCTGTTTTGCTCATGAGCTAAGTTAAGTAAGCAAACATTATGGACTAGGAGTTAAGGCGGCCACCTTAATTCCTATGCTAAGTGAGCTCTCCGAAAATATGAAGTATATGAAATTAATGAATTAAAACTTGAAGGATGCTTGCTGCCCTTCTGTGAACAAAGTGTTAAGTGGTGTGTGTCTGTGTGCTTCTTTGATTTGTTGTGCATGCTAACCCCCGATTATGATATTATTGTTATATGCATGTTTTAAGAAATCAGGCCCAAATGGGCTAGGGGCAGTTTAGGGCACGACAATTTCTGCACACTATGATTATGAGATATGGAAAATGAATCTCAAAACCATCTTCCTTAATAGAAAACTACTTAAGGATGTGTATATGACACAACCTGAGTGTTTTGTGACTCCAGAAAAATGTTGATAAGGTGTACAAGTTGCATAGGTCCATTTATGGAATAAATAAAGCTTTTAAAAGCTAGAATCTTCATTTTGATGAACCAATCAAAGAGTTTGGTTTCATCAGAAAATGAAAATGACCCTTTTGTCTACAAGAAAGTTAGTGGGAGCACTACTATCATCTTGATGTTGCATGTAGATGACATACTACTCATCGGGGATGACATTCTCGAGCTATAATTTATGAAGACTTGGTTAGGAAAATATTTCTCTATGAAGCACTTGGGTAAAACAACTTATGTGTTAGGCATTAGGATCTATAGAGATAGATCAAGAAAGCTACTTGGCCTAATTCAGAGTACATACATTAACAAAGTGCTAAAAAAGTTTATCATACAGGACTCCAAGAAAGAATTCTTGCTCATGTTACATGATATAACTCTCTTAAGACCTCAATGTCCTATTACACAACAAAAAAAAAGAACATAGGAGTAAAATTTCATATGCTTCAGCAATTGAATCTATCATGTATGTCATGATATGTACTTATCTTAATGTCTTGTATGCCTTGAGCATGAGGAGAAAAAACCAATCAAACCTTGATGAAAGTTACTAAACAACTATTAAAAACATCCTTTAAGTACTTGAAAAGGACTAAGGATGTATTCTTGGTTTACGAAGATGAGGATGAGCTCGTTATAAGGGGTTACACTGATGCTGGCTTCCAATCTGATAATGATGATTTCAGATCATAAATTTGGTTATGTGTTTTGCCTTGGTGGTAGTGATATGAGCTAGAAGAGTTCAAAGCAAGAGACAGTAATCGACTCTACAACAGAAACCAAGTATATTGTCACCTTTGATACTGCGAATGAGGTAGTTTAGATCAATAAGTTAATCACAGAAATTGGAGTAATTTTGAGCATTATGGACTTGATAAAGCTGTATTATGACAACAATGCAACAATCGCACATACTAAAGAGCCAAGATCTCACCAACAATCTAAACATATACTCCAATGCTATCATCTCATTTGGGAGATCATCGAAAGAGGTGATGTAAAGATATATAGGACCTCGATGGATAAAAACGTTGCTGATCCACTAATGAAACCCTTTATGCAGCAAAAGCATAATAGTCATTCTAAATCCATTAGTATTACATACATGGATAATTGGCTTTAGTCAAAATGGGAGTTTGTTAGTGTTGTTGCCAAAAGTCAATCATGAGATCATTGCATTTTACGCATTGAGTCGTGATATTTTATTGAGATATTATTCCAATAATTATGTTTGTTGTTTATTTCTGCATAATGTAATCAAACATAACTATAACCCTAGAATAATAGTATTCTTAAATGTCTCTGATATAGTATTATTGCAGGATAGGTTGTAATACTATATAAAGACTAACATTTATGAAGATAAATATAAAATATGTAGTCTACATATAGGTACAAGTTTGAGAACTTATGTACTGGAGCGATCCACCATGAGAATGCTATATGAATTGTTATATAAGTGCCATAGTAATTATGGTATATGTAATTCATTGACCTGAGGTTATTAAGGTTCCTTACATGTGAGTCACATATTTTGATGCTACTCCTTGTTGCTCATAACTAAGTAAACATAAATGAGGTTATTGGGTATATCATATATCATGCGAATGGATTTCTACAGTCAAGGTGGGATTTGCCCCTCCTACATAATGAGAGTGATATGTCTAGGGCCTTTGATTGAGTGAGACAGAGAAAATACATGGTCATACTGGGATGAGTTAATATGAAGTATCAAAGTCATCAGTTTTAATCAGTTTACTCAAGAATAAAAAAACTATAGATTGAGTTATGCAAGAGTGAGATGTTCCATGTCTCATGCTTAATCTTGATATCTTGAACAAAAGGACGAAGGCATATACAAATGATGATCATATAGATCTTGCCGAGTCCACTAACTATCTTGCTACTTAAGTAACAATGATATGTTGCCAGACAATGCTTATTATTTATGATCATTGTCAATGTGATAAAAGCCTATAGGGCCGCACTCTCTTAGAGCTAATTGGATTATTTGAGTACATGGTCCAAATTATTTGGTTATGATTTCATGGTAATTTCATATTAATTATTGTCCAAAAAATTGAGTCCATTATTAAGCCTGAAATTATGCCTAACTGGATTATGGTTTTGAAACCTGCTTTGATTAGAATTTACACCTCACTATATATAGGGATATTTAGTGTGAAAAATTCATGGTTTTTCCTAAAGAATACTCTTCTGAATGAAATCAAGAGGTTGCTCTGAAAATCCCAACTGCCCTATCCTCTTGTTCTTTTTTAGAGGATGCAAGCTAGCACTGTTAGTACAAAAAAGTGCTTCTGCCGAAACCTAGAAAAGGCATAGTGATCCAACTAGTTTGTATGGATATCATAAAGAGCTTGAACAAGTTAACTATTCAAGTTTTGGGTGAAAGATCTTAACCTGATAGATATGTAAAATTTTTCATACATCTGATTTATCCCGTTTCACATAGATCCTAGAGTTGTTTTAGTTAATTTTTACTGTATTGTTTTGGCTCCTAAAACCCTGCATTTCACATTCCCAATCTTAGTTGGCCATAAACTACCTTTTGCATAAGTCATTTCATAGGGGTCGGGTATTACCTAGAGTCCATCTTCTTTTTTTACTCCTTGACCTTGATAGAGTCTTCCAACACAATTTTTTAACCTTCAGCCTAATTCCTTTGGTTGTAAGCTTTCTTTTTCATTCACCATCACCTTAACAAGTTGGAAAGATTGGAAGGAAAATTTTTTTAGTACCAACTGTAGCAATGTATTTTTGGGAGTCGCCACCAATCGGTTTCACATAGGTCGACTGAATACCTTAAAATGGTCTACGAGAGTTCAAGAGGGTTAGGAGTACTGTTACGCTAAAATAAACTTATTATAGCGCTCAGAAATTGACACCTTAGTTTGATTTTAATTTCATTTTGCTTGCTTTTAAACAATTTAATTAATTTTACAAGCCATGGGTTCTAATCGAACCATCCAAATATGAATTCTTAAGAATTACTCTTGATTTTTACCTATCTTAGTGTTCCCAAACCATGGACTCTATTGAGTCACCCAAATATGGATATCTAAATTTAATTTATCTTTTATATATTTTATCTTATGAGGATTTTAATTAATTACTAATCCAAATCATAAATCCTATCGGATCACTCAAATATGGATGTTAAATTATTTATATTTATTTTCTTTATTCTACTTTTAAAGATATTACGTAATTATCTAAACAATGGATCCTACCAGATTAGCTAGATATGGATTTTAAAATTTATTATTATCTTAAATTCATCATAGGGTTTTATTAAACTCGCACAAAATTAAATTTTTCTAAATGTTATTTTTTTAGATGCATTATATGAATTAAATGAATTTTAAACTCATACTAATAAAAAGCAAAATCTATCTAACCTAAATATGCAATTCTGCCTAGTGTTAGAGACCAAAACTAACCCATGGTCCTAAAAGAAATAAAACAAGCAAACAATAGAAAAGAAATTTAAAAAAAAAAATCATGCTCTTAGTGGCAGAGTTGAAAAACAGAGAAAATAATTACCAGAACGAACAAAATGAAAAGACAAGGGGGCCTAAGTGCGGATTTTACCAACAGAGAAGACTGGCCGGGTTGGATTAAGCTGGAAACGGGTCTGACTGCTATTCACATCGGTTTTGTCTCGATTCTCTTCAACGGCGGCAGAGACTGGGAAATCGGCGGCTTGGGCTCCCTTCCTTGGTGGCTGGCGACCTCAGGGTGGGGTGTATGGTGGCCGATGGCATCGAGGACGGCGGGACGGGGAGGACGCGATCGAGACTCCTCCTGGATCCTGCGTCAGCGGCGACAGGTGACGGTTAGGGGAGCACCTGGGCACGGTGGCGGCGTGGCTGGCGTTGGCTGGAGTGGTGGGCAGAGGGCTGGAGGCGGCGGGAAGCAGAGGGATACACCAGGGGTGGCGGCGGCTTGGGGGAAAAGTTAGAGGTTTTTGGGGAGCTGTGAGCAAAAAGGTCATGGGCTTGAGACTGCAGTTTTTCTTTATTTCACTAAGAGCTAGGGGTGAGTATGGGTTAGGTAAACTCGAAACCAAAATCGAAATCGAAATCGAAACCGAACCACCCCTATTGGGCTGGGGTTGGGTTGGATAAAAATTGATTATGGTTCTCGGGTTGGTTCCGCATATAGCAGAACCGACGGTTTTTGGGTTGGTTCTAGTTCCATATGGAACCAACCCGAGGTAGAACCGAACCCGAGATATAAATATAATTATATAATAAAATTATAGTATTACTAATATATCCATACACACACACACACACACACTTATATTTCTTTAAAGTATTATTATGGTTATTTTGTGTTTTTATATTAAACTCTTAAACTGATGTTCCAAATTGAAACAGTATGGAAGTTGTGGGATCATTTACGAAGTTTCTCCATATTTACTTAAATTACTGTACTTCATAGACCCACCACTCCTAAGTCATTTTACTTTCGATCTTTCATTCCAGACTACTCTTTATGACACAATTATGATATTTTTTTCATTTGAGTCATACAAAATTAAAAATTTATGACATCAACTTATTTTAGGTTTTGATACTGAAAAGGATGGTCTTAAAAGCTCAATTTCTTATATTAAATGTCATACCAATATTTCAATTACTGGAATGAAGTAAACTAGTTGAGATAAAAGATACCCTATAAGCAACTCTTTTGAACCATTTTTGTAAGAACAACATTTTAAACTCTTTTGAATGTATCTAAGTACATATATTTAAATATTAATTTAATTGTATATTATGTTGAATATGTCATAAAACTGATTATGTATGTAGATTTATTGAATTTTGGTGTTGTTATAGGTATATGGTATAAACTGAAAAACCTGAGAATCAGAACCGAGAAACCCAGAACCATGGTTCTGGGTTGGGTAGAAAAATTTTGGAACCGAGGCCATTTCAAGTTGGTTCGGTTCCACCATAAAACCGAACCAACCCGACCCATGCTCACCCCTACTAAAAGCTCAGGGTTCCATTTTCCTTCAATTGCTGCCCATATTTATACTAGAAGAGGCTAGGTGATATTAACTAGGTTTTTTAAAATTTAAACTCATCCAAATTCAATCTGAAGAGGTTAGGACATAATTTGGTCAAAAATGTCAGTTTTAGTCCAATAACTCTCTTAGGCTAATGATCTGGTCCAAATCTTTATGCAAAATTTCAATTTATCCCAACTTTTGCCTGATTTGTCAAATTAGCTTAAAGTTTTGTAAAAATAACCAGATTTCCCCAGAATTTCATGATTTTACTAGATTTACCGCAAACTTTTCAATTTTGACAGATTTGCCTCAAACTTTCCAATTTTGCCTAGAATCTTCTAAAAACCCTCGGTTTTCACCTAGACTTTTTTCTTTTGCCTGAATTAACCCTACATGACTTTTAGGACTCCAAGTTAGTAGCTAAACTAAATTAATTCCTATTTCTACCCTAGATGAATATTTTAAACTCCTAAAATTAATAACAAAAACAATAATATAACCAAAATGTGGTCAGACCAACTAGTCCTAAAATGAAAAAAATGACCCAAATGTCCTAACAATTGAGCCCAAACAAAATTGAGTGTCAACAGCTGCCACTCTTTGGATGTTTCATAGAACATGATGCATGCAAAGTCATTACCAAATTTTATCCGACCTTCTACTTGGACAATGAGAACCTTCTCACTGCCAAAAATCCTGAGTAGAAAAACCTTTTTCTTGTTCATTGTTAGGCTAAGAAATCTTTCTTATTACCTCTACAATTGAAACCTTTCTATCATTTAAGAATCTAAGAAAAAAAAAAACCCTTTCCTTTTTCCTCATTAGGTTAATGAACTCTCCATGTCTTTTTGCAATAGGAACCTTACCATTGTCAAAAAAAAAATTCCTAAGCAAAAAAACCTTTTTCTTCTCTGTGAGGTTAAAGAACCTTCCTCATTACCTCTACGATAAGAACCTTCCTATCGTCTAAGAATTTAAGGAGAAAAACTATTTCCTCCTTGTTTACCAAGTCTAGGAACTTTCTTAGCCTTTTGCAATAAGAACCTTCCTATTACTTCCAAACCTAAGAGGAAAACTCTTTTCTCTTTTCTTGAAGAGTTAAGGAACCTTCTTTACCCCTTCTTTTCTATAGAAACCTTTTTATGGAAGAGAGAAACTCTTCTCTAATTTATTTTACCTTTGGCAGAGAACTTTCTCTTACCATGATTTAAGAGGTAGATAACCTTTTTTTTTACCAACTCTTATTGCCTTGGAGGTAGAGCACCCAGACTCTTTAAAACCTCTAAATTCCTTTAAGATAGAGCACCCTGACTCTTTACCACATTTAATGACCTTTTAGGTAGAGCACCCTGTTTTTTTACCATCTCTAAAATTCCTTTAAAGTAAAGTACCTTGATTCTTTATCACTTATGATGACCTTTGAGGTAGAGACTCCTATCTCTTTACCACTTCTAATTTAACCCATATTTTGAGAAACAGAATTACTTTCCCTTTGAAAACTTGGTTTAACCTTGTTGTGGGTATGATGGGATAAAGAAACCTTTTTCATTTAAAACATCAGTTTAACCGAAGTTACGGAGAGGAGAATCACCATCTCTTTAGAACCTCAGTTTAGCCTTTTTTAAATGTGACGACATAGAGAAACCTTTCTCATTTAAAATCTCGATTTGACTTAAATTACGAGAAAGAGAATTACATTCTTTTAGAACCTTGGTTTAGCGCTGTATTGAGATAAAGGAACCCCCCTATTATCTCAAGTAGAAATTTCCAAGGAATCATTTGAACTTAGAATAATTCTATCAAAAGTGTGAATTTCCAAAATGGGTGAATTCAAAACTTGAAATCCTGTGACATGAGTGAATTTTAACAAATTCAAAGATTCTATGAAAATAAGTGAATCTTAAAAAAAATTAAAGATTCCACAGAAAAAGTGAATCTAAAAAAGCTAAAGATTCTATGAAATGAATAAATCTTGAAGGTGAGAAATTTTACAAAAATAAGTGAATTTAGAAGAGCTAAAGATTCTAAAAAATGAGTGAATCTTGAGAGTAAGAAATTTCACAAAACAAGTGAATTTCAAAATGCTAAAGATTTCACAAAATGAATGAATCTTGAAAGTGAAAAATTTCCCAAAATAAGTGAATTTCAAAATGCTAAAGATTCCACAAAATGAGTGAATCTTAAAAGTGATAAATTCCACAAAATAAGTGAATTTCAAAAATGTCGAAGATTCCACAAAATGAGTGAATCTTAAAAATGAGAAATTTCACAAAATGAGTGAATTTTAAAAAAGCTAAAGATTCCACAAAATGAGTGAATCTTGAAAGTGAAATATTTCACAAAAATGAGTAAATTTTAAGAAGGCTGAAGATTTCACAAAATGAATTAATCATGAAAGTGAAAAATTCTACAAAACAAGTGAATTTTAAAAAAGTTGAAGATTCCATAGAATTAGTGAATCTTAAAAGTGATAAATTCCACAAAATGAGTGCATTTAAAAAAAAAGCTGAAGATTCCACAAAATGAGTAAATTTTGAAGTGAAGAAATTCCACAAAATGGGTGAATTTAAACAAGCTGAAGATTCCACAAAATAAGTGAATCTTAAGAGAACTGAAATTTTATAAAATGAGTGAATTTCAAAAATGCTGATGGTCTAACGAGAAATCTTGAAAGTTCAAAATGTCTTGAGATACCTTAAAAAACCTTGAAAATGTCTTGAAATGAGCTTAAAAACAACCACCCAAACACGATGAAAATTGCTTTGAAAAATGGTATGACAACTCATGAATGTCCACCTCCCAAATTTGCCCCCAAGTATGAAAATAAACCATGATTTCTTTGATAGTGAAAACTTACCTTGCTTTTGATCTTTGAAAACTCTTTGCTGAATGTCCATGAATCATGTTGGTGTCCTTTGGTGTTACTTTAATGAAACTCACCTTGAATCATTACTTCTTTTGATAATCAAATCATTTATTGATGACCAAGCTCTGTTGTGCACCGTAATACCTTTAACCCATGCTTCGTAAGATTTTCCCTCCTAGAGACCCTTGTCAATATTCCTTAAAATTTGCCTTCATAAGACCTTTCTTTAAAACTATTTTAAAGGAATATGCACTATGCATGATAGTTATGCTGCTCATAATGAATGATGAATGACTTTGAAAAAAATTGACAAGATCCTCAATAGGTGAAATGCATAGGTTATATGAAAGAAACCGTGATGCATGAGAGGGGAGTATCTTCTATCTTGACTTAAATTAATTTGCTTTTATGAATTTTGTTTCTTGAACCCGTCCCTTTAAAGTGTGTGTCTCCCTTGCTCGTTCCCAGCTAGATTACTTGAATTGCATGCCAAAGATCAAAGTGTATCTTGAATTGATTGCTTAAAAATGCCTTTAATTGATTATGACACCGTCTCCCTTTCAAGTGGAAGATAGTTGGTTAACTATGCCCCATGAAATCACACCTCCTCAAAGAAATACTCAAGCTAGTCCTCCCTTATGACTCTAGACACATTGAAAAATAATCGTCTTTCCCTAAAGAGACTATTATTAATTACAGAGCTTAACAAAATAACTCACAACCTTTGTATTTGATTTCCAACTCAAAGGCATAAAATGTACAAGGAAAAAATGTAGAAACAAGTTTTAAAATGATAGTCTTTTAATTGAATGAGAATGATACCAAGAGGCAAATGTTAGGTTGAGAAAAGTTAAGTTTGAATGGTGTGAAAGAAGGGATTTTTTAATGGCACTTGTGAGTAGATCTGATTACCTTAAAAAACTCAATGGTGACAACCTCAAACTTAACACCTTTTCCAAAAAGTGAGACCTCATCTGTTGCCCCCAACTTTTGTAACCTGTATATAAACTTGCTTTGAAGGTTGGCTTTATTTTCTAAAATGTCTTTAAAGGTTTTCAATCTCGAATCCATAGCTCACTTTTTTCTTTTTCTTTTCTTTCCTTTGCTCTAACTTTTGCCTAGATTGTGTTGGAGACTAAGAACCTAGCAAGCCCTTATTTATTTATCTTTTGTGAGCTATGATTGTGACGTGCTAGATAGCCCTCCTTAAGGAAGATGAATCAAATGACATTAGTTATTCATGCTACTCTCAGTTTTTTCTTTCTTTTAAATTTCTCTTGTTGCCTTTTGATGGAAAGGATGAACTTCTTTCCTTTTTGAAACTTGTGTTGTGGAGAACTGAGAGCATTTTCTTGTGTTGAACATTCATGAAAATTAGGATGTCACCGAGGCCATTTAATATGAAGGCTACCTTCTCTAGAAGCTAACCAAGAAATTTTTGCAATATTGCTGATAACTACCGTGAACTTTCTTTTGCTTTTGACAATGAGAGTTAGGATGCAACATTTAAGTTCTTTCTCACTAGATTTGGCAACATTTTTAAGATCGCCACCATCAAATCTTCCTTAGCTTTCATTTCTGCCCATGAGTACCATTGTCAGATTTGTGTTTTTTTATAAAAGAAAATATAATGGCAAGAAGGGTGAAATATATGGTATAATGGCAAAAAAGGTAAAATGGAAGTAAAAATTGGGTTTTTATTAAAAGGCGGTGAAATGTACATGTTACATTTTCTTATTGAAAAAGAAAATAATAATATATGTCCATTTAACAAAGACTACACCCTAGATCTTGGACTAAATCTAGGAAATTTTTACTATTAAGTTATTTTTGCAAGCTCTCAAAGATACAAATCACTTCAAAGCATTCCAATTATTAAAAAAATGTACCTAGACCTAAAGGTTAACCTAACTTGAAATAGCCTCCTAAGTTGATGCTCTTTCTTAAGGTCCGTTAGTGAAATTTAACAACTTCGTCTCAAGTAGCTGTTGCACCTTCCTCTTGAGAGTAAAACAATTTTTGAGTGAATGACTAGCTCTTACGCCATGATATCCCCAAATGGCATTAACACCATACCACTTTGGATAAGGAGGTTGAATTTGCTTCATCAGCATAGGTTATATTAGTTGACCTTTAATAAGCTTGGGGTACAACTCAGTGAATGAAACGGGGATAGGATCAAATTCTTTTTTCTTCTTCGGTGATGCTTCTTGAGGCTTGTGATCTTGAATTAATGATAAGGTGGAGTGAGGAATTGACCCCGGGACTATCGCCCCATTAGAGTACCCTTTCCTATACATCTTAAGAAGTGTTGGACCATGAGTGTCAGAGGTGACATTTTGGATAGCCCCGCCTCTCTCTTTTTGAAATCCCCCAGTTGACGAATCGACCAGCTTCCCTGTTTTGATTCCAAATTCGATCATTTCTCCGGACAACACCAAATCTGAAAAGCTACGCGGAGTGTTCCCAACTAGCTTTTCATAAAATGGTCCTTTTAATGATTGGATAAATAGAGTGATCATTTCTCTTCCTATCATAGGTGGTCAAACTTGTACTGCCAAGTCTCTCTATCTTTGAGCATACTCCTTAAAGATCTATTGTTTCTTCACCTCCATATTCTGAAAAGTCTGGCGATCAATAGCCAAGTTCATAACATGCTTGCAATTGTTTATGAAAGCTTGAGCAAGGTCATTCCATGTTTTAATGTTTCTTGGACCTTGACCAAGATACCATTATAATACAGATTTTGTGAGACTCTCTTGGAAAAGAGTCATCCACACTTTTTTCATCCTTTGTGAGTGGTTGTAGCTTTCTTAGGAAAAGTGTTATATGAGTGATAGGGTAGCTTGTCCTATTATATTTCACAAACTTTGGTATGTTGAAGTCTGAGGGAATCATAATATTTGGCACCAAGCAAAGATCGTCCATTGACGGGGATTTGAATAAAATGCCACCTTCAATGGCCCAAAGCCATGTGGGGTGAATCTCAGGGGGTATATGAGGTCCTACGGGTCTTTAATAGGGGTTTGCATTGCCTTCCCTTTGATCAATTCCATTAATTGTTTCATTTATTCTACCATGCTCTCTATTTTTTACTTGAGCTCATCGAGACGTCCTTCTATTTGCTTCGCCATTAATCTTGTTCGAAGTTGAGTTGGATATCAATGTTGAGTGCCAATTTTTACCTTCTTTAAAGTGAGATTCATTTTATTAGACTTTATATGCACGTGATTAATGTAGCACATGCATACAATGAATGAGCTTGATTATTCGCTATTGTGAAACTTCAAGACTTATTGTTGACATAAGAAAGACAAGAGTTAGTATAGTTTGATGCATGATTTTAATGCATGAAGAAAAAAGTATGCAAAGGAGAACAAAAGAAAAGTGAAGTTAGTTAACAAGTTAAATGGTTTATTTGCTAAACGTAAAGCAATTAATGTTAGCGAGTAACATATGAGCTAATATAAAACAAAGAAGTCAGAACCACGAAATAAATAAAACATAAAGAAAGCAAATCATTGAAGTAATTGAAGCAAAAACATATGAACAAGGCGATAAAATGGTGTAACAACATGCCTATGGCATTGATAAATGGTAGGAGTTCAATGGCCGGTTCTATGGTTAAGTGCCGTAATCTATATGCATACAGGTGGCTTATAAAAAATGGTAAGGGTGATTCCCGAATCCCATCACTAAATCATAGTGATAGCCTAATTCCTTACACACGATGGTTTATGTAAGGAAATGATTAATTCGGGTTGTAGCGTTTCGTAAGCCCATGTAAAGACTACCGTCTTAGGAGACAAATATACTACTTTGTTACTTGAAACTGGCGAAGGCTTGGAAACCATGGTCTTACAAGAATAGCAACACCAATTCTGCTTTGAATGAATATGGTTGAGTTGAGAAAGCTCGGGTGTAGAGCTTCATGTCATGAATGCAGATTACATGCTTCCAACAAGTAAATATAACACAGAAGTTATATGAGAATAAACAAAGCAAAACTAAACAAATCAAACTTTTAGGCTTGACTCACAAATATCCCCAGTGGAGTAGCTAAGCTGTCACAATATATTTTTAGAAGTCTCCACCAATTAGCTCCACCTATGTTAATTGGAAACCTTAAAATGGTCTATGAGAGTTCGAGGGGTTTGGGAGTACGATTACGCTAAAATAGCTTTATTTTAACGCCAAAAAATTGGTACCTTAATTTGATTTCAATTTTATTTTTCTTGATTTTAATTAATTTGATTAATTTTCCAAACCATGAATTCTAATCGAATCACTCATATAAGGACTCTTAAAAATTACTCTTCATTTTATGTATATTTTAATTATATTTCTAAACCATAGATCCTACCTGGTCACCCGGATATGGATATCTAAATTTAATCTATCTTTTATATTTTATCTTATGAAGGTTTTTTATTAATTGTTAATCCAAACTATAAATCCTATCGGATCACCCGGATATTAATATTAAAATGCATTTATATTTATTTTAGTTATTGCTTTTAAAGATTTTATATAATTATCCAAACCATGGATCCTACCAAATCAGCCGGATATGGATTTTGAAATTTGTTATTATCCTAACTTTATCCTAGGGTTTTATTAAACCAACATGGAATAAATTCTCTAAGTGTGATTTTTTTGGTACATTGCGTGAATTAAATCAAACTATTCTAAAATTAAAGAAATATGAAAATAAATATCCTAAGTTACACTCTAATGCAGATTTGATGGTTAAACGTAATGCATGGCCAAACAAACAAAAACAAAAACAGAAAAAGAAAACAATAAAAGGCTTGCTGTTACTAACCAATCTGCAAAAGAGAAAAAGGTTAGTATTCTAGATGAATGAAATAAAAAGGTCAGGGACTAAACAATGGTTACACCAAAAAGAGAAAATAATTGACTGGGTCAGTTTCGGGCGAATCGGGTCGCATTCGCGGGGTGAAAGAGGGTTGCGCTTTAATTCCTTGATCGGCGGTGATGGGGGACGAAGAAGCGGCTTGGGTTCTCCTCGTGGGTGACGTGCGATCAGCGGGAGCGGGTGGACGTCAAGAAGCAGCGACATCTGGCGGAGGTGGGGGAGGGGACGAGGTTCGGGGCGACGGTCTATCTCGTCGTGAACGGCGTCTCTAGTCGGTTTAGCGCGGACGACCGCGGGAAGCACCAAGGACAGGTTGCGTGGCCCACGGCGAGGGGGGAAGATGGCAACCGTTGGTGGCTGGGCTGCGGCTATGCGTCAGACTGGGGAACGGAGCTTCCAGGGGTGGCGACGGTTCAGAAGGAAGGTTAGGGTACTAGGGTAGGGGTTGGTGAAACAAGGGACTTAAAACTGTAGTTTTCCCCTTTCATCGTCCATTTCTCCCCCCTCTCTCAAATAATGACCCATTTTTATAATAGGAGAGATATAAAACGTGATTAACAAGGTTTTGAGAGTTTAAACTTTATCCAAATCAAATTTGAAAAGGTTTAAGTCAATTAGGATATAATCCGATAAAAACGCCGGTCTAAGTCTAATAAAAATCTTAAGTTGCTAATTTAGCCCCAAATTCTGTGCAAATTCAATTTGACAAAAAAATCCTAGGATTTTATCAAATGAGCTCAAAACTTTACAAATTTGTGCAAACTTGCCTAAAATTTCATAATTTGGTCAAATTTGTCCCAAATTTTTCAATTTTACCTAGAACTTTCTAAAAAATCTCATTTTTCACCCAAATTTTTCCGTTTTGCCTAAATTGACCCTACAAAACCTTTAAGACTCCAAGTTAGTACCTAAACTAAATTAATTCCTATTTTAACCCTAAATGACCAATCTAAATGTTTAAAAATTTATAGCACGAACAACATTTATAACCTAAATGTTACTAGACCAACCCACTAAGTAAGACTCTAAAATGACCAAAATGACCCCAAATGTCTAAAAAATGACCGAATTACCCCTGAAAACAAAAATGCTCCCTAAAATAAATTTTCCAACCTAAAACTTAAGCAAAAGTAAGTGCCCGGACAAAATTGGATGTCAACACCAACTAAGGAGAACTAGGGCTTCACTTGCGAGTGGACGGACAACCCTGTCAACAAGGTGATCAAGCCTCTTCCCTTTGAAGTCAAGATTGAAGCCTTTACCATAACCAAGAAGGTAGTTTCTTATTTGTTGAAGGTGGTAAAGGATGGGTTAAAGGGGAAACTGTTCCTGTTAGTAAACTTTTGGATGAAGTGACTTTAAAGGTCTATGAAGCTAGCCATCTAGGTAAAACGAAGCCTGATCTTATCCTTTGGTTCAAGGGGATAAATTGGCCAACCCATTGACTTTTTATCCTATGGTGTCATCTCAAACAGTAAGTCCCTCGTGTTTATGGACTACTTTCGCTTAACCATTGTTACCTCTAACCTAATATCGTTGGTCATATATGCATCATTAATAACTTCATGTGAGGCACCTCATAGTTATTGGGGCCCTTTTAGGGCCAGGAATTCCCTCGACTCCATGGAGAAGGTTAGGGTGCCTCCTAGAGCCTATCATTGTGGAATAGGAGGTTTTGAGCCGTAAGAGTAAATGCCGAAGACCATTTGAGCTTTCTTTACCCCATTGAGGAGGTTAATATGGAGATAGGAGAGCCTCATTTCGTGAAGTGTTTAGGGACTAAAGCAGCAATCCCCATCTAAACTATCCCACCAATGAGGAAGCCCCCAGGTAATCTTTTATGCTTTCTCCAGCTTGCAAAGGCCTATTTACAAGCCATATATGTTCTTTACCTACTTGGTTCTCATTTTCTTCATTTTCTAAGTGTGATTGATTGTGTTGAATCTTCTTTCCATGTATAAGTGAGGTTGGCTACCAACCTGGGGTCATCACTTATTGTTGATGATCATTATGCAGCAAGGGCTCATAAGACCCCCCGGATGGAGCAAGTATTAAGAGGCCCCCAATGATTATTTGGAAGGCCTCTTAGACGATTCTTTACCTCCCAAAGTGTCTTCAACAAAAGGTCTTTACAGCTGAGCGGATGTATTGCTAGGTGGCATACTTCGGCTTGTACGGGGGTATGCTATAGGATATTTACATCTTTGTACATAAGAATGAGTTTACCCCTAAAAGTGAATCCATCCTTCGATGGGTGTTAGTGGGCCTTATTCTTCCTCAAAACCAGGCCAAGAATAAGGAGCACTAGCATTATTCGGCCAAGAGCATGATGCAAGGGGCCACATCCCTTATCCATGTAAATTTTGTCTTGTCCATGTTAGTTTTCTTTTTTTTTTTTCTTGGGTGCCTCATAATTGAGCCCTGTGATCAGGTGGATGCCCTCAAATAGACTAATAAGAAACTCTCCAAGGAAAGAAAATGGACCTTCTATAGAAAAAAAAACTATGATTAAAGGTGGATGCCCTGGAAAAGAAAAAGAAAGCTTTGGAGAAGGGGATCTAGGCTAAAAAAGAATCTATCCCTACCTCTACTCTTTCCATAGATAATATCAAAAGGAGGATAGCTACCTTAGGAGGCAAAAAATAATGCACTCCAAGCTCAAAACTAAGGCCTTCAAATGGAAGTAACACAAGTGAGAGATGAGGTGGATAAGCAGCTCATCTATGAGCTATTAGACAATTTAGCATGGTGCCACTACCAAGTGGAGTAGGCTCACCTAGGCCTAGAAATGCCTAGCTTGGATGTTTTCCATTGCATCTTTGTTAATTGGGGTACCTGGTATCAAGAGGAGAAGCTTGGCCTGAAGGCCTAAAAGTTCATCCAGAATGGTATTCTTGATGTAGTTCTTTCAAGCATCCCATCCCCTACCATTTTAAAGTGTTTTCTTAGGAAATTTTGTAGTTAGTAGATCTTGTAATAAGAATTTTCATTTTATTTTTTGCATAAAGGATCTCACTTAAATTTTTAAACTTATTAGATTTCTTCTTCATTTCTACTTTTACCTTTTGCCTTGGTTTTTACAACCAAAATCTAAATTGTTAAGGTGACTAAAATATGATTTATTAATGATTTTTGTAAAGAAATCCATGTTGTGAACAAAAGCCATACTTATGAATGCCTTCCGGCTCTATTCCCTTATGAATGCAGGGTCTTGAGGCCACCTACTTTTGTGCATTAGGAAAAACACACTAGTCACTGACATTTTTCTACCTGGGTTACCAACAAATGGGCTTAAGGGCTTGTAACCCCGGAGGTCCTTGGAAATGGATTTTTACTATTTACATCCGGGGGATTTTATTCAACTAGCATTTTAAGGACTTTTTTCTAAAAGATATAGAGAACACTTCCTCATGTGTTCTTTAAGATTGATTGGGGTTGATCATTCGGGCGTCAGCAATTGAGGTGCTCACAATGTTCCTTGATGACCATTATCCCATAGGTTTCATGTTGGCCATGAACTTTTTAATCTCATCATTTTGTCACTGTATGAGGCCTCAGCTTTGATGTTAGAAGTGTAGGAAACCCTTGTCTCAATGTAGAAGGTTCTAGCCTTAATGTACAAGACTTTAGCCTCAATGCAAGGCCGACCCATCTGGTAGGCTTTTACATGTTTAGTGGATCCTTGATGTACAAAATTGGTAACAAAATTTTTTTACACAGAACTAAAGAATTTATTAAAGGTTAGGAGCCAAGTAAACAAGTATCATCATTCTACCTTTAAGTACATAAGCAATCTCATGCCCAAAAAAGGATCAAAAATTGCTTAAGTTCAAAAAAGGTTATGTATGATCCCTCTTAGCTAATCCAAAAGGCACATTGGCCTGAATCCTAGCTATTTGGCTTTTTTATGTTCTAGGTCCTTCTTCAGGATGTACTTTTTAAGGTACTCCGGCCCATGTCTCAGTTCTTTCTACAAGGGCTACATTCTTTTCCCTTATGCTAGATGTTTCCAGCAGATGGGTCATCCTCAGGTGAGACCCTTTGTTTTATTTGCATACTACTTCTAGACTTCAAGAGCCCAATGGAAAAAGTGTTTCTTAAGTTTGTTGGTGTCTTTGCTCTCGGATAGGGAATCTCCTTCAAGTTCCTGAGCTTGAGGCACTTATACAACATCATAATATCAAAATATTAGTCCAGATAGAGGGTAAAATGTTTTTAAAACATCGTCACATGGGAATCTCAATTATGTAGGAAATAAACAAAGGTCGGACAACCTTTATTAGGATCGTGTAGGTATCTTTTTCATGCCTTTACTTGCTCACTAATCATGAATTTTAGAACCCATTTTTCTTCTTATTCTTTACTATCATCATAGTGGGTGCCTTTTCAAGAAGGTGAGAGGTGATCCATAAGGTAACCATCTTACTTGTGAGATTGACAAACCATATATTGTGCCTTGTAAAGTCATCAGGCAAAGTGCTGGGGAAGGCACGTATTATGCCATATAAGGTTACCAGGAAGTGTGAGTATGTGATAGCGCCTAAAGGTTTTGTTATTTTTGTTAGGAAAAGTTATTACGGATGTAAAGGCATCTGTTACTAATTTTGGCTCATTCCAAATGGTGTAGTCTATCTAGGTTGTCCATTACTTCCCTTCAATGTTATCCTCCGGGTACTTTTGTCCAAATGTCTTCTGATCACTACTAGGGGTCCAACATTTGTTTCCATTTTTCCATTTCTTTAGGTTTCCATTGCCATTGAACACAAAGAGGGCATACTTGAAAATAGATGTAGTTGCTTTTAATCAAAAGCTAGGATACCTTTTTAGGTGCACAATGTTATGTTTATGTACCACTGTTGTGCTTCCTGTCTCATTTATTGGGGTAGTTATTAGTGCCTTTGGCTCCTTCCCCTTATGTTGATGTCGGCCTAGTGAATCACACCTTGGCATCTTTCCATCTTTGGGACCTTAGAAGCATGCCACATATGATCTCCTAGTTAATTCTTGTGGCATATAGTCTTTGCATCCACCTCAGGACTCATGAAGGTAAGGATCAATAGGAGGACGTTCATCCATCCGGATGTCGAATTAAACTCAGTTGGCCTTCCGAAAATGGCATTGTAGGCAAAGGATGACATTAAACCCAAGAAACTCCGCTGTTTGGGAATAACGCACCATCTCCTTGCCCCCCAAAATAGAACTTGTCAACATCAATGGTAGTCAAATAGTTCCCAAGGTCAAGACCTCTTCCTTTGCCATGCCATAAGTGGGTCCCTACATCAAGGTAAGGGAATATCTATTGATGTTAAAGGGCTCTAAAGCCTGGCTAAAATTTAAATTGACATTGGCCCTTTCATCTAGATAGATCTTCCACACATCATAATTAGCAATCTTGGTTGTGATCAAGACCTGATCCATGTAAAGGATCAGGATGTAAGACCCACCATTTCTCTCAATTGTCCTCCCGAGAACCACTTCTTCTATATTAGTTATCATGTGCTCTTTCCTTCTGCATCCGGATGATCCTTTGGTTATTATGATCATCTCAATGATCCTAGCTGGCATGTCATAGTCACAGTCTGACCCTAGTGACTTTCCCCTTCGTGCTTTGTTGCCTTGATGCTCTTTATTTCAGTCATCCCTCTAAGGTTCCAATGCCTTGCTTTTTCAAGGGAAGGCATCTCTGACAAACTCTTATAGTTTTCTTTCCAGCACTAGTTCTTCTAGAAAGACTTTAAGCTCTTTAAATTTCTTTGTTTCATGGCCTTAATCCTTATGATACTTGTATTATTTCTTTTTATCAAGTGGGAACTACCCATTAATTGCATCAGGTGACTTAGTCACCATATTCTTGCACTTAAAGGCATAAAGGATGTTTGCTTTGGTATCTTAGAGAAGTGCATAAACTGGGTTCAATATCATTTTCTTTTTGTTGTTCCTCAAGTGATTAGTGGGCTGACCTTGCATCCTTATCCTCATCATGGCGGTTGGCATCCTCAGCCAGGATATAACGATATGTTCGACTATAGAACTCTTCCACATTTTAGGTAGGATTCTCCTGGATAAACTAGGAAATGTGTGACTTTGGGAGGATGCCCATGGTTAAGGCTAGTAACTTGACATCTACAGAGAGATCAAGAATATGCACAGCCTCTAAATTGAACCTCTATAAATAGTCATGAGGGGTTTAGTCCTATCTTTTTTGACACCTAGGAGTCGGTTCACCATCTTCTTTAAAAATTAGCTTTGTATAAACTGTTGAAGAAACTCTTAGGACAAGTCATTAAAGGTGGAAAATTTTAAAATTTCTACCTATTTTGTGTCCCAAACCAGATTGAAGCTGCCCCTGAAAGTTTTGAATTGAATGCGTTACACATAACGATGTCATTGGCCCCCTGCAAGTTCATCATTGTTGTATACCTTTGTAGGTGACTAAATGGATCCATTAGCCAGTCATATAGATCCATCTTTGACATTTGGTAGCCATAGAGAGTTGATGCACTACAGATTTTGGCCATAAATGAGAAGAAGCCACATGTAACTGAAGTCCAGCAAAGGTTTCTTTAAGGCTCTCAATCATCCTTTGAGCCATTGTTAAGTGCTCCATATGACTGTACATTCAACCCTTGACTTATGCTTACTATGCTTATAATTACTAGCTCTTAGCCTTTTTTGAAATGTTTTCTCCATGTTATGGAGCTTAGACCTTGAAAACTTTGAAATAGCCAAAATATGAATGATGGGTGCAAGAATTCAAGAGTTAATGAGAACCCAAGAGTTAGAGTAAACTGGAGAAAAATAAGCCAATGAAGTGACATCTAGGCCATCATTATACCACTGGTGTGCACAGCATCTAAGGGCAGTAAGTATAGAGAAGGTTGAAGTTGAGAAAAAAAGGCTGTAGAATAATGTGCCAGACACCACGCATGTGGTGCCAATGAAGTGGCTTCCTAGAAGCACATCTAGATGAGTGCCCAAATATGCAGCAAGCATAATCTAGGCACAATGAAGGCCCAGTCAGGCTTTAAAAAGCTCCCACATCACCACACCATCATTGCAAGCTCGATGATTGGGGGGACCAAAGTCTTTTTTTGTAGATTTTCAAGCCGTTGAACATCATTTTCAAGAGCTTTTGGGCCAAGGTATTTTACCAACCACTCTTGTTATTAGTCCCGTTTGACCCTTTGATATTTTAGATACTCTGAGTTATATAAAACTTGAATTACTAGACTAGAAAAAGAGTATTGTATATCTAGGTTTTTAGAACAATAGAAAAACTAGTTCTAGAAGCTTAGGGCACTTGGGAGCTAAAAGGTAGAAAGGTCTCACATTTAGACCTCTAGTGGATAATTACCTATGTTTATGATGATTTCTATCCTTTAGATTGATTTCTCTTGCAAACCTTTTCCTTGCTATGTTTTTTTTTTCTTTCATAATCTCATTCTTATGCATTTTGTGTTCATGAATTATCACTCAAGCTCTCTAGGGTTTGGGTGATTTGTGAAATGGTTAAAACTTGTCTTTAAGCATGTCTAGTATTTATTTCTAAGCTCAACTCTCTTGATGTGCTTGTATTGGCCAAACATATACTCACCGCACAAGATGTTCATATAAAGGCTTAAGAGAGCTTTTCATGATCTAGGAACATTGGAATATATAGAGGTGGTTTGCTGGAGGCACAAGAATGTCATAGAAACAATCTTGGTGGATAAGGTTGTTGTATAATAATATAGCACTTGATGCATAAGGCATGACAATGTCCATGGTCAAGCGTTTGAAGGCTCTTCTACACTAGAAATAGCTAGGAGAGTAATTATAGGAACCATCACTTTAAAATATTTAGAATATGTATTAGGTGAATCCTTCCATGAAATAATAATCCTCTCCCTAAGAGGTTGTATTTAGTCTATTGGTTATCTTGCATTTAAGTCATTGTTTTTGCTTGTATTAGGTAGAAATTGTACTTTTAATTTGGAAGTTGCCTGGATCATTATTCTTGTTCCTTACTTGTTATTAATACTTTCTTTTTTACTTGCCTTGCCTGCTCGCTTACACACTTATTTCATGTATACTTCCATTTGGATACTTAGGAACTTATGAAAGCCTTAGTTAAACATCATCATCCTCATGGGATTGACTCGCACTTACCACACTAAAAGCAACACTTGTGCACTTGTGGTTTAGTTTAGGGGGTTTTAAAACTTAAGGCTCTTCACATTACATGCACACGCTCTAAACTTTATACCCAGCAATGGTCCTTCTTGAGTAGTTCCTCTATTTCATCTAACCTCTAGAGGATCGTTGATATTACTAAGCTTTGGCTTACTATGGGTGTTTTCTTTCTGCCACTTTTCTAGTGGACTTACTACCCCCTATGGTGTAAGGGCTTGCTTACCTGTATCTTCGTGGTGCCTTTCTACTTGTTCCTCTAAGAATTGAGGGAGAGGCCAATGGATCTCCTAGCATAGCTACTTCTATTGGTCCTCAAGTAAGTAATGCTTCAGAACATTGAATTGTTCACCCATGAGGGTTGTGGGACCAAAGGTGTTATACCTTTCCCATAAGGTGATATTTTTGGAAATAAATGAAAATATATAAGGTCCTTGGCCTTTATTCACATCTGATACCCAAAGTAGGTAATATGATGCTTTGGACCCTTAGAGACGAGTGGAATTAAAATCAAAGACAAAGGTTAGGAGCCCTGAACTTGTGTGTTCAAGGAAGACCTTTAAATAGTTAAGTCCATAATGGTTTAAGAGGGGAGAAAAAGCTTATTGAAAGTTATAGGTGAGGAGATAGAACATACCTCATATTTTCTTATTGAAGGCCTCTTATACACCCTAAGATGACATAATCATGGATGAAATTACTCCAATTATGATATTACCTTTATGATCATGGGAATCCTTCCATGACATGCGCTTCACATGGTTGACGATCGACCTCGCTACCTCCTTATCTTATGAGCAGACTCTCATGGGCTATCTAGTTGACGAGCTAAGGCCTAATTGGTGGTCCAAACCTAGTTGGGTTTCAGTTTTTCTTTAGTAGGTCTATTGACCAGTGGGCCGAAGCCTAATGGGGTATCAACTTCATAGCCAATTTTAGAACCAAGTGATATGAGAGCAAACATGGAATTACTTAATCTAATATTTTGTCAAATTTAGTCCCTTTTACTCTAGAGTTTGTATTAGGATGATTATCTAAAAAGAAAGATGTCCTTCTTAACCGACGGAAACACATAAAGCCATTATGACAACATAATGAAAATCTAAGTCTTTTTTGTTTTCAGGATCTTTTGAGTTTTTCAATGTATCAAAATATAGCTTTACAAAATTCATATTCAAGGTCTGGACTACCAAAGTTGAGTATGCTAACTTATTCCATACACAGTAATAAGTTAAGAACTAATAAACGTAAAATAGGCCAGTTAATGCATTTTATTTATAGAATTTTAGAATTAAATTAATTTTTCTTAGTGAAATATATATGATTTAAAAATGAAATATAAAACATTCAATGTATAACAACTATACAATTGTTTCCACCAATCTCCTTTCAAAATAACATTTTTTTTCACATGTTGGATTTTAACACCTCGACTTCTATCAAGTTGCATAGCTCAACATTTCTTAAGTATATAGATAAAATATGTTTATAACTTGAAAATTTGAAAGTTCCAGAGAGATAAACAGCAACATCTCTCCCAATCAAATCCCAATGATGTTGACAAAAGCTTGCTGTGAAGCCATCTGGACCAGGGGCTTTTGTAGTGTTTATCCCTTTAATTGTTTCTACAATTTCTACCATCCTTTATTCATGAGACTCAGGGGGCCTTTGTTAAATGAAGGATCATTGCTGATAATGTTATGGCATGTCTTCAGTTGATGAGGGGTTATGGAAAAGCACATATCAAGCCTAGAATATGCTTGAAAATAGATTTAAAGAAGGCTTATGATCTGTTGGATTAGGGCTTTTTGGAGCAGACGCTAATTAAGTTAGGTTTCCTTAAAACTTAGGTTCATTGGGTGAAGATATGTGTGAAGTGTCCTTTTTTTTTTTCTATAATGATAAATGGTACCAGTTGTGGTTTCTTTAAAGGAAGAAAGAAGAGTAAGGCAAGAAGATCCTTTATCTCATCTTTTATTTGTGATTATAATGGACTGTTTGTCTAGAGCCTTAACTAAATTGTTTAACAAAGGGTATGGTTACCATCATCCTAAATTCAAGAGGGTTTCTATCACTCATCTTATGTTTTTGAATGATGTTATGATATCTGCTAAAGGTGATACTTTTTTTTTGGATACTTTTTCTGCTACTACTGGCCTGGTCATAAACTATGATAAAAGTCAGGTCTTTATGGGCGAAATTAAGGATGATAGTAAATAGGCTAGAAAATTTTAAATATGCCTAAAAAAATTCTTCTTGTGAAGTATCTTGGTGTGCCATTGGTTGTGATCCATTATAGACCTTTGGAGGAAAAACTTTTGAGCAAGCTAAATAGTTGGGCAAATAAGTGTCTATCCTATGCTGGTATAGTTACTTTGATTATATTTGTCATCTTCAGTATCCAAGCTTATTAGTTAGCCTTGTTCCCTATTCTTAAATCTATTTTAAGTCACTTGGAACAACGCTGTAGAATTTTTTTTTGTTAGGGACCATTTCTGGGCACAAATTCACAATGGCTTGGAATAGAATTCGCATCCCAAAGAAGCAAGGTCGATTGAGGATTTTTAATCTAGTTGCTTGGAACTCTGCCTCTCATGGGAAAAAGTTGTGGAGATTAATGGTGGATAAAGCAAGTTTATGGGTAAAATGGGTCCATGCCTATTATCTTAAAAATGAGGATTTATGGCGGGTTAAACCTGTCTCTAATGCTTTTGTAAATTGGAAACATATCTTGAAAGCTAGAATTTTCTTTATTGATTGTGTGCATAGCTATGGTTTGGATTGTGTCAAAAATGGGAAGTTTTATACGAGTTTGGCTTATTTGTATGTAGTGGAGAATTTTGATACTATTCCCTAGTGCAATCTTGTAAGTAATATTATTCCAAAATTTGCTATCATTTATTGGTCTGTCATGCTAAATAGATTAGCCATCTTTTATTGGCTTAGACATTATATTTAGCTGTCTTCTTTACTATGTCCTCTTTGTTTAGTCAAGGAGGAATCAAGAGACCACTTGTTCTTTGATTGTGATTTCTCTATGTTCATTTGGAGAGAAATTATGTTCAAAATTAGATTATGAGATGCTCCTAGAAAGTGGTCAAAAGTTTGGAGATGGATGGTGCAGATGACAATAGGGAAAAGTGATAAGGCAAAGCTTAGAAAACTTTGCCTTACTATTGTGATTTATTTTTTGTGGCAAGAGCATAATAGGAGACTGCACCATAAAAGGATTCAGCAACCAGAAACTATTATTTAGATTATTACATCAGCAATCCAAACTAGGTTAGATTGGGATATTGATGTGATTTTTGGATAGATTGTACTAGCTTGATTAAGCTATGCGACATAGGCTTAGGTTTCATTTTCCTTTTCCTTTTGATGCAAGTTTTGCTGGTTCCTTTTGTAGGCCCCTACATCTATTTTCTAAGTGCTGTTGGGATTTTGTAATTAATAAAAGTACATAGCTATATATGATCAAGTTCTTTACGTGCATAGTCAAGACTTACCGCTCATGGGGGTTTAGGGTAGAGTGAGAAACTTCTGCTTCTTTCTCCTGGATTTCATAGGACATGAGGTTTGATGCTAAAATTTCATTTTTTATTAAACAAAAATCTTTCTTCTTACAAGGAGTGGGATTCTGAAGATGTCATCCGTATAATTAAAGTCAGGTGTTAAAATCGAAGATCAATTGATCTAAGAGGAGACAAAAATGTTTAGTTCATTTCAAATTGGAGGAGATTCTCTGGAAGATCAATGGAGGGATAACAGTGTTTTAGATCAAAGGACAAAGAGCTTTATTTTGGTTCAAAACGGAACGATCATGGTCGATTGTTTGAACTGGTGGAGGCGAGGAGTTTTAGTAGGACGTGCATTATATTTCCGGAGGGAGTGAAGTCATAAGGGTGGAAGAAAAATCATAGATTGTTGGTGGCTATTCAAAGTGTTGATCGAGATGCCTGATACTCTCATATAGATCAGTTTTTGATAGGTTTGATTCAACATCTATGGCAACCTAAATTACATTCAGTAAGCAATAATGCGGTGGAAGTCGAGGTTGGCGGCCGACAGGTTAATGGCCAAAAAAATCTGTAGGGAATGGTCACGCCAGACCAACGAGGCCTAGCGACATCGAGGAGTTACGGCAAGGATGTAGAGGCATCCGGCGAAGAATCTCGGTGGCTGAGAATTGAACATTTGGTGGGGTTGTGTTCGAAGCAAATCCGCCTAACTTTGGCAGCAAGTGGAAGGGGTTTCAAAGCGTCGTTCGGTGTATGTGCTACAATCAGCTTAGAGGTGAAGAGCTTGTGCGACGGAGTGGCGGAGGCGTCCGCTGAGGCAGTGGCCAAGGCTAGTTAATGAGGTGAAGCACCCGGAGCTGACGGATAGAAGGGTGCTAGAGGAATCGCACCATCAGATGGTGGAGACTCAAGGAGCGGCGGCAATCAAAAGTCTAAGATTGCTGCTGGAGTTTTGGAAGTGGGCCGAGGTGTTGGGCTAAAGTTGGGTAAAATGTGTAATGGGTCTAATTTTGTGTCTATTTGGTCAAGAATATAGAGCAAAGTGGATCTGGCTTTTTCTTTGAATGGGTTAAGCATAGTAAGTGTGATTTAGTTGTGGGCAAAACAAATAAGAAAGTCAACTCCATTTTTACATAAGAGACTTTGGATGGATGTGATGAAATTACATTGGGTATCTAGGAAAATTTTGACAAGGTGCAAAATTAGAGAAAGGGGAGGATAAAGTTGGGCTCAAGAACAAAAGGTTCAATGTTTAAATGCAAATTGAAAAGATTGGAATAAAAGTTTAACTCACTAGAAAAGAGCATTGGGAGTTGGTCAGTATTTTATTTTTCTTCTAGATATGGATGCCTACAAAGGTAATGGACTATGATGATGGGACACTGCTTTGTTTTTTTATTGGGCTTTATTCTAGGGTTATGGGCCAAGATCTTCTTTATTTATTGGGCTAGTTTATATTGTGTTGTTCCTTGATGTCAAGTTCTTTCATATTGGGGTGTTTGTTTATCATCTTCTCCTCTAAAATGATATTTGTAACTCTTGTTTGTTTTATTTTTTTTAATAAAATTTTCATTGTCGCTCAAAATAAAAAAGACTTAAACATGGCAATTAAAGATGGTAAATTTTGACCTAACCCGAAAACCTGACCCAACCCATATGAACCCAAACCCGACCTGACCCGATTTAACTAGAAAAGTCAATGACCCGAACTGACTGTACTCAACCTGACTTGAACCCGAACCTGACTAAAGTGAAACTTGAGAAAACCTGAACCCGATCTGACCTAAACCTGAAATGACTTAATGACTAAACCTGACAAGACTCAATTTTAACTTAAATCAATATATTAAAAATATATTGTTGGAAAAGACTTTAAAAAAAATTATGATTTAATATATGTGAATGAGTTTCTTTTACTCTACTGATCTGTTTTGCATTGTAGAGCGAATGAGTGAAAACTATGGGAAACGATTAATAAAATGGTGATATAAAAATAAAAATAATTAGGTTTTAGAAATTATAGTACCCCTTCTGTCCCATATTCTTTGAAATATTTGACTTTTTTGAATAGTTTGAATTGAATTTATTCATATTACTTCTTATATCTCAAATTATTTGCACAATTCGTATTTTAACAAATAATATATAATTTTTTGTTTTCAACATTTTAATATATAAATAAAAAATTTTATACATGAATAATAAATCAAGACTTATAATTTTTAAATATATTTTTTAAATTTTTTAATAAACAATAATATAAATAAATTCAAGTCAAACTAGTCAGAAAAGTTAAATGGAGCAAAGAAAATGGGATAGAGAGAGATTATTTGTTAGAAAAAAATTTAAAAAGTATATATTTAGAAACTATTGGTCTTTATTTATTATTTAAAATAATCATTTTTCATTTATATACTAAAATGTTGAAAATAAAAAATTGTAGATTAATTGTTGAATAGATATTATAAAAAACTTGACATAGATGAAGTATTTTATTAAATAAATTATATATTAATATATTTTCATAAATTTTATATTATTTTTACGTCTAGTTAAATTAAATTTTAATCAACATTAAACAAAAAAATTGAATCAATTTAGCAATTTTGGCTTATACACCAGTGAACCGAGTAAACTCGACAATCAAGTTGGATTTGGTATAAGACCTCATAATCCGACCTGATTGGATTCAAACCCAAATAAATCCGGCCTGACCTAACCTGAACCCGACATCTACTCAATCCGAAATCAACTCAAGTCGAAATAACCCAACCTGAACCCGAATATATGCTAACTCAATTAAATTTGAATCTGGATGACCTAACCCAAATCTGACTCGACCACTCAATTACAATTCCGTAATGGCAACCAAATTGATGCCAAACGAACACCAGTCATCCTACATTGGTTCTTGACCGTAAGCGATATTCTTCCGTACTTTTAACATTCAATTTCGAATAACCATAAACAATAAGTGGTGATGAAATTTCTTCAACAGGTGAAAAATTGACACGAGCAAAAGCACAAAATTAACCACTAAGAGGAGCTTAAAGGTGTAAGACGCACCCCGTGGAATAATGAAGTGAGGATTTTTTTTTTTTTTTGCGATAAACACACAAGCTATATATTGTAGAATTAAATATGTATGACTATAAGAAAAGCATAACTTAGAAAAATATCTGAAGATAATAAAGTCAGTTGGGTAAATAAACATGAAATGGCAAACCTTTGTCACAAGCACTTGCATCTTCAAATTTCTTGTAGAAAAAACATAGAGACAAACAAAAAACCATATGTCTGCAAATTCCTAGGAGCAATTTGTTTACGTTTTTCTTCAGAATACTTTAATATATGATTCAACTACTATACAACCAACTTAAACAACCAAGAAACAACAACATAACCAGGCGAATTAGACGCAGATATCCGTGATTTTTTTAGTATCCATGTCTTTGCGGGTATTTGCAAGTAAGTGAAAAATCTCATCCGCGCTCACAACCCATAAGTAACCTATGATTTTTAAAATTTCCTAAAAATAAAATATAAAAAATACATACAAATTTTCTAACAACTCAAGAGTTGACCGTTAGTATTTCCAAAAGACTTGCCGATGAAATATGTGCCATTGAAAATTTCCAATGGCATAACCTCGTCCAATTATTTCTAACAGACGAAAGGTTTTCCAGCTGTTGGAAATATGGCAAGTACTCAAACCTATAGAAATTTCCAACGGCCAGGACATTGGAAACTCTTTTAAAAAAAAAGTATATATATATATAAATATATATATATATATAGAACTCTTGATAATATATTTTATATTTACTAAAAACATATTTTATGTTAACAAAAATTATATTTATATTATTACTAAAAATCACAAAATTGCAAACATCACAAAATAACAAAAATTACAAAAATCACAATTCAAAATCAAATCCAAAAAATTCAAAAACACAATTCAAAATCACAACAAAATTACAAATCAAAATCAAATCTACACAATTTAAACCGAGATTTGCAAATGTGATGGACTGAAGGAGAACAGGCAAATGGCAGGGAGAAGCGAACAGTGAGGGAAGTGGACAGCGAGGAGAAGTGGTTGGCAAGGAGAAATGGCTATGGCGGGGAGTTGAGGCAGACAAGTGAGGAGGAACAGTGGACTGCGGGGAATGGAGACAACGAGGAGCGGAGGTGGACAAGTGAGGAGGAACGGTGACTATGGTTAACGGCGGATGACAGGGAAAGGGCAAGGAGGAACGGTGATTGAGGGAGGAGGAACAACAACGACCAAGAAGAGGGCGACGAGTGAAGAGATGAGGCGAGATGAAAAGGAGGCATGGAGAAGAAAGGGATGAGAGGGACACGGTTGGGAAGAAAGAGATGAGAGGGACGAGAGGGATGCTAGCTTTTATATGGATTAGGTAAGGATTTTTATGGGCTAGTTCTTATGGGCTAGGTTATGGCTTATATGGGTCAACTTTTATATAGGTTTTTCTTGCCACCTTTATATTATTATTATTATTTATAATATATATATATATATATATATATATATCTCCCTTTTTCCAATTGTCTTTTGTATTGGAAATTCCCAATGACCTAACAATTGGAAGTTAAAATTTTGAAATTTCTTACGGCTTGGCCGTTGGAAAAGTTAAAAATTTCTAATAGCCAAGCTACTGGAAACTAAGGTGTTCAAAATTTTCAATGCAAGGCCTTGGAATATAATATTTCTTTTTTCCAATGGGTTGGCCGTTCAAAAATGTATGTTTTTTAGTAGTGAAACAACCATATTCCCCCTGTTTTCTACTCTATGCAACGCTAAGCAAGGGTTTGCAGCTTAAGTGATGTTGTTTTAACTTTGACAACTGGCTTCTTTGTCCCCATTCTAGTTTTTTTTCACCTTAGTTTTTATTTGCCTTCTCGCAAGACTAGGCAAGCATTTGGACACAAGAAAACTAATCAAAATGGGTACCGTTTAGATCTTGACAGTCATCAGGTTTTAAGCTCCTTATTAAGTGAAATTAAAGGGAACTACGCACCAGAGACAAACAGCAAGTGCCCTAGGTAATGTGAGGATGTAACCGCAACTTTTTAGAAGTTAGGGAGTCCAAGTAAAACAAACCCAAAAGGAAAAATAACCTAAACTCCCTTGAGATTTAGTTGAACCTACACTTATGTTCCCACTGTTTGGAATATTTACACTTAACCTGTACAAAAGTTAACTTGGTTAATGATTGTTATGATATAAAAATAAAAATACCTGATTTTGCCCGCATAGAATTCTTTGATAAAAGCTTCGCCCCCCAATTTTTGCATCTAACGAGGCTACCATGTCTTCGCCATCCTTCCGCACCTAAGATCCCACCTCCGTTGCCATCCATAATCCATTGCCCTATTAACCGTCACTACCTCATCAACCCTGACCTCCATTTAAGCACCAATTCTGGCCTTATCAGAATCACTCAATGCCGCTGTGTTCTTAGTTGCATCACCTCTCCTTCCCGGCCCCACGTCTAGCTCCAAATTTGCAGTCCCTAGGAGTCGCTAAACACCGATTGAGGTTGTATTTGTCATTCAAATTTGCCATCCAAATTTGTTTGGGATCTAGAAGAAGCTTATATTCATTGCCATCATCAATCCGATTGAAATTCGCACCTAATTCGATTCGACCCAACAGAAAAAAGAAATACATCAAAAAATTCATCTCGTTTTAAGCTTTGATGTTCTTGCCTTCCCACGATGGCAAAGCGAGGCAGCGAAAGGATTACACTTTGACGAGTAGTGGCGGTGCTAGTCAAAGAAAAATTGAAAAGGGCGAGGCAAATTCAAGATCGGGTTGGTGGGCAGGTGCGAGTTCGGCTGGCTACGAAAGAAACTAAACCAGAATCCTAATCCAGGGTGACCCAATCAAGGAGAATGAAAGCATCTAATGGCGTGTGGATATTGGAACAATGGGTTGGTTGCTAAGCAAGGAGAGGGAGAACATCTGGTGGTGCAGAGCACTAGAGCGCTAGGAAACCGTGGAGGAAAAGGACGACGAGGAAGCCGTTGGAAAATTAGAAAATCTGAACCAAGTGAAGCTCTTATTGCTGTGGACAAAAAATTGAATTATGGCTGAATAATTGATTTTAGTTTTAGTTAGCCATGCTCTAGCAATGCGACACAGATCTAGTTCTACTCAATAATGGCAACGAGAGGCTTGGTGCTGTTATGATATGGAGGCATAGAGGAGTTGGATCGGGAAAAGACAACAGGAAGTTGGCGGTAGTGTAGTGTACACTTGATATTTGGATGCAAAAGTTTAGGGGCAAAGTTACTAAGCAAAGTAGACTGGGTGGGTAAAACAAAATTCTTTTTTTTTTTTTTCTTTTGCCTTAGCAGTCATTAACAAAGTTAACTCCTGAGTAGAGGCGTTCAATTGGTTAGATTAGTTTAGAAACCAATCTGAATAGAACAATTCGATTGATTTTTAGTTTTTATAAATTTAATTTAAACTATCTAAATTACATATTAAAACCAATCTAGATCATCCAAACTATAATTTAATTTTTTATTTTTTATCTAAACCATCTAAATTATAATTCAATTTATCAAATTTTTATAATCCAATTCCTTTTTATTAGAACTTAACACATGGTAATTGAAAAGAATAAAATAAAACTTGAAAATGTATGATAAATTTTTATAATATTTCATTTTATACCTAAACTTAATGTTTGATTGATAACATATAGTCTAAAATTATACCAAAAACTTAATGTTTGATTGATAGCATATAGTCTAAAATTATACCAAAATGACCATATATATATGGGAATTACAAAATACATATTATTTTTCAGTTTATTTAGTTTATTCAGTTTTAAACTTAGGAACCAATAACCAGATCCAATAACCAAGTAAAAAATTCAGTTTTTGATTCAATTAGAACCAAATAACCAAGCCATTTTATGCAATCCAAATAATCTATTTGGATTATTCAATTTTATCCAAATAATGAACACCCCTATTTTTTAGAGGGATAAGTGTAGGCATTCTAAACATTAAGAATATAAGTGTAGGTTCAATTAAACCTCGAGGGAATTTAGGTAATTTTCCCAAAACAAGCTCTTGAGCTTAACTAAAGCTCGGGTACAGATGTCACAATTAAACGATCATGGCATAGAAATGATATTTGACCTTTTCTTGGTGAAAAAAGGAAGAAGTAGAATCTTTTGGTTAATCATTTCCTTTGGAGTTACTTTACAATCTAAAACACAATTTTTATAATTAAGCGGAATTTGAGATTAATTGCTAATTTAAGCTATCAGAAATGGACAATGAATATAGTCATATACCATAATCGTGTCACAACTGGGTCTAAAGGCATGAGATTTAAAATATATTGATTTGAGTGTGTAAAAATTGGAAGTTTGAGTGCATGTAACAGATTACAAAGGTAACGAATAATTATTACTCAAAGTAGTTAAACATGTGCGATGCACGGAGCTAGTAATTTTTTAATGTTCCATGAATTTATATTTATTTGATTATAAATTTTGTCTTGATTATTAATTATTATGGAAAGTTTAGAAATTATGATAAAGTAATGTAATTTTGGAGCAGCATAAATTTTAGATTTTTTTTAAAAAATCAACATATATAAAAAGAAAATAACTATTTTATATGCTAATACATTTTATATGTAGTTTATAAAGGGTTTACCTATAAAAAAAATAAAAGTGAAGACGGGTTGTGTCATGAAAAACATATAAAAAGAAGACAGCTATTGAATAAATTGTTAGACTTGCGGTAGTGGTTTTTAATCACTTTTTTCATGGCATTTGCTAATTACTAATTCATAAATTGTCATAAAAGAGATAAAAGAATATATTTGCAGTGTATTCACAATTGAATGACTGAAACCAAGTAATGAATAAGAAATATTGGCCCTTTACAGAAGTTAAATGGATGAAATCGAATTAAAGCAAAGGTTATTGCTAGTTTTAAAGTTGTCTTCACTGTTAGAATTACCAGCAAATGTCACCACGAAAATCATGGCATATTGGTGGCAAATAAGAATATAAGTAACCAGAATTGCTAGCAATTTTCTTGGTCACAAAAACCATGGTTGCTTTTGATATAGCGACCACATTGCTATCAATTTATATATGACCAATAATTATTTGTCACATTTAGAAGTCAACACATGAACCATCTATGTCAAACTTTCCTATAAAATGCCACCAATGGTTTGATTGCAAAAAATGCATACCATCTATTTGTTTCCCACCAAATGCCACCTGGTGCAACAACTTTGTCATATTTGGTGCCACAAAAGGAAGCCACCAATATGCCACTGAGGAAACTAGTTTCACCACTAAAGTGCCATAAGAAATTGCCACCAATATGCCACATAATGTGCAACTAGTTTTTCAACCAAGTATATAGTTTGCCACAAAGTATTTGTCACCACTCAGTGCAACTACACGTTGCCTTAGTTGCCACATAGCTTCACCGAGTTTCATTCATTAATTCATAAATTTCATTTGCATAAAGTACCATTATGGTTCCTTTTGCTTTTCCCACTTATATTTTATCACACCATTTTGATTACAATGTCATCCTTAAAAAATAGTGAAGAAGCATATTGTGAAATATAATATATTATAAATTATAAGCTCTCAATAATTTTCAATTGAGTACAAAAATATAAGCTTTGGTTAACACTAAACCAAGTATTGAAGCTACTGCACCTAAGTTCTCCCTTTTGACAAAAAATATACTAAGCCTAATGCATCCTATTTTGGCAAAATATGTACTGCTGCCACTGTATTTAATGGCTCCCTATTGATAAAATATTTACCAGCCCTAAAGCTTCCCCATTCGACAAAATATATACTAGACCTAAAGGCTCCTATTTATAAAATATTAATTAGTCCTAAAGAGTTCTCATAGAACAAAATATATACCAGATCCAAAAGCTCATAAAGAGGATCTAATGTCTCATCTTTCAAAAACATATATATGGGACTAAATGTAGCTCATGATAAAAAAATAAATACTACATCAAATCATAGAGTTCCTCAATTTCCTCTTAACCATTTACTTGATCATTTATCTATCCAGTAAGTGTGTTATTAGTCTCACCTATCCTTGATCCTGATAAAATGACGTGATGGTTGGAGGAATCATACCAAAAGACAAAATGCCCTATGACTGGATCACAGCTCATACGTTGGACATGGATGCATTAAAGTCATGATCCATCTGAGAGCATTGGCATCGTTCATCCTCCACATGACAGCATTGTCGTTCTAAAATTTTTTGCTGTTCATCTAGTAATTGTTGTTGCTCTGCAAATGACGTTTGGACTCCTTAAGTTGATCGTCTAGCTCTTGTACCCGTCCTTACAATAACAAATAGCTCATTAATTATTTAGGCTAAGACTTAGTGCCAAAAATTCTCACCATAGTAAAAAGTTCTTGGAAAGCAATCATAAAACAGAATATTAAAGATGTAATTGATAAATAAAAGCAATATTCTTATGCATATGGAAAGAACCATTCCTCCTAATTGGATATGTTAACAAGCATTCTATAAATAAACATCCATTAATAAATATCAAGGAGAATCTACCAGAATAGGAGAGGGCTAACATTTATCATTAGAAATATAAAACATTTTCAGCATAAATGAAACTCACAAGTATAGCATTGGGGAACAAAAAAAAAAGCATTTTTTTTCACACTACATATTTAAGCAATGGGAAAAAATTTAACCTGCGATGCCAGGATCACAAGATTATATAGATTTTGGGTCAGAACAGTTCCATTCCAAGTATAGCCATGGGGGCTCCCAACAACTTTCTCCCACTTCTCATCAATGATAGGATGGTTCCCAATATTAGGACTAGGTTTTTGGATGACCCCAGCTTGATATGTCTTCTACAAATGCATTTAAAGACAAGTAAGTAAAAGAAATTATGACTTAAACATAAAAGAATGTATATAAAAAACTATTTACAGTAGCCCATTACAAATAGTTTCACAAAATTAAAGTTTCCCTATTCTTAGTAATCGAACTCTTCATTGATCAACACTAATTATTTTTCTTGTTGTACTTACAGCAGCCCTCTTGGACTTCTCATTAACAAATTCATTTGTGCCCTTTTTAACATAGGTCTACATGAAAGTCTCAATATGTGTTGGTTCTTAGCTAAGCTCTATACACTAAAGTATGAAACAATTAATTAGATTTATTACTATATGTGCATAATAGTTGTTTTTTAAGTATAAAAAGATTATAATGAAAACACTAGTGTGATCTTATGTATAGATTACCTTATGTATGGATCAACCTTAGTGCAAATGATCAAAATGTATAAGTGTGCTAGTCTTTGTTCTTCAGTCGTAAGCATACATCACTAACCAACTGATGGAAAGTACCTACACATTTTCACAAACACTATCAACCTTCCTATATTATCATCTATGCACTCCATTGCATTATATGGTTCACAAGTGAGCTATGTCGGAATGTCCTCTTCAAAATAATGGGAGTAAAATTTTGATGCTTTTTAAATTAAATAAGCTTCCACAATTAAACCTTCTATTGATGCCTTGTTTTGAGCCTTCTTCTTCACTCCCCCACATTATTTTGTAATAATATTGCAAAACTAATGCAAAGTTTTAAAACTTTATAATGATAAATATAATGTAATTAATTATGTTTAACCTCTCAATTTTTAAAATCCAATGAAATTGCACTAGCCCACAGAGTTTTGTATCATATGTTAAATGAATAGGAACATGCTCCATTGAATAAACAAACAGTGGAAATATTTCCAATTTGCAGATGGTGACAACAATATTTTGTTGTAGTTTCTCCATGACACCATACTCAATAACAGTTACACAAATTTACCTAAAGAACTCACAAAAGTCAATGATGGCATCCTAAATTGAATTATCAAGATACTCTCTTAGTGTAATTGGGAGAAACCTTTGTATGAACACATGACAATCATGACTCTTAAACTAAGTGAATGAATTATTTTCATCACTGACTGTTCGTGAAAGGTTTGATAAGTATCCATCAGGGAGCCTTAACACCTTAATCCATTAGCATATTTCAATAACTTCATGATTTTCCAAAGAATATGATGCCTTTGGCATCATTGTAATTTCACCTTTTTGATTTGATTGGAGATGAAATGGGTATCTTTTAAAATACGATGCAAGATCACGTTGAGCATTAAGGTTGTCCTTTGTTTTCCCTTTGACATTCGTCATTGTGTAAAACAAGTTCTCAAAACAATTTTTTTCAATGTTCATCACATCCAAGTTATGAAAATGAGAATATGCTTCCAATATGGCAACTCCCAAAAGATACTGCACTTTGCCCAATTATGTCTCTCTCCAAATCCTGTTACCCAAGCTCATCTCCAGTTGGAAAAAAATGGAGGAAAATTAATTTTCATAACTGTTGACATCTAATTTTGTCTGGGCACTAACTTTTGTTTAGTTTTAGGTAAGAAATTTTAGTTTAGTGAGCATTTTTTATTTTGGGCAATTTGGTCCTTTTGGTCATTTTGTGGCTTAAGAAATTGGTAGGATTAGGAGCATTTAGATTATGTTATGTTATGAATTTTTAAGAATTTAGAATGGTGATCTAGGGTAGAAATAGGAATTAATTTAGTTTATGTACTAATTTGGAATCCTGAAGGTTTTGGGGTCAATTCAGCAAAAGGGAAAAGTTTGGGTAGAAACCGAGGATTTGTAGAAAGTTCTAGACAAAATTGAAAAGTTTGAGGCAAATCTGCCATCTCCCAAGAGTTTGTGGCAAATCTAGAAAAATTATGAAATTTCGGGTGAAATCTGGCATTTTATAAGGTTTTGTGCTAATCTGATAAATCTTGAAATTTTTGGGTCGAATTAAAATTTCATATAGAATATAGGGCTATATCAGCAACTCAAGAATTTTTCTAGATTTGGAGTAGTATTTAGGCCATATAACATCCTAAGAAATTTGAACTTTATCAAATATGATTTGGATGAGGTTTAACCTCTCAAAACCTTGTTAATTACGTCCATACATCCCCTAATATAAATATGGGTCACCATTTGAGAGAAAGAAAAAACCATGGGGAAATCACAACCCTAACCTCCATCTAGGAAAAAGTGAAATTGCACTTTAGTCCCTTATCTCGCTACCTATCTACCCAAGTAACCTTACAGCTAGTTTGTCTACCATTAAACGAATTAATGGGATTCAATTAATTGCGGAGTGCTCACGGGTCTTGGGGTAGGTAATTCTAACCTGCCCGTTGTTGTCTAATTAATCATAATGTTCATGTTTATTATCAAATATACCACCTATTGTTGGTAACGTGCTCTCTCACAGAGAAGCACACACCTATGTCCCATCTCAGTGATGTTGATCTTTCCCTAACCCCATGACCCAAAGCTCAAACATGACAGCGGTGCAACAAAGAGCATTTTTTGGTTCAAGTAGCACGGATTAGGCCTCTATGGGCCGAATTTAATGCCAATAGGCACCAACAGGAATAGTACAAGCTGGGCGAGGCTGGATTAGTTTATCTGACCAGCTGCATCAATACTTATGGCCTTGTGTAGCTAAGAGAGGTTATTGTTACCCATTGTAAATAAATCAGAATTCATGCCCTCTTTCATATTAGAAGCTGTAAATCCTAAAGCAGTCTCCTCCGCCCCGCGTTGACCACAAAAAATTATGCTCTCATTAATTCATTTAAATTGATCCGAACTCCTCCTTACTGTTTTCACCTTGCTGCTCAATGCTCCCGGGCCCCAGACGCAGCCTCCAGTCACCGCTGTCGGTACAAGACCGCCACCCTCGTGCACCGCTCCACGCCGCAGCACCCGCCCTTTCGCCATCCACACCAAGCCGAAGGACAAAAGAGGAAGGGCGATTCGCGGTCTGTCCCCACCGCAGCCCGCTCTCAATCCGTCACCACCAGTCACCCACGCGCTTCTTCCTCCCTACGCCGAGTTCACCGGCCACCGAGGAAGGCAACCTAGGCAACCGCCTGCTCGTCTGCTGCCGTCATTAAGAGAATAGAGCCAATACTCGATTGCAACCCTCGACCCGACCCGTTCTTCAACTTGTTTGACCCAGTCAAATTTCTGTACTCTGATATAATCCCTATTTAACCCCCAAACTTTGCATTTGGGTCTTCCAAGTCACTGGTGTTCTTTCGTTTTATAGAAAAGCCACTGACAGCATTATTTTTGTGTGTTTCTTTTTTTATTTGCCTGTTTTGTTTATTAAAGTCATGAATTAATTTTACCACTAAGTTTAGGCAGGATTGTAGGTAGGTAAATTTTTTATAATTAATATAAGTTTAAAATTCATTTAATTTACATAATGAATCTCAAAATCACACTTGAAAAAATTCAATTCTGCATGAGTTTAATAAAATCTTAAGATGAATTTAAGATTGTAATTAAAAATAAATTTAAAAAATCTATAGCCAGCTGATCTGCTAAGATCCATAGTTTGGATAATTATTTAAAATCTTTAAATTGGAATAAAGAAAATAAATATAAATAAATTTAATATCTACATCCGGGTAATCCGATAAGATTTGGGGTTTAAATTGATGATTAACTAACATCTTCAAAAGATATAAAAATAAAATAGATTAAGTTTATATATCCATATCCATGTGGTCTGATAGGATCAATGATTTTGAAATATAATTAAAACTAGTTTGCATACCCAGCATTGCCACGGGAACAAAAAGAGAAAAAAGAGAAAACACAAAGTAATCACATATTTTGTGGTTAAGAATTGATAAATTCAACGGAATTGGCAATTCTGCAATTATACTGTAAATCAAACAGTATTTTTTCAAAACATCGTCCGAATCATTGTCCCTTGATATATTAATTAACAAAATAGTATTAAGAATAACAACGTGATGAATCGGGAGCGGATATCCCTTATCCATTATCTGTACCCATGGTTTTTTTTTTTGTATTGAAGACTTCGTAGATATCCTCAAGCGAGTGAAAAATTTCACCTGCACCCACAAACCTGTAGGCAATCCATACCCATAGATAGCCCACAGTTTAAACAGTGTTTTTTTTTCATAAAAAATAAAATATAAAATAAACATATAAGTCATTGTTCAAAAATAATATAACAAAATCATGAAATACAAAAAATCATGACATACATATGAGAAAATATTTAATGAGAATTAGTATAAAATATTATTTAAGTGTAGGTGTTGCATCCATTATAATTAAAAAATAAGAAATTTACACTCGTAGGGTTCACAAGTAGGCGAGGTGAATTTTACATGTGATGGATACCTTTTACCTTCCACTAACCCGTATCCACTAGATGAGTATGATTTATAACCCATATCCATTCTGTTGCAAGTATTTTTACCTGTTGATCAAAGCGGCCATCGTCTAAATAACCGAAATACAAAATTTTTTTTTCCCCATTTTTAAACAGGATGCTTATGTTTATATAGACTTTCTGTTAATAGGTTTGTTTGAAAATAATATAATCGGCCATAATTGTAGGTTTTTTAATCCTGATTTCCTATTAAATTTACAAATAAATTAGTTAATTCAATTTCTAATTCTAGGCATATATGGAAATAATATAATCGGTTATAAAGTTTATGTAATATAAAAATGGTAATAAGTTAATCATAATATTTTTGTACTGATTATACTTGACCTTTTCCTTAATTTTGCATAACTTTTGGAAATTATAAACCACGATTTTGTGATTAAGTTGAGTAATCTATAAATTTTATATTATAATTAATGATACAAAATTTTGATACTAATTCTATTATATTTCTAGTTAATTAAATTAATTTAATCAAGGTCATAAATGTTTTAGTATTGATTGTAGATGATTTTATCTTGATTTCTTGTTAAATTTAGAAATAAAATAGTTAACTAAATTTCTGTTTCTCGGCATATATGGAAAGAATATATTCGGTCAAAAAATTAATGTAATATAAATTTGGTAATAAGTCAATCATAATATTTTTGTACGAAATTAATGTATTTTTTATTCCCTAATTTCGAATTGTGTCTATGGACATTAAACTATTGACTTTACATTTCATATAGTATTCTGTACTTAAATTGTGGCACATTCCATTTCAAATTATCCAATTTACATGTTATATTGCATTTAATTGATTCTTTCCTTTAACTATTGATTAATTCCAATTATAATTACATGGTCTCAAATCAAATATTCCTTTAATGATTTTATGGTAGCAGAAAGCTATCCATATTGAAAAAACTCATATGCTAACAGTAACAATAAATTCTCTTTAATTACTATGTCGTTGATTTGACCTAACGGTGTTAAGAAAATCATTAACTTTAATGAAGGGTAAAATTGAATTTACAGTTTTCATGAATGAATGAATAGCTACAAAAAAAAAATAGAAGAAAAAAGGGAACTTGTCAAACAATAAAGGTGGCAATTAAGGAAAAACCTAAAACCTCCATAGAGATTGTCCTACATTATATATATATATATATAATAGTTTACAAACCCGGTATTGCCACGGACTTTCAAGTTATATTGAATCTAAAAAAAATACATAATTTAAATGTTATAGAAATGTTATTATAAAAATTATTGCAATAAAACCGACAATTTAAGAAGTAACAAATTCTTCTAACATCGTATTGATATCGCTAGTATTTAAATTGTTGCTTTTCATACTAAGATTTTTAAAGTTATCTTTTTAGGCCAAATTTAAATTTATGGCTTACAAGTTATCTTATTATAAAAGTTATCATATTATCTCATTTTATAGTGCTAACCTTACAAGTTAATGTCTAGGTCTATAAGGAATTTACAATGTAAAATTTTCATTCACAAAAACAGTAATTTTGTAGCTGGTATCGTCAATTTGTTTCCTAATTATCTAATTGTGTTGAATGATTTAACATTTAGGTTGATTTGAAATAAAAAACTTAAAAATTTCATTTGTGGAGTATGTGGATTTCTAATTTGAACAGTAGTTTTTTTCCTAGTTATTAGAATTAATATAACTTAAAGAGGAAATATATTTTTATATTGCTAACCTTATATATATTAAGATCATTCATGAAATTATGGATGTTTTAAGTGATATAGTTAAATTAAATAATTTTGTAAATGGAATATTTAATTTGTTTCCTAATGAAAGAAATTGACAAAATTTAAAAATTGAGGTCATGTTTTTTTTAATGCTAGACTTTTAACTGAAATAACTATATAAATTAGCACTTAAAAGTGTACCTAACAACACAGTTAAAGCAATAATTGAAAATATGTGAAACATGATTTAAAATATGTTTAAGTATTCTAATCCGATAACAATTGACAATATGCAAAGAGTAATCATAATTGTAATGTGATCCGATATTGATTGATAATACGTAAAGAATAACCATAAATGTTTAGACTACAAATTTTTAATGGAATTCGCAATACCTGTTAAGGAGATGGCTTCTCATTGCCAACAAATTCAAATTTCAAGAGAGAAAAGAGTATTATTTTTTTTCTACATTATAACACCAAAATCTACTAATGTCGAAACTATTGTAATATCCTATAGAGCTTCCAACAATTTCATGTATTATTCAATCTACTATTCAAGAGAAGAAAAGAATACTATTTTTCTATATTATATCATACAAAGAACTCAATCAAGCAAAGATACAAATTTGTTAATCATTGCATATCAGAAATCACAAGCCAGTAGAAATTACAATATACAATTGACAGAAGTTTGCTGGTGCACTTGTCTTGAAGTGATTACGCCATGATCACCTGCAAGGTCACAGGGCATGACCCGTCACTCAACTCCAAGAACACAAAAGTTTCCTTCTCTTGTTTTCTGCGGGAATTTTCACCCAATTGTTGACCTTGACCTTCTGTTGGTGAGTTCTTCACTGTCATAAGTCCATGTTATAATCGTTTTGATTGGAAACCGGTCAGAAAATGGGTGCCTTTGGCCAGTGTTTTTAAGGTTTATCACTGCGAGTTTTTTAATTCTTGACACTATATTATTATAATCACCTAGGAAATCAACTTATTTCATTAATGAAAGAGAGAGTGAGAGAGAGAGGTCTTTACTGTGCCCTCACCTTCTCATACGACAATCATTTATGATAAAAAAATTTTGGTGGAACCTCTAGCATATTGTTTTATCTCATGAAGCACCAGGAACTTAAAAACCTCTGATCCATTTTTTTTCTGCCTAGGAATGTAATTAGATAACTATGTTATCTTTTTTTTAGGACATAAAATTATCATGATTTTTATAATTTTAGATAGAAGTATGATAAAGATAAAAATCTACCATTTATTTGAAATTGAAATTCTCACACTCTTCCTCTGATCCCTAAAAAGAAGTACTCGCATGCAGTCTAGAGATTATTTACTAGTCGACTAAGAGTCTGAGACCCCTTCTTTTGCAAACATCCAAAATGGTTTTCTGATTCTCCGATCGATGGTTTCAACTCTGCCATTTTCATTTTTGCTTGTGTATTCATTTTCTCCTACTGCTGGGTTGCCAATGCAGCTTCTAACTTCGTTAAATCCCACAGGAAAAAAAATATATTTGAACATCTTGAAAAAAAGAATAAACCTATAAAAATTTACCAGTAGTAAATGGCACAAATTTGAAAAAATTTCATTTTCTGAGGTGAATACCAAATCAAATCTAATAGCATAAGAAAAAAATCTAGTTCTCACGAAGAGGAATGAAAACAATCCACAAAAGTACCTAAAGCGTTGTGGATGGGGGCGATGGTGTAGAGGAGGGAAAAGACAAGGAAGACGTGAAGTAGATATTAAGGAGCGAATCTTAAAGGAGATATATGCTGAGGCAGAGTATCTGCATATGATTTTCATTGAATATATCTTGTTGCTTATTTAGTTTAAATAAAATCTAATATATTATCTTTAATAAAATTTTGAATTATAGTGTGCCATGTGTTAGCATCTTATTCAATTTAGTTGTTGAGGGATATTTTTTAGACTCTTGGTGTAAAAAATCTTCTTTCCCTATATAAAATTTAAAGCTCTGCCACATGTCAGCTCCATAATTCTTCTAATTAAGGAAAAGTCAAAATCACCCTTAGATGTATCCTACTTTATATATATATATTGAGATGTACATAAAATCAAGTAGTATTTTTTAAGAGTCCATATCTATATGGTTCGATCGAATCCATGGTTTGGAAGATTAATTAAAATATTTAAAAGCAAGCAAAAATGAACTTTAATTAAATTAAGGTGCCAATTTTTTGGCACTAGAATGAGGTTATTTTTGCGTAACTATACTCCCAAACCCTTCGAGCTCTAGTAGACCATTTTAAGGTGTCCAATCAACTTAAGTGCAAACTAATTTGTGGTGACTTCTAAAAACACGCTGCTACAGTTTGGCGACTCCACCGAGAACATCTCGTTAGTCAAGCCTATAAAATTTGGTTTGTTTTATTTTGTATTGCTTTTTCTTATGTGACTTATGTGTTGTATTTACTTGTTGTAGGCATGAAATATGCATTCATGACATGAAGCTCTATGCCCAAACTTCCTCAACTTAACCATATTCTTTTAAGCAAAATTAGTGTTGTTGTCCTTATGAGACTATGGTCTTTAAGCCTCCATCAGTTTCAAGTAGCAAAGTAGTATATTTACCTTTTGAGACGGTAGTATCTGTATAGGCCCATGAATCTCTGACTCAAATTAATCTTCTCCTTACATAATCCCTCGTGAATAAGGAATTGGGCTGTCACTAAGATTTAGCGATAGGATTCAGGAACCACTCTAAGCCTTTTTGACAAGCCACCCTATGCATATAGAAATACCCCACTTAACCATGAAGCTGGCAGTGGAAGTCCTACCATTTATCAACGCTATAAGCATGTTGTTGTTATGCCATTTTGTTGCCTTACTCTTTTGTTGTCTTTGTGTCTTATATTTATGACTCCAAATTCTTTTCTCATATTAGCTCATGAGTTATTTGATTATGTTAATTGCTTGATTTTCAAAAAACATACTATTTAACTTGTTCCTAACCTCTTTTTTCTTTTGTTGTCCTTTTGATTTTTCAAGCATACTTTTTCTTCATGCATCAAACTATAGTAACTCTTGTATTTTTTATACCAACAAGAAGTTCTGAAGTTCCATGGTAATAGATAATCAAACTCATTCATTACATCCATGTATCATTCATCACTTTTATGCATTCATATGAAAAAAATCACTGAATTTAAAAGTTTCTAAATTTTCATCCCAAGTTAGTGCAATCCAAGAATGGCATGAAGCAAACTGAATGCAATCTTTAAGGAGACCACATGCAATGCCTAGATAAGAGAAATATATATTCCCTTTTTTGTGGATGGGGAAGGCTTATTCTTAAGAAGAGTTTTTGAGCTAGATCCAACATAAAGGTCAACACACGTTTATGAATGATAGGGAATCCTTCAAGAACTTGTATCTTTGAGAACTTGTCAAAGTAACTTAATAGTAAAAATCTCCTAAATTTAGTTTAGAATCTACGGTATAGTATTTATTAAATGGATATCTATTATTCTTTTCTTTATAATAAAAAGATGTAACATGTACATTTCACCAAAAATCCACATTTTATTATCATTTCACCATTTTCCCCATTATATCATCCATTTCACCCTTTTTACCATTGTATTTTCTGTCATAAACAAACACAAATCTGACAATACTAGTCGTGGGTAGAAATGAAAGCTAGGAGAGATTTGAAGGTGGTGATCTTGAAAAATCTACCTAATCCAATAAGAAAGAACATAAATGTTGCATCTCAACTTTTATCATATAAAAATAAAAAGAAATTTGCAGTGGTTAACAACATCATACAAAAGTGCAAGAAATTTGTAGAAGGCAATCCTCATATTAAACAGCTTTGGTGGTATCCTATAAATGCTCAACACAAGAATTTGTCCTCAGTTCTTCACCCTTCATTAAAAAGCAATAAGGGAAATTCACAAGAAATAAAGAATTAAGAGTAAGCATGAGCAACTAATGCCACTTGACTCGCTTCGCTTAAGGACTACTAGAGGACCATTTAGCAGATCACCTATCAAAACTATAGCTCACAAAAAAAAAAGGAAGACAAGGGCTCATTGGGCTATATATCTCCAACACAACCTAGTCAAAAGTTAGAGCATAAATAGAAAATAAAAGAAAAAAAGAAAAAGAAGAAAAATAAGAAAAATGAGCTATGGATTCCGAATTGAAAACCTACAAAGGCAGTTTAGAAGATAAATGCAACTTTCAAAGCAAGTCTGCAAGAGTTTTGAGGGGGGGGGGGGAATAAATGATGTCTAACTTTCTGGAAAAGTGGTAAATTTGAGGTTGTCACCGTCAAGTTTTTCAAGAAAATTAGATCTACTCATAGTCAGCATTAAAAGGCCATTCTTTTACATAGTTTAAATTTGACCTTCTTTTTTCACACTATTCAAGCTTGATTTTCTTAAACCAAGTCCTTGCCTCTTAAATACCATTTTGAAAGACCACATAATTTTAAAGCTTGTTTCTACCATTCACCTTGCGTATTTTGCATCTTTGAGTCAAAAAGGGAAGGAATAATAGAAAATCTTAATCAAATACAAAGACCATAAGTTATTTTGTCAAGCTTTGTAAATTGATAAAAGATTTTCTTTAAGGCTAAACCATTATTCATGAATGTGTGTGGGTAAAAAATGAGGGAAAAACGTAAGATTCTTCACAAAAAGAGACATCTCTTAGACACACTATGGGCATCAAGCATTGAGCACCAATATGGGTCATAAAGGAGAAAATGATACTGTTAAAGAATAATAGGAGGAGAAACTGAGGGCTTGATTATACAAGACCCTCACATGACCTTTATATATTAAATGGGAGAGAAATACAAGGAAAGAAATCCCTGGGAATAAAGAGAGAAATCCCTAGGAATAAAGAAAGAAATATTATCCTTCCTAAAATATAATATAACATTCTATAACACTCCCCCTCAAGCTGGAGCATACATATCATAAACTCCAAGCTTGTTACATATAGACTTTACTTTAGATCCTCCTAAAGCTTTGGTGAACAAGTCAGCAAGTTGATCATCTGATTTGACATATGGGGTCTTGATCAAACTTCCTTGAAGCTTCTCACGAACAAAGTGGTAGTCAACTTCGATATGTTTAGTTCTCTCATGAAAAACAGGATTAAAAGCAATGTGAATGGCTGCTTGATTATCACACATTAATTTCATAGGAGTTGAGTGTCCGAAACCAAGTTCCATAAGAAGATGTCTTAACCAAACTAGTTCACATGTAGTATATGACATTGCCCTATACTCGGATTCAGCACTTGATCTTGCGACAATACTTTGTTTCTTGCTTTTCCAGGACACCAAGTTTCCTCCCATGAATACACAATAGCCTAAAGTAGACCGTCATCGTAGGAGCCTGCCCAATCAGCATTTGTGTATCCTCGAATCCGAGTGTGACCATGATTTTGGTAAAGAAGACCTTTTCCTGGTGCACCTTTGAGATATCTCAAGATTCTAACGACTGCATCCCAATGGCTAGTACGGGGAGAGTCCATGAACTGACTTATTGCACTTACAGCAAATGAAATATCTGGACGAGTAACAGTCAGATAATTTAATTTACCAACAAGTCTTCGATACCTGGTAGGGTCTTCCAACAATTCCCCTTTATCTACATCAAGCTTGACATTTGGCTCCATGGGACTGTCAACCGGTTTGGTTCCCAACAAACCAGTTTCTTCCAGAAGGTCTAGAACATACTTTCTTTGCGAAAGACATATTCCCGTCTTAGACCGTGCTACCTCAATTCCCAAGAAATATTTCAGTGGACCAAGGTCTTTTGTCTGAAACTTGGTTTGCAGAAAAACCTTCAACAATTGAATACCAGATGCATCATCACCAGTAATAACAATATCATCAACATAGACGATCAAGAGGATTTTACCAGCTTCAGAGTGGCGATAAAAGACAGAATGATCCACACCACACTGCTGTAAACCAAATTCCATAACAACTGAACTGAAACGACCAAACCATGCCCGTGGCGATTGTTTCAAACCATACAATGACTTATTTAGTCGACATACACGATCAACCTCCCCCTGAGCAACAAACCCCGGTGGTTGCTCCATGTAGATAGTTTCCTCAAGATCTCCATGAAGAAAGGCGTTTTTCACATCTAACTGATGTAAAGGCCATGCATATGTAGCAGCCAATGCAATGATGATACGAACAGATGTCAATTTGGCTACTGGAGAAAAGGTTTCTGAATAGTCCATGCCATATACTTGGGAATATCCCTTTGCAACCAGACGGGCTTTTAATCGATCAACTGTCCCATCGGGATGAACCTTTACAGTAAACACCCAGCGACAACCCACAACAGTCTGACCACGCGGAAGAGAAACCAAGTCCCACGTGTTATTAGCCCGCAAAGCTGACATCTCTTCTTCCATAGCTTGTTTCCATCCAGGATGAGAAATGGCTTCTGAAACAGACTTAGGCAAGGGTATAGAGGACAAGGTGGATACAAAAGCAGAGTATGATGGTGATAGAGAATCATAAGAAACAAAGTTGGAGATTGGGTGAGAAGTAGAAGACCTTTTCCCTTTGCGGAGTGCAATTGGAAGATCCAAATCATCACCCTTAGGTATTGAAGATGAAGAAGACGGTTGTGATGAGCATGAATCTCCTGGTGGTACTTCAACTCGAGGACGCCGAGTATAAACCTGCAGGTCAGGACGAGACAGACGCTCTAACGGTGGGGGATCAGTATCAGGAATGTGCTCTAAAGGTGTACTACTAGTGTTTGATGCATCAGGAGCTATTTGGGTTGGTACAAATGGTAAAGGCAGACAGTCATCGGCATCAGCAGACACAGATTGAGTATTAGAGAAATAAGGTGTGTTTTCAAAGAACGTAACATCAGCAGAAACGAAAAATCGATTCAGTGAAGGACAGAAACATTTGTACCCTTTCTGAAGACGAGAGTATCCAAGAAAAACACATTTTAAGGCTCTAGGATCTAATTTGTCAGTGCCAGGTTGGTGCTGATGAACAAAGCAAACACACCCAAATATTCGAGGTAGAATAGAAAACGGAGCTTGAGAAGGAAAGAGAACAGAGAATGGAATTTTACCCGACAAAATAGAGGAAGGCATCCGATTTATGAGGAAGCATGCAGTAAGGATAGCATCGCCCCAAAAACTTTTAGGAACATTCATGTGAATTAAAAGGGTACGAGCTGTTTCAACAATGTGTTGGATTTTCCTCTCGGCCACTCCATTTTGTTGAGATGTCTTTGGACAGGAGGATTGATGTATAATCCCCTGTTGCTGCATGTAGCTAGACATTGAGTGAGAAAAATACTCTTTAGCATTGTCACTTCAAAGAATTTTAATTCGAGAATTAAATTGATTTTGAATTTCAGCACACAAGGTACAAAAAATAGAGAATAAATCAGAATGATCTTTCATTAAAAACAACCAAGTCATTCGAGAAAAATCATCAACAAAAATTATGAAATATTGAAAACCTAATTAGACTTGACACGACTTGGACCCCAAATATATGTATGAACTAGCATAAAAGGTTTTTCAACCTTTTTATTTGTTAGTGTTGCGCCCAAAAGCCAATCATAAGATGATTGTATTTTTGCACATTGAGTCATGATATTTTATTAAGGCATTAATCCAGCAATTATGTTTGTTCTTTTGTTTCTGCGTAACTTAACAAACATAATTGTAACCCTAGAATAATGATATTCTTAAACGTCCCTGGTCTAGTATTATTGTGGAGCGGGTTGCAATAATACATAACGACTAGCATATGTGGAGACTAATATGAGATATGTAGTCTACATATGGGTACAAGTTGGAGAACTTCTGTACTGGACCGACCCACCATGAGAACACTACATGGATCGTTATATGAGTGTCATAAGTGATTCTCATAGTGATCATGGTATATGTAGTCCTTCGACCTAAGATCATCAAGGTTCCCTACATGTGAGTCACATACTTTGATACTTTCCTTTGTTGCTCGTAACTGAGTGAACTTGAAGGAGGTCATTGGGTATGTCACATATCATGCGGAGGGATTTGTATGATCAAGATGGGATTTGTCCCTCCTATGTAACGGGAGTGATATCTTCGGGCCCCTTGATAGAGTAAGACTTAGAAAAATGCATGGCCATGCTCGGATGAGTTGATATACGATATCAATGTCATCAGTTTAAGTTGGTCTACTCGGTAATCAAGAAACCAAAGATTGGGCTATACGAGAGTGACACATTCCATGTCTCGTGCTTAGTCTTGATATCTTGGACAAAGGGACAATGGCATATATCGGTGATGATCATAAAGGTTTAGTCGAATCACCGACAATCTTGTCACTTGGGTAGCAATGATGTGTTGCTAGACACCGCTCATTGCTTATGATCATAAATGTGATTTATGATCATTGCCAACGTGGCAAGAGCCTATTGGGTCACACACATAGAGCTATTTGGATCATTAGAGTGCATGGGCTAATAATTTGGGTTATGGTTTCACAATAATTTCGTATTAATAATGGGCCCAAGAGTTGAGCCATTATTAAGCCCGAAATTAAAGCCTAATTGGATTAAGGCTTTGAAACCCATTAGGCCTGGAAGTTGAGTCTCACTATAAATACAACTTCTAGTGAGAAATTCGCAGGTCTCCTTGCCCTAGCCTCCCAAAAAGGACAGCCGCACTCTTCTCTTGCAATTCCTTGGAGGACGCAAGCTAGCACTGCGAGCGCAAGAGAAACGCATCTGCCGGGACGTGGTGGAAGCGTGGTGATCCCGAGAGGCTCGTGTGGATACCATAGAGAGCCTGAACACGTCAACTGTTCAAGTTTTGTGATTCGACTCTACAGTTGAGTGAGAGATCTCAACCGAAAATTAGGTATGAAAATTTTCAAACACCCGGTTTACCCCGTTTCACTTGGATCCTGGAGGGTTTCGGTTAAATTCCACTGCGCTGTTTGGCTCCCGAAACCCATCAGTGGTATCAGAGCTACTGGTGAAACCCTAAATCGGGATTGAGTGTTGAATCGCATGATGTTATGTGTTCGGTTGCTTTTCGGCCATGATTAATTAGATTGATTCATGATGCATGAAACTGGAACTCGTAATGAACATATGACATATATGAAGAAACGACACTAATTGGTTAATGAGATTAACCCGAAATTGAATGGTATGAGATACCTATATGGATTAGGATTCTTGCAATAGTTGCAAAAACCCTAGCTTTGTTCGGATTCGGCCTGTTCGGGCACCGAAAGTAAGGTATTTTTGGTGGCTCAAATGGAGGAGTCTCGGGTGCCTACTTGCGCGAAATAGAAGAGTTCGGGCTAAGCAATTGTAAGAGAATTTTTTGCGCCGGGAGGCGCTGCCCCCCACACCCCCTGCAAGGACAGCTCCCGTTGACCTCGTCTGCTGACCGATCAGCGGAACCACCGTCCGTTGACCGGCCAGCGGGAGCGCCGTATGCGAAGCGCCACATAAATAAAAACTGGTTAATCAACACACGAAAATTGGCATGCATCTTTGTTGAATGAGATTTGACATGATATGCTGATTGGTGGTTGAAGCATGGTGCATGGTTATAGCCCTTGATTGGTTGTACTTGTAAATACGGCCTGCGAGTCGTGCCTTCTCTTGTTACTCTCATTGTACATTCTTTTCTCACCTTACTCTCCTCGAATGTAACTCGAGGTTTCTATTATTGATGTAATGGTACATTATGGGATCATCCAAGGTGGTATGTCTAAGGATCATCCAAGGAGGTATGTCCAAGGAGATGACAACAAAAGGGCAGCCAAGAAAGGAAGAGAAGGAGCTTGTGAAGACTCTTTTCTTTTCTTAGGCTTTTATGATATTCTCATTGGCTTGAGAATATCGCATAGTTTGGGCTATAACCATGTCATGTTTACTTTCTTGTAAGCATGAGATGCATGTTTTATATTTGTATGTGATGCATGTATAAGACAACCGGAGATAACAAATTGGTGAGATCAAAAGAAAAATCCCTCAAACAAATATTAAGTCATTAAATGTGATGCCTTCCAAATGTTGGCACTCGTCAAGACTTTGATCAACATTAGGTGGGTTTGCCAAAGCAAAGCACCTATGTTCATCTTGGTAAGGCGCGATGGGATAATAGTGATATCCAAATTGCTAACTTTGGGTCCGACTTAACTAAGTCATCCTAATAGGATTAGGGACTTAGAGGCATAGAGTTGGGCTTAAGCTCATGAGATGAGCTTGGACAAGTGTTGTTCACCCAACTATCCAAGAGTTGCATAAGATGCAATTGGCAAGCAGTTGCCTACCTAAATAGCTGTAACTTGAGAGAAAAGCCAAAGCTGGCTCAGGTTGTGGTCAAATATGGATCTTGGCCCACTAGAATACCTTAGCGCCGAGGTGTTCTAAAATAATATCGAGGGTTATTATTTTGAGGAAAATAGTGGGAGTATCGTTTAATAAAAGTCCTTATTAAATGAATTAAAATACATGACTCTTACACTGCATATTTACTGTTGTAGATAACCATGGCACAAAACACATCGACACTTTCGTTGCGATCGATCCTTGAGAAGGAAAAACTGAATGGGACCAACTTTCTCAAATGGTACCGAAACTTGAGGATAGTCCTCAAACAAGAGAGAAAGGCTTATGTCCTAGAGCAGCCCATTCCGAATGAGCCTGCTGCCACTGCTCCAAGAGCTGAAAGGGATGCTCACAAGAGGCATTCTGATGATGCTTTGGATGTTGCATGCCTCATGCTTATTACCATGGAATCTGAGCTTCAGAAGCAACATGAGAACATGGGGGCGTTCGATATGATCGAACATCTCAAAATGCTTTTCCAAGAGCAAGCTAGGCATGAGAGGTTTGAGACCTCTAAGGCATTGTTTCAATGCAAGATGTCTGAGGGAAGTCCCGTGGGTCCTCATGTGCTCAAGATGATTGGGTACATTGAGAATCTTGAGAATTTGGGATTTGCTCTTCAGAAAGAGTTGGCTATCGATGTAGTCTTGCAATCGTTGCCTGAAAGCTACAGTCAGTTCATCATGAACTATAACATGAATGACCTTGACAAGTCCCTCCCTGAATTGCTCAACATGTTGAGAACTACTGAGCAAAACCTTAAGAAGGCTAAGCCCATTTTGATGGTTCAAAAGGGCAAGGGAAAGGGAAAAGCCAACAAGAAGAAGGATAAAGCTAATAGAAAGTCCAATGCTAATTCTTCTTCAACTGCATTGAAACCAAAGGGTGGTGTGGCAAAGGAAGGGGAGTGATTCCATTGTAAGCAACCTGGACACTGGAAGCGCAATTGCAAGCTCTATCTTGAAGAACTTGCTAAGGAAAAGGGAAGTAAGACTTCCACTTCAGGTATTTTTGTTATAGAGGCTAACTTTTCTACTTAATCATCTTGGGTATTGGATACTGGATATGGATCTCACATTTGTGCAAATGTGCAGGATCTAAGTAGAAGTAGAAGTAGAAGATTGGCCCGAGGTGAAGTGGACCTACGTGTTGGAAATGGAGCAAGGGTTGCTGCCTTAGCAGTAGGGACTTATGTTCTCACTTTACTTAGTGGATTAGTTTTAGAATTAGACAACTGCTACTTTATGCCTACTATTAGTAGAAATTTGATTTCTGTTTCTTGTTTGGACAAGAAAGGTTTTTCATTTATAATAAAGGACAAATGTTGTTCTATTTATTTGAATGAAATCTTTTATGGTAGTGCTCAACTTAGCAATGGGTTGTATGTTCTAGACCTCAAAGATCCAATCTATAATGTGAATACCAAGAAAGTCAGATTAAATGTTTCAAACCCGACCTATCTCTGGCACTGTCGCTTGGGCCATATAAATAAGACCCGCATATCCAAGCTCCATATGGATGGACTCTTGGACTCATTTGATTTTGAATCATATGAGACAAGTGAGTCATGTTTGTTGGGCAAGATGACCAAAGCCCCATTCATAGGGCAAAGTGAAAGGGCTAATGACTTACTAGGACTCATACATAGTGATGTATGTGGCCCTATGTCTACACAAGCTGGAGGAGGCTTCCAATACTTCATTACTTTCACTGATGACTTTAGCAGATATGGCTATGTGTATCTCATGAGACACAAGTCAGAATCCTTTGAAAAGTTCAAAGAATTCAAGAATGAAGTAGAGAATCAACTCGGGAAGAGTATCAAAGTACTTCAATCAGATCGAGGTGGAGAGTACTTGGATCGAGAATTCCTTGACTATCTGAAGGAGTGTGGTATAGTATCACAACTCACTCCACCAGGTACACCTCAATGGAATGGTGTATCTGAAAGGAGAAATCGAACTCTGTTAGACATGGTTCGCTCTATGATGAGTCAAGCTGACCTTCCAAACTCCTTTTGGGGACATGCTCCAGAGACAGCCGCTTTTACACTAAACCGTGTTCTATCTAAATCGGTTCAAAAGACACCATATGAGATATGGAGTGGGAGGCATCCCAATTTGTCTTTTATGAAGATTTGGGGTTGTGACGCTTATGTGAAACGTCAATCCTCTGACAAACTAGGGCCCAAATCTCAAAAATGCCTTTTTGTTGGGTATCCCAAAGAAACAAAGGGTTACTATTTCTACAATCCTTCTGAGCAAAAAGTGTTTGTTGCTCGAACTGGTGTCTTTTTAGAGAAAGAGTTTAGCTCTAAAGAAACTAGTGGGAGGAAAGTAGAACTTGAAGAAATTCAAGAACAACAAGGAGACATCGAACCTGAAATGGAACCTGAACAGACACCACAAGATGTTGTGGTTCAAGAGTCTGTTCCTGTAGCACAGAGCCCATATAGGTCTGGTAGGATTCGGCATGAGCCCGAGAGATATGGATTTCTCGTGACTCACACTGGTGATGTGATGCTCATGGATCAGGATGAGCCCACAACCTACCAACAAGCTATGTCAGGGCCTGACTCTGAGAAGTGGCTAGTGGCCATGAAATCCGAGATGGAATCCATGTATGAAAACCAAGTATGGACTTTGGTTGACCCACCTGAAGGGGTAAAACCCATAGGGTGCAAATGGGTTTTCAAGAAGAAAACTGACATGGATGGTAATGTGATTACCTTTAAGGGACGATTGGTTGCAAAAGGTTTCAAGCAAATTCATGGTATTGACTATGATGAAACTTTTTCACCAGTTGCTATGCTTAAATCCATCCGAATTTTGTTTGCTATTGCTGCACACTATGATTATGAGATATGGCAAATGGATGTCAAAACTGCATTCCTAAATGGAAAGCTACTTAAGGATGTGTACATGACACAACCTGAGGGTTTTGTCACTCCTGAGAATGCCAATAAAGTGTGCAAGTTACGAAGGTCCATTTATGGACTGAAGCAAGCTTCTCGAAGTTGGAATCTTCGTTTTGATGAAGCAATCAAAGAGTTTGGTTTTATCAAAAATGAAGATGAACCTTGTGTCTACAAGAAGGTTAGTGGGAGCGCTATTGTCTTCTTGGTGTTGTATGTAGATGACATACTACTCATCGGGAATGACATTCCTGAGCTACAGTCTGTGAAGACTTGGCTAGGGAAATGTTTCTCTATGAAGGACTTGGGTGAAGCAGCCTATGTGTTAGGCATCAGGATCTATAGAGATAGATCTAGAAAGCTTCTTGGCCTAAGTCAAAGTACATATATTGACAAGGTGCTAAAGAGGTTTAGCATGCAAGATTCCAAGAAAGGATTCTTGCCCATGTCACATGGTATAACTCTTTCTAGATCTCAGTGTCCGAGTACACCTGAGGAGAGAGAGCGCATGAGTAAGATTCCATATGCCTCAGCAATTGGATCTATCATGTATGCCATGATATGTACTCGTCCTGATGTCTCATATGCCTTAAGCATGACGAGTAGGTACCAATCGAACCCCGGTGAGAGTCACTGGACAGCTGTTAAGAACATCCTTAAGTACTTACGAAGGACTAAGGATGCATTCTTGGTCTTTGGAGGTGAAGATGAGCTCGTTGTAAGGGGTTACACCGATGCAAGCTTCCAATCCGATAAGGATGATTTTAGATTGCAATCTGGTTATGTGTTTTGTATTGGTGGTGGTGCTGTGAGCTGGAAGAGTTCAAAGCAAGAGACAGTAGCTGACTCTACAACAGAATCTGAGTACATTGCCGCCTCTGATGCTGCGAAGGAGGCAGTTTGGATCAAGAAGTTCATCACTGAACTTGGAGTGGTTCCAAGCATTACCGACCCGATAGAGCTCTATTGTGACAACAATGGAGCAATCGCACAGGCTAAGGAACCTCGATCTCACCAGCGATCCAAACACATACTCCGACGCTATCATCTCATCAGGGAGATCATCGAGAGGGGTGATGTAAGGATATGCAGGACTTCGACAGACAGCAACATTGCTGATCCACTGACAAAGCCCCTTACGCAGCAAAAGCATGATAGCCATTCTAGGTCCATCGGTATTAGATACATGGATGATTGGCTTTTAGTGCAAGTGGGAAATTGTTAGTGTTGTGCCCAAAAGCCAATCATGAGATGATTGTATTTTTGCACATTGAGTCATGATATTTTATTAAGGCATTAATCCAGCAATTATGTTTGTTGTTTTGTTTCTGCGTAACTTAACAAACATAATTGTAACCCTAGAATAATGATATTCTCAAACGTCCCTGGTCTAGTATTATTGTGGAGCGGGTTGCAATAATACATAATGACTAGCATATGTGGAGACTAATATGAGATATGTAGTCTACATATGGGTACAAGTTGGAGAACTTGTGTACTGGACTGACCCACCATGAGAACACTACATGGATCGTTATATGAGTGTCATAAGTGATTCTCATAGTGATCATGGTATATGTAGTCCTTCGACCTAAGATCATCAAGGTTCCCTACATGTGAGTCACATACTTTGATACTTTCCTTTGTTGCTCGTAACTGAGTGAACTTGAAGGAGGTCATTGGGTATGTCACATATCATGCAGAGGGATTTGTATGATCAAGATGGGATTTGTCCCTCCTATGTAACGGGAGTGATATCTTCGGGCCCCTTGATAGAGTGAGACTTAGAAAATGCATGGCCATGCTCGGATGAGTTGATATATGATATCAATGTCATCAGTTTAAGTTGGTCTACTCGGTAATCAAGAAACCAAAGATTGGGCTATACGAGAGTGACACATTCCATGTCTCGTGCTTAGTCTTGATATCTTGGACAAAGGGACAATGGCATATATCGGTGATGATCATAAAGGTTTAGTCGAATCATTGACAATCTTGTCACTTGGGTAGCAATGATGTGTTGCTAGACACCGCTCATTGCTTATGATCATAAATGTGATTTATGATCATTGCCAACGTGGTAAGAGCCTATTGGGTCGCACACATAGAGCTATTTGGATCATTAGAGTGCATGGGCTAATTATTTGGGTTATGGTTTCACTTTAATTTCATATTAATAATGGGCCCAATAGTTGAGCCATTATTAAGCCCGAAATTAAAGCCTAATTGGATTAGGGCTTTGAAACCCATTAGGCGCCCTGAAGTTGAGTCTCACTATAAATACAACTTTTGAGTGAGAAATTCGCAGGTCTCCTTGGCCTAGCCTCCAAAAAAGACAGCTACACTCTTCTCTTGCAATTCCTTGGAGGACGCAAGCTAGCACTGCGAGCTCAAAAGAAACGCATCTGCCGGGACGTGGTGGAAGCGTGGTGATCCCGAGAGGCTCGTGTGGATACCATAGAGAGCCTGAACACGTCAACTGTTCAGGTTTTGTGATTCGACTCTACAGTTGAGTGAGAGATCTCAACCGAAAATTAGGTGTGAAAATTTTCGAACAACCGGTTTACCCCGTTTCACTTGGATCCTGGAGGGTTTCGGTTAAATTCCGCTGCGCTGTTTAGCTCCCGAAACCCATCATTATCGACTCGAGGAAAGTAGGGAACACGATGATGCTTCCTTAGTTGACACGACTCACAATCTAAATTAGAGGTTGAAACTAAATCTGGAACAAGTTTCTTGAGATTTACTAAAGATGGATGCCCCAAACGACTATGAACTAATTGAGGTGAGACGGATGTATGAAAAACAACTGATGACTGCAGTCTATCGAAGTAGTACATTCCATTTGATTTATGCCCTTTTCCAATTGTCTTCTTGCTCCTAAAATCCTGGATAATGACATGATTAGAGAAGAAACAAACTGAGCAATTTTGTTGTTTGGTTAGCTTACTTATAGACATAAGGTTGAAAGGGAAATTTGGAACGAATAAAGTAGATGGTAAAGTGAGAGAGTGGCAAGGATGGGTGGGTCCAACATCTTTAATGGTGGTGGTAGATCCATCTGCAATGGTAAGTTTATTATGAGATACTGGTAAAGAGGAAATATGGTCAAAATTGGTTATTTTACCTGAAATGTGGTTAGTGACACCAAAATCCAATACCCAGAGTTGATTTTTAGGAAGGTTAGAGGAATAACAGGATGTTGGGTTACCTCGATGAACAACAGAAGCCATAGAAAAAGTGGAAGCCTGCTGTGCGAACTGATACTGCAGGTACTTAGTATACTGTTCTTGAGATATCGTGACAGACTGCAGTGGGCCTATAACTAAAGATGACTCCTCATGTGATGCAAAATGTACTGTTCACAGAGCCGGGTACTTATCCCAACAAGTCTCCTTCTCATGTCCATCTTTGCTGCCACAACCACCACGACTACTGTGTCCACCACGACTACTGTGTCCTCCACGACCTCCCAACCACCACGACTATTGTGTCCTCCACGACCTCCCTTTGATTGTGGGTTGGGCTGTATTGTAAGGGCAAATCGGCCAGAACTATTGCTTGCTGAACTTTCCTTTATCATAGTGCGAGAAAGTCTCGCAAAAACTTCAGGTAATGAAGGAAGTTCTATTCCGCCAAGAATCCGGGACCGAACTAGTTCAAATTCAGGTTTTAGCCCTGCCAAGAATGTCATAAGCACCAACTACTCTCTCTGACATTGCATCTCCTTAACATCAGGGGTAATAGGAAGCAAAGAATTCATTTCTTCTGATGCATGTTTCACCTTTGTAAAATATTCAAGAAGACTGCCTTTCTATTTGGACTGAAACACTTCAACAGAAACCTCATATATTCGAAGGATATTATTGGAATATAAAAGCTTAGCATACTCATATGCTTACTTACAGGTTCGAACATGAGAAAATAGAGATGAAATTTCAGGTTCCATTGAATCAAAAAGGATATAGAGCAATTGTGCATCATCAGCTTTCCAACTCTCAGATGCTTGAAGATCGTCAGTCAAATGAGATATCTTTCTTTGACCTGTAAAATACAACTCCATATTCCTAGCCCAGAATGAGTAGTTATTACCGTTCAAACACTATTTGGCAATCCGCAAATTGCTGAACTGCATGGGGGTGCCTGCTGGTGGGACAATGATCGGTAGAGAACTCTCTTGAGGACTTTTGTCATCAGGTCCTGATATGTTTTTGATTACTGATGGCTGTCAGTATCAGAAACTAAAAGAAAACTAGGCTGATGATGTACCGACTGACTGAAAATGACTGAAGAACGAAGAAACTCAACTTCTGGTCATAATTAATGTAAACGAAAACCAGAAACTTGTTTAGGACAGAAAACCGATCAAACCCATTGAACCATTGTCGCCGGAGGTCGCTGGATGGCGGCGCGTGTGACTTCCAGATGCTGGTGGTTTTCCGGCAACACCGCTGGTGTAGTTCTGGTTATCGGCGCCTCTTGAGTGTCTCCATGTTGTTGGTTTTTTATTTGGCTGGGTGGTTGCTGGTTTTCTGAAAAGGGCAGCGGCTAACGGAAAGTTGCGGAAGGTGGTTTGGGTGAAGGAATGGCTGCAAAAGGTGTTGAGATTAGGTTATGGCTCTAATACCATGTTAAAGAATAATAGGAGGAGAAACTGAGGACTTGATTATACAAGATCCTCACATGACCTTTATATATTAGATGGGAGAAAAATACAAGGAAAGAAATCCTTGGGAATAAAGAGAGAAATCCTTAAGAATAAAGAAAGAAATATTATCTTTCCTAAAATATAATATAACATTCTATAACAGATACACATTCTTAGATCATGAGCCCCAAGATGAGCTACAGAATCACAAGCACCTTAAAAGGGAGGTTAAAGGAGGTAAACATGAATAAGAATTACACATTTCTCATGCATCACAGCTTTCATAAGATCTATGCATTTCACCTATTGAGGTTCTTGATTTTTCAAAGTCATAAATCATTCATCATGAGTGACGTGATTATCATGCATAAAGCATATTTTTTTGTAACAATTTTAAAGATAGGTCTGAAGAAGGCAAGTTTAAGGATATCCACAAGGATCTCCAAGAAGGATTCCCTTAAGAGGCAATTGGAAGCAGCATTATGGTACACAAATGAGCTTGTTACTGAGAAATGGTTTAGTTTTGATTCTCAAAGGTAGCAAAAATTCAAGGTGAGTTTCATTAAAGTAAAACCAAAGGACATAAACATAGACATTTAGCTAGGAGCTTTTGAGATCAAAGTTGAGGTAAGTCTTCACTCCTAAAGAAATCATGGCTCATTTTCATACTTGAGAAGCACATTTAAGAGGCTGACATCCATGAGTTGTTATACCATTTTTCAAAGTAATTATCATCACAAAGATATGTTTGAAAGGTTTTTCTTAAGGCATTGTTTTTCTTAAAGCACATTTGGAGACATTCTCAAGGTATCTTTTTGGTATCTCAAGACATTTTCAACTCTCAAGCTTTCTCGTTGGACAAACTTTATTTTGAAATTAACTCATTTTGTGAAATTTTTATTTTTTTAATATTCACTCATTTTGTAGAATCTTCAAGTTTTTTTAAATTTATTTATTTTGTGAAATTTCTCACTTTCAAGATTCACTTATTTTGTGGAATCTTCAGCTTTCTTAAAATTAACTCATTTTGTGCAATTTCACACTTTCAAGATTCACTTATTTTGTGGAATCTACGGCCTTTTTGAAATTCACTCATTTTATGAAATTTCTCACCTTAAAGATTTACACATTTACACATTTTGTGGAATCTTTAGCATTCCTGAAATTCACTCGTTTTATGTAATTTCTTACTTTCAAGATTCACTCATTTTGTGTAATCTTTGGCTTATTTGAAATTCACTCATTTTGTGAAAATTTCTCACTTTCAAGATTCACTCATTTTGTAGAATCTTTAGGTTTCTCAAAATTTATTCGTTTTATGAAATTTCTCACTTTCAACATTCATTCATTTTGTGGGATAATAGGTTTTTTGTTTTTTTAAGTCAGTCGTTTATGAAATTTTTCACTTTCAAGATTCACTAATTTTGTGAAATCTTTAGCATCTTGAAATTCACTCATTCTTGTGAAATTTCTAACTTTCAAGATTGACTCATTTTGTGAAATATTTAGTATTTTGAAATTCACTCATTTTATGAAATTTATCACTTTCCATATTCTCTCATTTTGTGGAATCTTTAGCATTTTAAAATTCACTCATTTTGTGAAATTTCTCACATTGAAGGTTCACTCTTTTTATGGAATCTTCGACTTTTGTGAAATTCACTCAAAGTGGAATTTCTCAATTTTAAGATTCACTAATTTTATGGAATCTTCGGCCTTCTTGAAATTCACTTATTTTTTTTTGGAATTTCTTACATTTAAGCTTTATTCATTTTTTAGAATCTTCACTTTTTTTTGAATTCATTCATTTTTTGGAATCTCTCATTTTTAAGATTCACTCATTTTAGAAAATCTTCAACATCTTGAAATTTACTCATTTTATGAAATTTCTAACTTTCAAGATTCACTTATTTTACAGAATTTTTAGCATTTTGAAATTCAAGCATATGTGAAATTTATCATTTTCAAAATTCATTTAACCGAATCTTCAATATTTTGAAATTTACTCATTTTGTGTAATTTTATACTTTTAACATTCACTCATTTTGTGGAATCTCGGGCTTCTTTAAAGTCACTCATTTTGTAGAATTTCTCACTTTTAAGATTAACTCATTTTGTGGAATCTTTGGCTTTTGTTTTGTTTTAAATCATCTCATTTTGTCAAATTTCTTACTTTTAAGATTCACCCGTTTTGTGGAATCTTCGGTTTTGTTTTAAATGTACTTATTTTGTGAATTTCTCACTTTCAATCAGCTTTTTAAAATTTACTCGTTTTATGAAATTTTCACCTTTAAGGTTCACACATTTTGTGAAATCTTCGACTTTCTTGAAATTTACTCATTTTGTAGGATTTGAAGTATCAAATTCACCCATTTTGAAATTCACACTTTTGGTGAAATTATTCTAAGTTCAGTTGGTTTCTTGGAAACTCGTGAAAACAAGGAAGGTCCTTAATTTCGCTAGAAGGTAAAATCGAGATTTCAAAGATAAGATAATTCTCTTCTTCGTACTTTGGATCAAAACCAAGCTTTTAAAAGTGAAAAGGTTTCTTCACCTCGTCATTTTTAAAGAATGACTAAACTAAGGTTTTAAACAGAAGGTAATTCTTTTCCTAGTAATTTGCTCAAAATGAGGTTTTAAAGGGGAAAGGTTTATCTACCTCATCACTTTTAAAGAGCAACTAAACCAAGGTTTAAAAGAGAGGGTAATTCTCTTCCTCATCATTTGGGTCAAACTATGGTATTAAATGGGAAAAGTTTATCTAACTCATCACATCCACTTTAAGTCTAAACCAAGTTTTTAATGCTAAAAGTATTCCTTTTTCTCATAATATAGGTTAAATAGAGGTGGTAAATAGATAGAGTGCTCTACCTTAAAGGAATTTAGAGGTGATAAAGAGACATGGTTCTATACCTTAAGGGTCATTATAGGTGATAAAGAGTCAGAGTACTCTATCTCAAAGGAATTTAGAGTGGTAAAGAGACAAGGTTCTCTACCACAAGGGTCATTAGATGTGATGAAGAGTCAGAGTATTCTATCTCAAAGAAATTTAGAAGTGGTAAAGAGACAAAATTCTCTACTTCAAGAGTCATCAAAAGTCTTACAGAGTTAAGGTACTCTTCCTTAAAAGAATTTAGAGGTGGTAAAGAAGTAGGGTTCTCTACCTCAAAAATCATAAAGATAGTAAAGAGTCAGAGTACTTTACCTTAAATTATTTTAGAGGTCAGAATACTCTACCTCAAATTATTTTAGAGGTCGCAAAGAGACATGATTCTCTACCTCAAGGATCATTAGAGGTGGTAAAGAGTCAGAGGGCTTTACCTTAAGGAAATTTAGAGATGGTAAAATGACAGGGTTCTCTACCTCTTAAATCATAGTAAGAAAATGTTCTCAACCAAAGGTAAATGGAATGGCATAAGAGTTTCTTTCTTCCATACAACAACAAGAAGGTTCATATTCAAAAAGGTAAGTAAGGAAAAGATGAAAGGGTTTGAAAGTAATAGAAATGTTCTAATTATAAAAGGCCAACAAAATTCCTAGACCTGGTAAACAAGGAGGAAAAAGTTTTTTCTCTTAGATTTTGATACAATAGGAGGGTTCTTATCATAGACAAAATAAGTAGGGTTCTTTAGCCTTAAAGATGGGGAGAATACCAGTAAGAAGATTTTTATTGTCCAAATTGAAGGTCGGACAAAACTTGGTAACGACTTTGCATGCATCATATTCTATGTAACATGCAAAGGGGGTAGCTATTGATACCTAATTTTGTTCGAGCACTAACTTTTCTTTAGTTTTAGGTTAGAAAATTTAGTTTAGTGGGCATTTTTTTTGTTTTTGGGGGCAATTTTTTTTTGGGCACTTTATGGCTTAAGAAGTTGGTACGATTATGTGCATTTAGATTATATTGTTTCATGAATTTTTAGGAATTTAGAATGGTCATCTAAGATAGAAATATGAATTAATTGAGCTTAAGTACTAACTTAGAGTCCTAAAGGTTTTGGGGTCAATTTAGGTAAAAAGGAAAAGTTTGGGTAGAAACCAAGGGCTTTTAGAAATTTCTAGGCAAAATTGGAAAGTTTGGGGCAAATATACCAACTCCCAAGAGTTTGAAGCAAATATAGCAAAATTATGAAATTCTAGGTGAAATCTAGCATTTTTTATAAAGTTTTGTGCTAATTTTATAAATCCCAAAAGTTTTGGGTCGAATTAAAATTTTGTGTAGAATACGGGACTATATCAGCAACTCAAGATTTTTTTTGGACTTGGGCTAGTATTTTGGCCAGATAACATCCTAAGATATTTAAACTTTATCAATCTTGATTTGGATATGATTTAACCTCTTAAATGTAGGGTTTCGGAAGCCAAATAAGCATAATGGAAAGTAACCAAAACCCTCCAAGATCTAAGTGAAACGGAGTAAATTGTATGTTCAAACTTTTTACCTAGTTGACTGAGATCTTTCACCCAACTACTAAGCTGAATCACAAAGACTTGAACAATTGATACAGTCAAGCTCTCTATGGTATCCATACGAACTTCTTGGATCACCACGCCTTCACTACGTCCCGGCATATGCGTTCCTCTTGTGCCCGTAGTGCTAGCTTGCGTCCTCCAAGGAAAGGCAATAGAAGAGTGTGGTTGAAACCTTTTAGAACCTTTCTGATTTCGTCTTTCTTGGGAGGCTAGGGTTAGGATACAAAATTCCTTACTATATGATATATATATAATGAGGCTTAACTCCCAAGTATAAAGGGTTTTAAAACCCTAATCTAATTATTTTTAATTTCGAGCTTAATAATGGCTCAACCTTTAGGTCAATTATTAAGTCGAAATTATCATGAAACTAAAAGCAAACAATTCGGTGTATGCACTTAAATAATCCAATTAGCTCTAAGTGTGTGACCCTATAGGCTCCTACCACGTTGGCAATGATTACAAATCACATTTATGATCATAAATAATGGGTGGTGTCTAACAACACATCATTACTACCAAGTGGCAAGATAGTCGGTGATTCGACTAAACCTCTATGATCATTTTTCGTATATGTCATTATTCCTTTATTCAAGATATCAAGACTAAGCACTATACATGAAATGTGTTACTCTCGTATAGGCCAATCTATGGTTTCTTGATTCTCAAGTAGACTAACTTAAATTGATGGTATTGATATCGTATATCAACTCATCCGAGCATGATAATACATTTTCTTAATCTCACTATATCAAAAGGCCCAAAGATATTACTCCAATATATAGGATGGATAAATTCCATCTTGACCATACAAATTCTTCTGCATGATATATGACTTACCCAATGACTACTTTTATGTTCACTCAGTTATGAGTAACATATAATAGTATCTAAGTATGAGACTTAAATGTAGAGAACCTTGATGATCTCAGGTCAAAGGATTATATATACTATAATCACTATGGGAAACACTTATGACACTCATAGAATAGTCCATGTAGAGTTCTCTTAATGGGTCTATCTAGTATACAAGTTCTCCAACTTGTACATATATGTTGACTACATATCTTATTTTAGTCTCTACATATGTTTGTTTTTATGTGTTATTGCAACCCGCTCCACAATAATACTAGACCAGAGATATTTAAGAATATCATTATTCTAGGATTATAATTATATTTGATTACGTTACACATAAACAAAAAACAAACACAATTATTATAACAATACATTAATACAATATTACAACTCAATGTACAAAACACAATTATCTCATGATTAACTTTAAGAGCAACACTAATATTAAAATCTTATTAATCATATTTAAACCTCCCCTAATATAAATATGGTCACCATTTGATAGAAAAAAAAAATTAGGGGAAATTACAACCCTAAGCTCCAACTAGAAAAAAGGTCAAACTGCACTATAGTCCCTCCCCCGCTGCCCATCTTCCCCAAAATTGTCTTTTCACCTTGCCGCTCGATGCTCCCGGACCCCAGACGCAGCCTCCAGCCACCGCCGTCGGTACAAGACCGCCACCCTCATGCACCGTTCCACACCGCAGCACCACCGTTTTGCCATCCACGCCAAGTCAAAGGAGAAAAGAGGAAAGGCGATTCGTGGTCTGTCCCCGCTATAGCCCGCTCTCAATCCGCCACCATCGGTCACCCACGCGCTCCTTCCTCCCTACCTCGAGCTCGCCGGCCACCGAGGAAGGCAACCCAGGCAACCGCCTGCTCGTCTGCTGCCGTCGTTGAGAGAATCGCGCAGAGACCCGATCGCAACCCACGACCCGACCCGTTCTTCAATTTGTCGGACCTAGTCAAAATTCTCTATTCTGGTATAACCCCTGTTTAACCCCTGAACTTTACATTTCAGTCATCCAAGTCACTGATGTTCTTTTATTTTGCAGAAAAGCCATTGACGATATTATTTTTGTGTGTTTCTTTCTTTGTTTTCTTGTTTTGTTTATTAAAGTCATGAATTAATTTGGCCACTAAGTTTAGGCAGGATTGTAGGTGGGTAAATTTTTTATAATTAATATAAGTTTAAAATTCATTTAATTTACATAATGGATCTCAAAATCACACTTAGAAAAATTCAATTCTGCATGAGTTTAATAAAATCATATGATGAATTTAAGGTAGTAATTAAAAATAAATTTAAAAAGTCCATATCTGACTGATCTTGTAAGATCCATGATTTGGATAATTATTTAAAATCTTTAAAAGTAGAATAAAGAAAATAAATATAAATAAATTTATTATTCCCATTCGGGGTGATCCGATAGGATTTATGATTTTAATTGATAATTAACTAAAATCTTAAAAAGAAAATAAATAAAAATAGATTAAGTTTAGATATCCATATCTGGGTGGTCCGATAGAATCCATGGTTTGGAAATATAATTAGAATGTACATAAAATCAAGTAGTATTTTTTAAAAGTCCATATTTGGGTGGTTCGATAAAATCCATGGTTTGGAAGATGAATTAAATATTTGAATGCAAGCAAAATAAAACTTCAATTAAATTAAGGTGTTAATTTTTTGGCACTAAAAAAAGGTTATTTAAGTGTAATCGTACTCTTGAATCCCTCGAGCTCTCGTAAACCATTTTAAAGTATCTAATTGACATAAGTGCAAATTGATTGATGACGACTCCTAAAACCATGTTGATATAGTAATAATGTTTAAAAATTATTCATTTGTCAAATATGGTTGAGGAAGATCTTCAGCAGTTTTGTTTTTCTAAAATGCATTTCTAGCACGATGAAATGGATGATCAATAGGCAAGAAACATTGGTCTCCACCAAACCAAGAAGGTTTTCAATTGTGGTTTAGTATCTTTGCTTTCGAACTTGACCCACAACATATGTATTCTAAATTACTATGTGTGATCCATTTAGACAACATCCCAAAGGCAGGATAATCACTTATAGTCCACAAAATAGTAGAATGCACAATGAAATTTTGTTTGGTTGATATATCCTAAACTTGAACACCTTCACTTTAAGTTCATTGATCAACAGTCGTGAAAACATCAATATTTCATCTAAGTGATTGTGGGCCTAGGATGAATAAACTCATGAATGTGTATGGTTCTTTCATATACATTAACAGAGGAAGATTATACACAACAATAAAAACTGGCCAAATAAAGTATGCACTGCTAAAATTACTATTTGGGTTGAAGTCATTTGTTCAAAGCTTGAAATGGACATTTCTTGGTTCAGCTACAAACTCTAAGAATGTCCTATCTAGTTGGCACCAAGTAGATGTTTGGCAAGGATGACACATCTTACCATCGTATGTCTCTTCATTCGTAGCATGCTAAGTCATGTGCATGGAAGTATTTTATGACATGTATACTTTTTTCAAATGTTCTGTAATTAGAAGATATCTAAGAACCTTCTTGGGCATTGGCTGACTCTTGCTTTTATTATATGAATGCTTATATCTTGGTTCCCCACAAATTACACAACTTGTAAGTTGCATATAATCATTTCTATAAAATATCATTCAATAAGTCACACATGCATCAATCTTCACATAAGGAAGCCCTAAACCTTGTAGCATTCATTTTGTTGAAAAAAATACTTTGGCAAACATGAACCATTAGGCAACATGGTGTTAATATCAAAGAGTACATCATTGAAACAAGAGTCTAACATGTTATGTTCTTACAAAGGCTAAAAAACAACTTTAGTATGTTATGCTAATTGTTTGGGTCATCTGGTACACAAAAATTTAAAGTGCCCTTTGTCATATTCAGATTATAACGTGCTTGCCTCATTGACTCAAAAATCATTTGTTTGTATGGGTCAATGTTCACTCCTACATTTTTCCCACATAAAGAATCAATGAAGTTTTCTCCGGTATAAGGCACGTTAGATGATGACCATGATTCTCCATGTAATGTCCATACATAATAATTTTCTGTTAATCCATATCGAGCTAAATGTTCTGACACCGTATCTCTAGTTCTATAACTTTCATTACAATTGGTAAGAAATACGTTTAAATTCAAGGCCCAAAGTTAATAAAAGCTCCTGTCGGGGACCCAAATAGATCTATAAGGGAACTCTACTCTAGATAGAAACAATATCCCAAAAGTAAGGGATAAGCTACAGGATTCTTATTCTAAAAAGAATTCCTTGGAGTTCCCCTAGCTATATAAACTTTTCTATTCACCAATCCTAAGGCATGATGGACTAGCTCTCTCTCTCTCTCTTTGCTACTCCCTTTTTATCAAAAGTCTAACTTTAGCGTCACAAGGTTTTCCCTAGAGACATATCCTGGGGCCATGATGCTATCTTTGTACATAGGTCACTAATATGTGATTCACCAGGCTTCTAGGCTAGGCTCATATGATCTCACCAACTATCAAATTGGCACCGTTTGTGGGAAACATGGTGAATCCTTGGAGGTCACATTTGGAAAAGCAAGACTTGCCGGAGAATGAACAGGAGAGCCATCATCTTGTTGGGTCCATAAGGCCTGCAGGTGAAGAAATACCCTAAAAGGTTGATCCAGAAGACCCTACAGGGCTTTAGAGGAACCCCTACAAGGGAAAGGGCCTCGTACTTCTGAATGAGGACTAGTTCCAGGCCTTGCAACATACCCTGTTTGAGCAATTAAGGGTAACATTGTAACAGAAAATCTGGAAAGCCTTGCCAAAGGCTCCAAAGGAGGCCGCCGAAAGCCATCTGATGCCCGAGGAACTACAGCGAGCTTCTATTTAAGACTAGCCCCCAAGGATGCAAGTCCATGAATGGTAGTCTGTTAGTGTTGTGCCCAAAAGCCAATCATGAGAATATTGTATTTTGGACGTTGAGGCATAATATTTTATTGAGGGATTAATCCATTAATTATGTTTGTTGTTTTATTTCTGTGTAACGTAATAAACATAATTATAACCCTAGAATAATGATATTCTTAAATGTCTCTGGTCTAGTATTATCGTGGAGCTGGTTGCAATAATATATAAAGACTAGCATATGTGGAGACTGATATAAGATATGAAGTTTGTATATGGGTACAAGTTGGAGAACTTGTGTACTGGACCGACCCACCATGAGAACGTTACATGGATTATTATATAAGTGTCATAAGTGATTCTCATAGTGATCATGTATATGTAGCCCTTTGACCTAAAGACATCAAGGTTCCCTACATGTGAGTCACATACCTTGATACTTCCCTTTGTTGCTCGTAACTGAGTGAACATAAAGGTGGCCATTGGGTATGTCATATATCATGCGAAGGGTTTTGTATGATCAAGATGTGATTTGTTCCTTCTATGTAACGGGAGTGATATCTTCAGGCTCATTCATAGAGTAAGACTAAGAAAATGCATGGTCATGCTCGAATGAGTTGATCTACGATATCAATGTTATCAGTTTATGTTCGTCTACTTGGTAATCAAGAAACCATAGATTCGGCTATACGAGAATGACACATTCCATGTTTCGTGCTTGGTCTTGATATATTGGATAAAGGGACAATGACATATATGGATAATGATTATAAAGGTTTAGTCGAATCATCGACAATCTTGTCACTTGGGTAGCAATGATGTGTTGCTAGACACCTTTTATTGTTTATAATTATAAATGTGATATATGATCATTACCAACGTGGTAAGAGCCTATTAGGTTACACATATAGAGCATCTTTGGATTATTTGAGTACATTGGCTAATTTATTTGGGTTACGGTTTCATGATAATTTCGTATTAATAATTGGTCCAAAAGTTGAGCCGTTATTACGCTCAAAATTAAAGCCTAATTGGATTAGGGCTTTGAAACCATTAGGTTGGGAGTTGAGTCTCATTATAAATACATCATATAGTGAGAATTTCGCAGCATTTGCCCTAGCCTTCCAAAAAGGACAAAATCAGAAGAGTTCTAAAAACTAGCCACACTCTTCTCTTGCCATTCCTTGGAGGGCACAAGCTAGCACGTGGGGGTAAGAAAAATGCATCTATTGGGACGTGATGGAGGCGTGGTGATCCCGAGAGGCTCGTGTGGATACCATAGAGAGCTTGAACACTTCAATTATTCAGGTTTTATGATTCGACTCAACAGTTGGGTGAAAGATCTTAACTAAATTATGTATGAAAATTTCAAACACTAGGTTTACCCCGTTTCGGTTGGATCCTGGAGGGTTTTGGTTATATTTTGCTATGCTTATTTGGCTCCTGAAACCCTACACAGTCATCCCTGGACCATTCTAAGGGACCCAATGACATCAGTGTTATCTTGTAGAGATTCGACCAGATGGAGCAGTGCATATAGGCTCTTGAGCCCCTAAAAGGATGTCATGAGCATGGAATCAATGTGGAGTACTTGTGGCTCCAACCTTTTACGGATAAGATAATCAACACCTCTATTTCTGATAGGCTCCACATGCCTAAAATCAATTTGTACAAGGGCCTTATCGATCCATTTAATCATCTGTAGAGGTATGTTACCTCCATGAGGCTTGAGCAGGCTTTCGATGCAATTATGTGTAGAGCCTTCATCTCTACGTTGATAGGAGCACTACCTTCTAGTTTGGGACCAATCAAGGGCATCACTTCTTCTCATTTAAGGACCTCTTTAAGGTGTTATTGTGACACTTCTTGGGGAGTCAACGGACCCTAAAAATAGTGGCCCATTTGTTAAAAATTAGCCAGGGTCATGGTGAACCCCTGAGAGACTTCGTCTTAAGGTTTAGCGCAGAAGCTGTATAGGTACAAAGGTTGTCCTGAGAGCTACACTTGGTAGCCATTACCTAGGGGCTAGAACGAAACTTAAGGCTGGCCTAGGATCTTCATGAGAATCCTGTAAAAGATATAGAGGAATTTCTTGAGTAAGCCACACGGTATATGCATGTTGAAAAGCTTAGCCAACTCATGGACCCAAAGAACTAACTAAAGGCTAAAGAAGGTAGGTCTAGAAAAAAGAGGAGGGTTGACTCACAGCCAGAGCCCGTCCTCCCACCTTTGAGAGAGACAAGGTTAAACATCTTGTACACCTTAGAGAAGAAAAACTAGGTTCCTCGATGGCCTCTACTAATGCCTTATTGAAGGAAAAAGGACCTAAAAAAATACTAAAGATATCACAAGGACAAAGGCCACGATACCGAACAATGCTTGCAGCTAAAAATACTGTTAAAAAAATCCATACAGAAAAGTTGAAGGAATATCTGTTTAGACAGTCATCTTCTTATTGGAAGCAAGAAGATAGGCATTGCAAAAGGGATGATGATGAGGATTGTGAACAAAGTCGAAGGCCTAAAAGGCTGTGATCCCTAAGAGACCATAAGAATCCTAGACCGCCGCCTGGGGTAGTTCACATGATTATCAAGGTAGAGCCCTCGGCGGCTCAAAGGAGACAAGGGCTGGAAAGTGCCCAAATGGAGGCTGCTAATCATAGCAAGACCTTAACGTGGGCTGATGGATTTTAGATAGCTGTCCCTCACTTAGATCCACTCATATTCAAGGCCTACATTAACAATTTTGACATAGAAAGAGTTTACTCGGATATTGGGTCAAACGTCAATGTTATCTTCTTTGACTTATTAGAAATAATAAAGGTTTGAAAGTCCTCTTTATCCCCTATGACCAGACCCACCTTTGGGATAGGAAAGGAAGAGGTCCCCTAATAAGGGCCGTTAAGGTACCTCTTATGTTGGTCGGGAAATACCACAAAGGGGAACTTGCTTGTGAGTCCCACATCGCTAAATTTCTCATCCTGGATGTTCCATCTCCTTACAACGCCACACTTGGCAGACCAGCCCAGGTGCGAGTCCATATCCAGTCCAACAAAAGATGGCTCATCGTGCTCATTGTGACCCTTATTAGGGATGCTACTATCTTTGTCGACCAGGTGTCAGTGTGGTGAGGGTATGTGATGACCCTCCAAAGGCTTGGAGAAATCGAGCTCACACCAGCAGAGACAAAATGAATAAAAGAGTTACCTCTAAAAACTAAGGCTGGCACAACCCTGCTTAAGGACACTAAGCTCATGGAAGCAACCCTTGGAAAGATAATAAAGATTGGTGAGGACCTTCTATCCAAGGTAAGGCAGTTATTTATTCAATTCTTAGGAGCAAATATAGATGTGTTTGCATGGTCCTTGGATGAGATGCTCAGGATCGACTTGGAAATAATTACTTATAGACCACAAATAGACTCCTCCACCTAACCAGTATAGAAGAAAAGGTGCAACATGGCACCTGAAAGGCGAGACTTCATTAAAGAAAAAGTTGAAGAGCTATTAAAAGATGGAATTATTCATGAAGTACAATACCCTAAATGGCTTGCCAATGTAGTATTGGTAAAAAAGGAGAATGAGAATTGGCACATGTATGTTGACTACATAAACCTTAATAATGCCTGCCCAAAAAATCTGTAACCCATGCCAGGTATAGACTAATTGGTCAATCCCACATCAGAATTTAAAATACTATCCTTCATGGATGCTGGCTACCACCAAATTTGAATGCACCTGGAAGATGAAGAGAAAATGACTTTCATAATAAACGAAGTAGTCTATTGTTACCAACGAATGTCATTTGGCCTAAAAAATGCCAGGGCCACCTATTAAAGGCTGATGAACTGGATTTTTGCAGACCAGATAGAAAGAAATATGGAGGTCTATATAGATAACATGATTGTGAAGAGTAGGGCTATATAGCAGTACTTTGATGACCTCTGAGAAACCCTCCAATGAATGTGACAGTTCAACATGAAAATTAATCCTAGTAAATGCACCTTCAGTGTTGGCATTGGTAAATTCCTTGGTTACATGGTATCTGAAAGAGGGATTTACGCAAACCCAAATAAGATTAAGGCTATATCCTCAAAGCAAAAAGGATGTTTAGAGGCTAGCTAGGAGGCTAACCGCTCTTGGGCGGTTTGTCTTACTTTTCGGCAACAAATGTAACTCCTTCTTTTAGATATTGAAGAAAAAGGCGATCTTTAAATGGACGAATGAATGTCGAGAAGCCTTCTAACAGATAAAAAATTACCTATGACTCCTCCCTACACTAAAATAGCCTAAGCCTAATGAGCCCCTGGTGCTCTACTTAGCTGTTAATAAAGGCTCAATAAGTGCATCGCTCGTTAGGGAGCATGGATCAAAACAATGGCCAATATACTATGTTAGTTGGACCCTCTAGGGGCCAAACACACATTTCCTATGCTTTATAATACCATCCTGGCCCTCATTATGGCCTCTAAAAAATTACGAACCTACTTTTAGATGCACAACATAATTTTCAGTATAAACCTTTATGGGATATCTTACAAAAGCCAGATAAGTTTGGTAGACTTGCTAAATGGTGCTTCGAGTTGAGGGAATATGATATCCACTATGAGCTCCAAAAGGCTTTAAAAGCACAAGCCCTAGCATACTTTATGGCTAAAATGTTACCGATGGGAAAATCAAAGAGGATGAGAAAGAATGAAAATCCTTTTGGGAAATGTACGTTGATGGGTCTTCCAGACCTGAATACTAAGTTGTAGGCATTGTACTTAAAGGTCCACTCAACCTAGAAGTAACCATTAGAGTTAAGTTTCTCTTTCCCATAACAAATAATGTAGTTGAATATAAAGCCCTCCTTGCTAGACTGTGGATGGCTGGTCGGGTAAGGGTACAATGTATATAGATATACAATGACTCTTAGCTAATAGTAAACCAAATAACGTGAACAACAAGAGCAAAAAAGCCTCCTTTTTGCAAATGCCTTAATATGACAAAGGATCTTATAAAGATGTTTGACCTTGTGCAGGTTCAGAAGCTCCCAAGGGTAGAGAATGCTAGGGTAGATGCCTTCTTAAAAAGAGGAGAGAAGGCTGAGACAAAATAAATCACAGAACCCTCGGTCTACCTAATACACTTTACAGCCCTCGAAGACGATTGGAGGAAGCCAATCAGACTTTACCTCGAGATGAGGGCACTTAATGGAACCCCCAAAGAAAAAATGAAGATCAAAATCCAAGCTGGATGGTTCCCTATCGTTGGAGATGAACTATACAGATGAGGCTTTACTTCCCCTTTGCATTGATGCCTAACTTCACAAAAGGAGAGTATGTTTTCCAAGAAATCCACCAGGGGGACTATGGGGCACACATTGGCACCAATTCCTTGGCCCACAAAGCCTTGTGTCAGGGCTACTTTTGGCCCACAATTAGAACTAACGCCGGGAGGTTTGTCCAGTAATGCCACAACTGTTAGCTCAACTTGAGAATACAGAGGCAGCACTCCTCCAGTGCCTCCTAAGTAGTGGACCCCAGGACATTCACTATGTGGGATTTAGACATGATTATAGCAGTTCCCATGGCCTTGGGACAAGTCAAGCATTGTATTGTGGTGGAAAATTAGTTCACCAAATGGCCGGAAGTGGAGCTTTTGGCTCTATCACGGCCTCTAAGGTCGTCAAATTCATATGGTAGAACATTATTTGTAAGTTTGGATGCCCAAGGGCCATTGTTACTGACAATGGCAAACAATTTGACAACCAGCAAGTTCATCAATTTGTAAAGGAAAAGACCATCCGCCTTTACTTTGTCCTTGTTGCTCATCCACAGTCTAACTGGTAAATGAAGGTAACTAACAAGACCGTCAAGGAAGGCCTAAAGAAGAGACTAAGCGAAGCCAATGAAAGATAGGCAGATGAATTATTGAGTGTCCTATAGGACTATAGAACAACCCCTTGCAGGGCCACAGGGGAGTCACCTATCGCAATGGCCTACGGGACTAACGCCCTCATCCCTATATAGGTTTCTTGCCCTACTCTTCGAACTTTGGCTTATTATCCTAATGAAAATAACAGAGTACTTTAATGGAAACTTGATCTACTAGAAAAACTGAGGGAAGACACAAATGTTCACATGAGAGCCTTTAGATAGCAAGCCGCCCTCACTGATAATTGAAGAATGAAACAAAATAATATACAAGTAAAAGGCTTGGCCTTTGTTAAGGTAGAAGTGATTAGAAGGAACCTAGGACATAGGGCACTGAGGCTGAATTGGGATAGACGTTACCTTGTCACAAGGAAACTTAGAGATGAAGTCTACGAGCTGACCAGCTTAGAAGGGAGAAAGCTACCTAGAAACTATCACTCGGATGATCTGTCACCTTACTTTGCATAATCACATTATTGCATATTGTACTTTGCTACATCTTGAATAAAAAGGGCACTCATCTAAGACAACTTGTGTTTTTACGGAAAGAAATAACAAATCGAGACTCCTTATTCACTTAAAAGTTTAAGTCCTTCTAAACAGCCTATGAAAGCTTCCTACCACAAGGGTTACTCAATAGTGCAGCCATTGTGATGTTAGATTTACTTTTTTTACTTACTAAATAGCCAGGTAAAAGATCATTGCAAGAATTGTTCATAAGTACAACGATGCAGATAAGGGAGAAACAGTGAACAAAATGAACTTTTTATTAACTACAAAAATAATTACAATTACAGAAGGAAAGAAGGATTTCAAAGGAGTACAAAAATGGGAGGTTGTGATGACTCTCCTAGTCAACGACTACTTTGACCGGGTAAGTATGCTTTATTCAAATATTTTAACTTAAGCACCTCAAGTTAGCATCTTATTAAGTGATGGCCGAAGTGCCATGGTCTTGGCCACTAACTTCGGAGGACGGGCCAAACGCCTGTCATATCCGACCTCGGAAGACCCATCGCACCAACCTCGGAAAGTTACTTTATCTCATCCCCATCAGAGGACGAATGAACCAACTTCGGAAGAGTGAGAACACCCCGAAGAAACGGTGTCACCCCGGGGAGAGGTCCTTGCTCGTCTGCCTAAAAGGTAACGTCGGCCGGAGGGACCTCGGAGGGGTGATGGGTGATACGAAGGAGTCTCTGACATATTTGCCCGTACGTCCTAGACGTTGACCTCAAGCATTCTGACAGGCCACTGTAGTCCGTGCTCTGGCACACTGAGACACGATTTTCGACAAACATTGCCCGAGAAAGCCTGCACACGGCTGACCACTTTCCTGTTTAAGAGGTACGGATCCTATCCGTCCATACACGTGTCACGATCAGGAGGGTTCATTTTCTCCTATTTACAGCAGGAAAAACTCTGGGCAAGGGAAGAAGGAGGGGGGCTGGATAGGAGCTTTGGGGGGAATACTCCAGAGTCCCAGTTTTCTCCTCTCTTCTCCTCCAGGCATGCCAGAAAAATGCCTCTGGCGTGATGCTTCTCCTTATGTGCATGCCAGAAAAATACCCCCAGCCAGTCTATTTTATGCCTATTCTTTGCTATTTAGAGGCACTGACTTGGGCGTCGGAGGCTCCTCCCCGGAAAATCGCTCCGGGGACCTCCTAACCCCTGTTTTCTGTATATTTCAGGCCGAACCGCTTGAAGATGTCAGCTTTTTCAGGCTCCTTCCTTCACCGGAAATCTTTCATGGCCCCCGCTCTCCATCGTAGGACGGCCACTTATGACATCCCTCAGGAGGTCCCTGTCACCCCCGTCGTGGAGCCACGGCGGGAACGTAAACGATGGCTAACCCAACGCCATCATTTGGCGCCGTCTGTGGGAACTTATTTGGGCAGCCGTGGTCAGAAACTCGGTGTTCTAAGGACAAAAGGCTCCCTGAGGCCCCCGTCCGCGCCGGAGACTCGCCCGGCGGCCGAACAATTAAGGAACAGGGATTTCCCATTCCGGGGATAATCATCCTTCGGATATCACCGTGGCTTTCCTGCATAATTTCCCATGCGTCGCCGTGGTCGAAATACTGCAGTAGATAGGCCGAAGATGTTTAGGTGCAAATGACGAGCCGAAGTCTTCTATCTCGATCCTTTCGACGAGGGGAGTGGGGGCGACCCAGGAGCTGAGGGAAACAAAGGGCAGTGGGGAGAATACCCAAAGGACGTGCTTCCTCTCGAAGTATGATAGACGGGAAAGGTAGGATCGGTGCCGTCCAAACCCCCCCCCCCCCCCCCCCCCCCCGGTCAAAAGAGTTCGTGCCAAAGGAAGGTTACTGTCCCTCAGACAGTAACACCGAACCCACTCCCCCGAAAAGATGAATACACATTGATATTAAACGGAAAAAAGACTATGATCCTACTCCAAACGGACACACTACCATCGTCCAAAAAAGGAGTCACCCCGGCGCGACGTCAGAAGGAAGGGAGTAAACGGGCAAGTGCGCCGAACTCCAAAGACACTGCATCGCGCACAGGTCCAGAAGGGGACATTAAAACCCCAGGCAGCAGCAGACCATTGCCGAAAGTCCAGAAATAGAAAAAGGGGAAATCCAACGAAGACCGAATATAGGCGAAAGACAAAGACTCCCGACCGAAGGGGCTCCAGGCGCAAAAACACTACGACACTGGAACGATACTTCGGAGGCCCGAGGATGGGGAAAATGCCTGAGTTAGCATATTCGGTTAAATAAAGTCGTGAATCACCCAAGACCGGCATTATTGGGAACAAAAACCTGGGATAAGGGAAGGAAAATGCCCCGCAAAGAGCCATCTTCCAAAGATTCTGATGAAATGGCAAAAAGTACAGAAAATATTCCGGATAATCTTTCCTTGATTGAGGAAGAACAACGTTGGAAGGAAAGTTCAGGCCCATTGTAGAGAGGCATCAACAGAAAGAGGTGCAGAGCAGCGAGCAAAAAGAGGTGCGAATAGACGCGCCCGAGAAGGGCGAGAATGGCCAAAAAACGCACCAGCACCCGAAAGACGGCCTTCGGAATAAAATGCCCAAAATACTCCCATCGGAGTAGGGAATTCCGGGAGACTGCCCTCAGCCCTCGACAGATACGGTCCACTGCCAACAAAGCCTGAAGCAAAACGCTACGAGAAAACAGTAAAACACCTCGTTTGGCGAAGCCCCTACTGATCAAGCAGGCAAAAAGCATACAAAAGCCTAAAGGAACATGATGCGCAGAGATGGCACATTATTGCCAGCAGCATAAAAGGCTTCAGCCTTTAGGCGAAGAAGGCCAAAAATTTAGCCATTACCTCCGAAGTTAAAAGATGCTTTGGTCCACCAGCTTGGTAACAAGCAAGTGGAAGTCCCCGAATAGAATTACACACCGGGGACTACGAAAAAGTCGGAACAAGCAAAAGGAGAAGGTCCAGCAGGGCCGATAAAATTCCTGCTGGGAATTATCAAGCAGGTCTTAAAAACTACTTCCTTACTTGCCTGCAAAGGCCAGTGCCCACTTGGAGCAATAAAGCTACCAAGTAAAGCGCGAGTATTCGAGAGGAAGGAAGAACGAGCTCGGGAGGAATGCTCGGAAAAAATCGGGAAACCGAACTCGAGCCACTCCCAGAAGCATGAACAAACTCTGGAGAAGTGTTTCCTCCGCAAAAGGTGGCCGTAGGCGCAAAAGTGCGCTGAATGCCAAAAGGAGATCCCATTCTCCGAAGGGCCAAAACAGAACCCCGAGGACTATCTCAGGGGAGAACTTCGGCCACCGAAAGGACCTCTCCTAATTCAAGGCAAGGTCCGAAAGAGAGCATCATCAGCTTGGCAGCATCAAAGGGAGAAAATTGAGAAATACCTCAAAAGAATTTTTAGGTAAACAGTATTTTTAGCTAAACAGTACTTAGAAAAATTTCTCTTTTCTCCTGCACAGGTTACCCGCCGAACAAGGATGAAGCACGCACGCTCAAAGGCTCGGAATCCATCAAAGGCAATCTAGTGTTCGCCTGAAAAGTCTTTGATAACCGAGAAAACGAAGTCAGCCGGCAGAAAGGCCAGGGAATGGTTCTCCGAAGACCCCTAGTCGTCACTAGAGAAACCATTGTCCCTACAAAAGTAGTTTGGCCGACAGGTGTCCGGTAAAAGAAGAAATCACCTCGGAGTGAGAATTAAGCTCGCCCTAGTTAATGAACACTGAGAAACGGCCAAACTCAAAAGAAAGGTTTTTTCAGCGAAAATCGGCGATAAGTGTGAACCTGCATGGAAGGACAAGAGGAATACGGAAGGAAGATCTCGCTCTCCGAAAGGCCGAATCCTGAAAAACCATCACATGGGGTGCTTCGGCCAAACAGGAAAGAGCCTTGCTCGGCGAGGTCCGAAAGAGAGTATACGACCTCGGCAACACTGAAGGGAGAAAAACTGAGGAACAAGGCACCTGGGCACCTTCAAGAAATTCTATACTTAGAATTTTCAGACAAGAAATAGTGCAAGCCAGGAATTCGTCTGAATGCTAAAAAGTTTTCTCCTGTCAGAGGAGAATCGCCGAACAAGGACAAAGCATGCACTTCCTAGAAATCTCCTTTTCCTCCCGAGGTTGGCAGGGTCATCAGAGTGTACCGAATACGGCCGAACAAGGGTAGGCTAAAAATTTGTCCAAGGGAACTTCACCAACTACGCGAGATCGCCCGAAAAAATAGCTGGAAAAACAAGCAAAAGAAGTATGCTTCCGAAGCCGAAAAAGTTCGGGACAACGAGGAAACAAAAGAAGC
>SMDT01000181.1:0-198549 GCA_005392925.1 Aquilaria sinensis | reverse complement strand
CCGAATCCGAACAAACCTAGGGTTTTTGCAACTATTGCAAGAATCCTAATCCATATAGGTATCTCATACCTATCAATTTCGGGTTAATCTCATTAACCAATTTGTGTCATTTCTTCATATATCTCATATGTTCATTACGAATTTCGGTTTCATGCATCATGAATCAATCTAATTAATCATGGCCAAAAACCAATCGAACACATAGCATCATGCGATTCAACACTCAATCCCGATTTAGGGTTTCACTAGTAGCTCTGATACCACTGTTGGGTTTCGGGAGCCAAACAGCGCAGCGGAATTTAACCGAAACCCTCCAGGATCCAAGTGAAACGGGGTAAACCGAGTGTTCAAAAATTTTCATACCTAATTTTCGGTTGAGATCTCTCACTCAACTGTAGAGTCGAATCACAAAACCTGAACAGTTGACGTGTTCAAGCTCTCTATGGTATCCACACGAGCCTCTCGGGATCACCACGCTTCCACCACGTCCCGGCAGATGCGTTTCTCTTACACTCGCATGCTAGCTTGCGTCCTCCAAGGAATTGCAAGAGAAGAGTGTGGCTGTCCTTTTTGGAGGCTAGGGCAAGGAGACTTGCGAATTTCTCACTTAAAAGTTGTATTTATAGTGATACTCAACTTCCAGGCCTAATGGGTTTCAATGCCCTAATCCAATTAGGATTTAATTTCTGGCTTAATAATGGCTCAACTCATGGGCCCATTATTAATACGAAATTAAAGTGAAACCATAACCCAAATAATTAGCCCATGCACTCTAATGATCCAAATAGCTCTATGTGTGCGACCCAATAGGTTCTTATCACGTTAGCAATGATCATAAATCACATTTATGATCATAAGCAATGAGTGGTGTCTAGCAATACATCATTGCTACCTAAGTGACAAGGTTGTCAATGATTCGACTATACCTTTATGATCATAACCGATATATGCCATTGTCCCTTTGTCCAAGATATCAAGACTAAGCATGAGACATGGAATGTGTCACTCTCGTATAGCCCAATCTTTGGTTTCTTGATTACCGAGTAGACTAACTTAAACTAATGAGATTGATATCGCATATCAACTCATCGGAGCATGGCCACGCATTTTCTAAGTCTCACTCTATCAAGGGGCCCGAAGATATCACTCCCGTTACATAGGAGGGACAAATCCCATCTTGATCATACAAATCCCCCCGCATGATATGTGACATACACAACGACCTTCTTCAAGTTCTCTCAGTTACGAGCAACAAAGGAAAGGATCAAAGTATGTGACTCACATGTAGGGAACCTTGATGATCTTAGGTCGAAGGACTACATATACCCTGATCACTATGAGAATCACTTATGACACTCATATAACGATCCATGTAGTGTTCTCATGGTGGGTCGGTCCAGTACACAAGTTCTCCAACTTGTACCCAGTACATAAGTTCTCCAACTTGTACCCATATGTAGACTACATATCTCATATTAGTCTCCACATATGCTAGTCGTTATGTATTATTGCAACGAACTCCACAATAATACTAGACCAGGGACTTTTAAGAATATCATTATTCTAGAGTTACAATTATGTTTGTTAAACACCGGTCTCTATATCTGGAAATAAACCTACTAAGAGAGTGCTTATCCTTCCGGTGAGTCTTTGCACATCTTTTATTGTGACGGGAGTTCGATAATTCGACCAGAGCCTTAATTTTTTCGAGGTTAGCATCAATGCCTCTTTCTGATACCATCTACCCAAGAAACTTTCTATGAGGTTACGCCGAAGATGCACTTTTCGGGGCCCGAAGGCGGATCCCGAAGGTTCTGAGCTGGTTGAAAGTTTCCTTTAGATCTGCGACGTGGTCACGTAGGAAGCTTGCTCTTGACTATCATGTCATCGACATAGACTTCCATATTCCTCCCTATTTGGTCACTAAAGACCTTGCTCATCAAGCTCTGGTAGGTGGCTCCTGCATTTTTGAGCCCGAAGGGCATCCTGATGTAACAATACGTTCTACCTTCGGTGATGAAGGCAGTCTTCTCCTCGTCTTCGGGGTCCATCTTTATTTGATGATACCCACTGAAGGCGTCTAGGAAACTTAGGAGCCCGTATTCTGGCAGTCGAGTCTACCAATTGGTCTATTGGTGGGAGAGGGTATGAATCTTTTGGGCAGGCATCGTTCAAGTTTCTGAAGTCGATGCACATTCGGAGCTTACTGCTCCCTTCTTTTGTGGCAATAACCACATTGCTTAACCACGTGGGGTACTTGACCTCCCTGATTACATCTGTTTCCAGTAAGCGCTGGACTTCGGCTTTGACGAAGTTATTTTTATGGACTGAGATGCCCCACGTCTTTTGCCGGACAGGTTTTGCTTCCGGACTTACTTTAAGGCTATGCTGTATTATGCGAGGGTCTACCCCCGGCATATCTTTCGGCGAGTAGGCAAACAGTCTCTTTATCAGATCAGTAGAAAGGATACAAGTTTTTTCTTGTCCCCTTCGGCCAAGTTTTTCCCTATTCGGGTACTTCGGCCTGGGACAAGTTCTACTTCTTCCATTTCTACCTTCGCGGGATCTTCTGCCTCGCCCTTCGGAGGTTTTCCACCTGGTAAAGCCTCTGCTTCTACAGTTTGCAAAGTTGTTTGCTGGAGCTTTTCGTGCCTTGACGAACACTTTCCTTACTTCGCCCTGATCGATGAAGATTTCTGCGTCTCCATCCTTGGTGGCAAAAGTGACAGTTAAGTATTTTACATCAGGGCGAATGTGCAGATTTCCCTGTGTTTGTCTTCCAAGGATGGCGTTGTATGACGAAGGAACATCCATGACAATAAACCTTGTCATTGTGGAGGCGAATAATTCAGCTGTCCCGTCTACCGAAGTTCCTTTCATCATTAGGGGAAGATCGATCCATCCGAGGACGGGCAGTTCGGATGGTCCTACCCCGAAAGTAGGCGAAGTGACGGGCTTGAGATCACTGTTGGATATGCCCAAGTTCGGCAGCAAATGTGAAAAGAGGACGTCAGCGTTTGATCCATCGTCAAGCAATACTCTCTTGACGTCCCAGTTTCCTATCCTCGCCATGACCAGAAGCAAGCGTCATGGGGAAAGATGACAGTATGAACCATCCTTGCGGGCCAGCTTTTTCGTCGGACTCTGATATTCCATCACTACATATTTCTCTGGCCTTCCTCTTTCTTTCCGAGGATGGGAGTCCTGTCGTAATTGTTTGTATTATTCCTGCCGGAGGTGGAGGACGCCTCTTCGGACTTCTATTCCTCCTACTGTCGGAGTCGTAGTCCTCGTCATCTGCCTTTCCTTCTTCCTTCTTTTCTCCCTTTCGGGGAAGGCATTCGCAGATATTTAAGAAGTTGGCCTTGTTTTATCAGTGACTCTATGTATTTTTTCAATTGAAAACAGTCTTCGGTGTCGTGGCCGTGGTCGCGGTGAAACTGGCAGAACTTCTTTATGTTCTTTTTATTATCAGCGGTCATGGCCCTTGGCCGCTGAATCTGGGTCCCCTGTCTTTCCATCGTCATGAGGATGTTGGTCCTCGTGGTGTTCAGGGGTGTGAAGGTTGGGGGTTTCCTTCCCCTAATTCTTCGAGGTCGTCCTTTTGTTCAGTTGAATACCGCATTTGCTGACTGGACCCTTCGGCCTACATGTGATCGGACTTCGGTCCACCCATTCCTTAGCTCTTCGGCCGTCATGTGCTGCTCGGCCCTTCGGTAGAATTCGCCAAGCGTGTCCGGAGGGTCCTTGGAAAATTCGTAGAACAGCTGTGAGTCCCTCCAAAGGCCCCGTGTCATGGCGAGAATGCGTATTTCGGGGCGGAAGTCTGGAACACTTAAGGCTTCTCTGTTAAACCTTTCGACATAGTCGCGGATGGTTTCTCCATCAGAGGTCTGCGCTATGTCGAACATCTGGACAGGCATCTTCGCCGTCGGCCGACTTCCAATGAATTGCTGTGTAAAGGCCGTAGATAACTCCTGGAACTCCCTGATGGTTCCTGGAGCCAACGAATTGTACCATGCTGTTGCTGGTCCTGTGAGGGTGACCTCAAAACATTTGCACAAGGTAGCGTCATCAGCACCGTGCATCATCATGCTGCGTTTGTATTTTGTTAGATGGGCCTGTGGATCAGTTCGGCCATCATAGGTTTCCAGCCGAGGTACTCGGAAGTCACCTGGCATGGCTGCCGAAACTACTGCTCGGGTGAACGGAGACTCATCCCCACAGAAAGTTTCAGACAGCCTGGCCCAGACCGGTTTGCGAGCTACCTGTTTTTCCACTCTTTCCAACCTCGCTAATATCTTCTCCATAAGGAGCGTGGCACTAGGCTCTTCCTCCTGATGCTTGTAGGCTTCTGGGAAGGGAGATTGTCGGCGTCTCTTCGGGGAGTGACTCCGGCGCCGAGGGGATGGGGACTTCGCCTCAGGTGATGAGCTCCTTTGGCGCGGGACTTTAGGTCGCTTGGACCCCGTTTGTCCCGTAGGTCGTGTCCCGAGGAGCATGTTTTCTGTTGAAGACTCCTCACACGGATCCCCGCTTCCCGAACTGTGGTAGGTTGGTTTAGGGCTTTTCTCCTGAGGGCGTGCTAGCGAGGGAGGCCTTTGGCCCTGAGTTGGTTGTGGCCACCTTTGGTCTATTTGTTGTGTCATTTCAGCCACAATAGAGCGCTGAAAGTCGCGCAGAAAACTCATAGTTACGACTAGAGGACGCTCTTCCTCAGGCGAGGAAGTCCCTGGAAGGCTTTGCTCGGTAGCCGGTTGAGCCTTAGGTGCGGACGAGGACTTCGAAAGTCCCTTATCCTTTGAACGTCGAGTTTCAACAACGGCGATAGAGACTAATATGAGATATGTAGTCTACATATGGGTACAAGTTGGAGAACTTCTGTACTGGACCGACCCGCCATGAGAACACTACATGGATCGTTATATGAGTGTCATAAGTGATTCTCATAGTGATCATGGTATATGTAGTCCTTCGACCTAAGATCATCAAGGTTCCCTACATGTGAGTCACATACTTTGATACTTTCCTTTGTTGCTCGTAACTGAGTGAACTTGAAGGAGGTCATTGGGTATGTCACATATCATGCGGAGGGATTTGTATGATCAAGATGGGATTTGTCCCTCCTATGTAACGGGAGTGATATCTTCGGGCCCCTTGATAGAGTGAGACTTAGAGAATGCATGGCCATGCTCGGATGAGTTGATATACGATATCAATGTCATCAGTTTAAGTTGGTCTACTCGGTAATCAAGAAACCAAAGATTGGGCTATACGAGAGTGACACATTCCATGTCTCGTGCTTAGTCTTGATATCTTGGACAAAGGGACAATGGCATATATCGGTGATGATCATAAAGGTTTAGTCGATTCACCGACAATCTTGTCACTTGGGTAGCAATGATGTGTTGCTAGACACCGCTCATTGCTTATGATCATAAATGTGATTTATGATCATTGCCAACATGGCAAGAGCCTATTGGGTCGCACACATAGAGCTATTTGGATCATTAGAGTGCATGGGCTAATTATTTGGGTTATGGTTTCACTTTAATTTCGTATTAATAATGGGCCCAAGAGTTGAGCCATTATTAAGCCTGAAATTAAATCCTAATTGGATTAGGGCTTTGAAACCCATTAGGCCTGGAAGTTGAGTTTCACTATAAATACAACTTTTAAGTGAGAAATTCGCAGGTCTCCTTGCCCTAGCCTCCAAAAAGGACAGCCACACTCTTCTCTTGCAATTCCTTGGAGGACGCAAGCTAGCACTGCGAGCGCAAGAGAAACACATCTGTCGGGACGTGGTGGAAGCGTGGTGATCCCGAGAGGCTCGTGTGGATACCATAGAGAGCCTGAACACGTCAACTGTTCAGGTTTTGTGATTCAACTCTACAGTTGAGTGAGAGATCTCAACCGAAAATTAGGTATGAAAATTTTCAAACACCCGGTTTACCCCGTTTCACTTGGATCCTGGAGGGTTTCGGTTAAATTCCACTGCGCTGTTTGGCTCCCGAAACCCATCAGTGGTATCAGAGCTACTGGTGAAACCCTAAATCGGGATTGAGTGTTGAATCGCATGATGCTATGTGTTCGGTTGCTTTTCGGCCATGATTAATTAGATTGATTCAAGATGCATGAAACTGGAATTCGTAATGAACATATGAGATATATGAAGAAACGACACAAATTGGTTAATGAGATTAATCTCAAATTGAATGGTATGAGATACCTATATGGATTAGGATTCTTGCAATAGTTGCAAAAACCCTAGCTTGGTTCGGATTCGGCCTGTTCGGGCACCGAAAGTAAGGTATTTTTGGTGGCTCGAATAGAGGAGTCTCGGGTGCCTACTTTCTCAAAATACAAGATTTCGGGCTAAGCAATTGTAAGAAAATTTTTTGCGCAGGGGGGCGCTGCCCCCCACGCCCCCCGCAAGGGCGGCTCCCCTTGACCTCGTCCGCTGACCGGTCAGCGGAACCACCGCCCACTGACCGGCCAGCGGGACCGCCGTATGCGAAGCGCCACATAAATAAAAACTGGTTAATCAACGCGCGAAAATTGGCATGCATCTTTGTTGAATGAGATTTGACATGATATGCTGATTGGTGTTTGAAGCATGGTGCATGGTTATAGCCCTTGATTGGTTGTACTTGTAAATACGGCCTGCGAGTCGTGCCTTTTCTTATCACTCTCATTGTACATTCTCTTCTCACCTTACTCCCCTCGAATGTAACTCGAGGTTTCTATTATTGATGTAATGGTGCATTATGGGATCATCCAAGGTGGTATGTCTAAGGATCATCCAAGGTGGTATGTCCAAGGAGATGACAACAAAAGGGCAACCAAGAAAGGAAGAGAAGGAGCTTGTGAAGACTCTTTTCTTTTCTTAGGCTTTTATGATATTCTCATTGGCTTGAGAATATCGCATAGTTTGGGCTATAACCATGTCACGTTTACTTTCTTGTAAGCATGAGATGCATGTTTTATATTTGTATGTGATGCATGTATAAGACAACCGGAGATAACAAATTGGTGAGATCAAAAGAAAAAAATCCCTCAAACAAATATTAAGTCATTAAATGTGATGCCTTCCAAATGTTGGCACTCGTCAAGACTTTGATCAACATTAGGTGGGTTTGCCAAAGCAAAGCACCTATGTTCATCTTGGTAAGGCGCGATGGGATAATAGTGATATCCAAATTGCTAACTTTGGGTCTGACTTAACTAAGTCATCCTAATAGGATTAGGGACTTAGAGGCATAGAGTTGGGCTTAAGCTCATGAGATGAGCTTGGACAAGTGTTGTTCACCCAACTATCCAAGAGTTGCATAAGATGCAATTGGCAAGGAGTTGCCTACCTAAATAGCTGTAACTTGAGAGAAAAGCCAAAGCTGACTCAGGTTGTGGTCAAATATGGATCTTGGCCCACTAGAATACCTTAGCGCCGAGGTGTTCCGAAATAATATCGAGGGTTATTATTTTGAGGAAAATAGTGGGAGTATCGTTTAATAAAAGTCCTTATTAAATGAATTAAAATACATGACTCTTACACTGCATATTTACTGTTGTAGATAACCATGGCACAAAACACATCGACACTTTCGTTGCGATCGATCCTTGAGAAGGAAAAACTGAATGGGACCAACTTTCTCAAATGGTACCGAAACTTGAGGATAGTCCTCAAACAAGAGAGAAAGGCTTATGTCCTAGAGCAGCCCATTCCGAATGAGCCTGCTGCCACTGCTCCAAGAGCTGAAAGGGATGCTCACAAGAGGCATTCTGATGATGCTTTGGATGTTGCATGCCTCATGCTTATTACCATGGAATCTGAGCTTCAGAAGCAACATGAGAACATGGGGGCGTTCGATATGATCGAACATCTCAAAATGCTTTTCCAAGAGCAAGCTAGGCATGAGAGGTTTGAGACCTCTAAGGCATTGTTTCAGTGCAAGATGTCTGAGGGAAGTCCCGTGGGTCCTCATGTGCTCAAGATGATTGGGTACATTGAGAATCTTGAGAATTTGGGATTTGCTCTTCAGAAAGAGTTGGCTATCGATGTAGTCTTGCAATCGTTGCCTGAAAGCTACAGTCAGTTCGTCATGAACTATAACATGAACGACCTTGACAAGTCCCTTCCTGAATTACTCAACATGTTGAGAACTGCTGAGCAAAACCTTAAGAAGGCTAAGCCCATTTTGATGGTTCAAAAGGGCAAGGGAAAGGGAAAAGCCAACAAGAAGAAGGATAAAGCTAATGGAAAGTCCAATGCTAGTTCTTCTTCAGCTGCACTGAAACCAAAGGGTGGTGTGGCAAAGGAAGGGGAGTGCTTCCATTGTAAGCAACCTGGACACTGGAAGCGCAATTGCAAGCTCTATCTTGAAGAACTTGCTAAGGAAAAGGGAAGTAAGACTTCCACTTCGGTATTTTTGTTATAGAGGCTAACTTTTCTACTTCCTCATCTTGGGTATTGGATACTGGATGTGGATCTCACATTTGTGCAAATGTGCAGGATCTAAGTAGAAGTAGAAGATTGGCCCGAGGTGAAGTGGACCTACGTGTTGGAAATGGAGCAAGGGTTGCTGCCTTAGCCGTAGGGACTTATGTTCTCACTTTACCTAGTGGATTAGTTTTAGAATTAGACAACTGCTACTTTGTGCCTACTATTAGTAGAAATTTGATTTCTGTTTCTTGTTTGGACAAGAAAGGTTTTTCATTTATAATAAAGGACAAATGTTGTTCTATTTATTTGAATGAAATCTTTTATGGTAGTGCTCAACTTAGCAATGGGTTGTATGTTCTAGACCTCGAAGATCCAATCTATAATGTGAATACCAAGAAGGTCAGATTAAATGATTCAAACCCGACCTATCTCTGGCACTGTCGCTTGGGCCATATAAATGAGACCCGCATATCCAAGCTCCATAAGGATGGACTCTTGGACTCATTTGATTTTGAATCATATGAGACATGTGAGTCATGTTTGTTGGGCAAGATGACCAAAGCCCCATTCACAGGGCAAAGTGAAAGGGCTAATGACTTACTAGGACTCATACATAGTGATGTATGTGGCCCTATGTCTACACAAGCTAGAGGAGGTTTCCAATACTTCATTACTTTCACTGATGACTTCAGCAGATATGGCTATGTGTATCTTATGAGACACAAGTCAGAATCCTTTGAAAAGTTCAAAGAATTCAAGAATGAAGTAGAGAATCAACTCGGGAAGAGTATCAAAGTGCTTCGATCAGATCGAGGTGGAGAGTACTTGGATCGAGAATTCCTTGACTATCTGAAGGAGTGTGGTATAGTATCACAACTCACTCCACCAGGTACACCTCAATGGAATGGTGTATCTGAAAGGAGAAATCGAACTCTGTTAGACATGGTTCGCTCTATGATGAGTCAAGCTGACCTTCCAAACTCCTTTTGGGGACATGCTCTAGAGACAGCCGCTTTTACACTAAACCGAGTTCCATCTAAATCGGTTCAAAAGACACCATATGAGATATGGAGTGGGAGGCGTCCCAATTTGTCTTTTATGAAGATTTGGGGCTGTGACGCTTATGTGAAACGTCAATCCTCTGACAAACTAGGGCCCAAATCTCAAAAATGCCTTTTTGTTGGGTATCCCAAAGAAACAAAGGGTTACTATTTCTACAATCCTTCTGAGCAAAAAGTGTTTGTTGCTCGAACTGGTGTCTTTTTAGAGAAAGAGTTTATCTCTAAAGGAACTAGTGGGAGGAAAGTAGAACTTGAAGAAATTCAAGAACAACAAGGAGACATCGAACCTGAAATGGAACCTGAACAGACACCACAAGATGTTGTGGTTCAAGAGTCTGTTCCTGTAGCACAGAGCCCACGTAGGTCTGGTAGGATTCGGCGTGAGCCCGAGAGATATGGATTTCTCGTGACTCACACTGGTGATGTGATGCTCATGGATCAGGATGAGCCCACAACCTACCAACAAGCTATGTCGGGGCCTGACTCTGAGAAGTGGCTAGTGGCCATGAAATCCGAGATGGAATCCATGTATGAAAACCAAGTATGGACTTTGGTTGACCCACCTGAAGGGGTAAAACCCATAGGGTGCAAATGGGTTTTCAAGAAGAAAACTGACATGGATGGTAATGTGATTACCTTTAAGGGACGATTGGTTGCAAAAGGTTTCAAGCAAATTCATGGTATTGACTATGATGAAACTTTTTCACCAGTTGCTATGCTTAAATCCATCCAAATTTTGTTTGCTATTGCTGCACACTATGATTATGAGATATGGCAAATGGATGTCAAAACTGCATTCCTAAATGGAAAGCTACTTGAGGATGTGTACATGACACAACCTGAGGGTTTTGTCACTCCTGAGAATGCCAATAAAGTGTGCAAGTTGCAAAGGTCCATTTATGGACTGAAGCAAGCTTCTCGAAGTTGGAATCTTCATTTTGATGATGCAATCAAAGAGTTTGGTTTTATCAAAAATGAAGATGAACCTTGTGTCTACAAGAAGGTTAGTGGGAGCGCTATTGTCTTCTTGGTGTTGTATGTAGATGACATACTACTCATCGGGAATGACATTCCTGAGCTACAGTCTGTGAAGACTTGGCTAGGGAAATGTTTCTCTATGAAGGACTTGGGTGAAGCAGCCTATGTGTTAGGCATCAGGATCTATAGAGATAGATCTAGAAAGCTTCTTGGCCTAAGTCAAAGTACATATATTGACAAGGTGCTAAAGAGGTTTAGCATGCAAGATTCCAAGAAAGGATTCTTGCCCATGTCACATGGTATCACTCTTTCTAGATCTCAGTGTCCGAGTACAACTGAGGAGAGAGAGCGCATGAGTAAGATTCCATATGCCTCAGCAATTGGATCTATCATGTATGCCATGATATGTACTCGTCCCGATGTCTCATATGCTTTGAGCATGACAAGTAGGTACCAATCGAACCCCGGTGAGAGTCACTGGACAGCTGTTAAGAACATCCTTAAGTACTTACGAAGGACTAAGGATGCATTCTTGGTCTTTGGAGGTGAAGATGAGCTCGTTGTAAGGGGTTACACCGATGCAAGCTTCCAATCCGATAAGGATGATTTTAGATCGCAATCTGGTTATGTGTTTTGTATTGGTGGTGGTGCTGTGAGCTGGAAGAGTTCAAAGCAAGAGACAGTAGCTGACTCTACAACAGAATCTGAGTACATTGCCGCCTCTGATGCTGCGAAGGAGGCAGTTTGGATCAAGAAGTTCATCACTGAACTTGGAGTGGTTCCAAGCATTGCCGACCCGATAGAGCTCTATTGTGACAACAATGGAGCAATCGCACAGGGACTTCGACAGATAGCAACATTGCTGATCCGCTGACAAAGCCCCTTACGCAGGAAAAGCATGATAGCCATTCCTAAGATCATCAAGGTTCCCTACATGTGAGTCACATACTTTGATACTTTCCTTTGTTGCTCGTAACTGAGTGAACTTGAAGGAGGTCATTGGGTATGTCACATATCATGCGGAGGGATTTGTATGATCAAGATGGGATTTGTCCCTCCTATGTAACGGGAGTGATATCTTCGGGCCCCTTGATAGAGTGAGACTTAGAAAATGCATGGCCATGCTCGGATGAGTTGATATACGATATCAATGTCATCAGTTTAAGTTGGTCTACTCGGTAATCAAGAAACCAAAGATTGGGCTATACGAGAGTGACACATTCCATGTCTCGTGCTTAGTCTTGATATCTTGGACAAAGGGACAATGGCATATATCGGTGATGATCATAAAGGTTTAGTCGAATCATCGACAATCTTGTCACTTGGGTAGCAATGATGTGTTGCTAGACACCGCTCATTGCTTATGATCATAAATGTGATTTATGATCATTGCCAACGTGGTAAGAGCCTATTGGGTCGCACACATAGAGCTATTTGGATCATTAGAGTGCATGGGCTAATTATTTGGGTTATGGTTTCACTTTAATTTCATATTAATAATGGGCCCAATAGTTGAGCCATTATTAAGCCCGAAATTAAATCCTAATTGGATTAGGGCTTTGAAACCCATTAGGCCTGGAAGTTGAGTCTCACTATAAATACAAGTTCTTCGGCTATCAATACCAAGGATTGCTTCCAGCTGAGGAAGTACATAGAATCCCTGATAAAGCAAGGCCAACTTCGGCGTTACCTGCGAATGCCCTCCCCAAAGGGGAGGAGGGATGAGGAAGGGAAAGGAGATGATGAGGAATATGACTCAGACAGACGCCGGAACCGAACTCCCAGAAGGCATCCGCCACCTTCGGCAGGAGTAATACAGATGATCACCACAGGACTGCCGTCGGCAGAGAGGAAAAGAAAAGCCAGGGAGATCTCGGTGATGGAATACGAAAACCCCTCAAAAAAGCTTGTTCGAAAAGATGGGTCCACCATAATATTCCCTCATGACGACCCACTGCTGGTCATGGCAAGGATAGGGACTTAGGACGTCAAGAAAGTACTGCTTGATGATGGCTCTAATGCTGATGTCTTGTTCTCTCATCTACTACCGAGTTTAGGTATCTTAAGGAGCGGCCTTAAGACTGTCACTTCTCCTATTTTCTAAGTGGGACCGTCCGAACTCCCCGTCCTCGAATGGATTGATCTCCCCCTGATGCTAAGAGGAATTCCACTGAAAAAAAAAGACGAGCTGTTTGCCTCCACAATGACGAGGTTTATCATCATAGATGTCCCTTCATCATATAACGCCATCCTTGGGAGGCAAACACAAGGAAACCTCCACATCCACCCGGATGTGAAATACTTGACGGTCACCTTTGCCACAAAAGATGGAGATGCTAAGATCTTCATCGACCAAGTGGAGGTAGGGAAAGTATTTGTCAAAGCAAGAAAGGCCCCGGCAACAAACTGCGCACAGACTACGGGACCGAAGATCGAACTCGTAGGAGAGCCAAAGGGAGAAGGAACAGAAGATTCCGAGAAAATAGAAACGGAAGATATAGAACTTGTCCCAGGCCAAAAAACCCAAATAGGGAAAAAATTGGCCGAAGGTGACAAGGAAAAACTGCTATATTTCCTATTAATGAATGAAGATCTGTTTGCCTACTCACTAAAGGACATGCCTGGGGTAGACCCTCGCATAATTCACCATAGCCTTAAAGTACGCCCAGAGGCAAAGCCCGTCCGTCAAAAAAAGTGAAGCCTCTCGGCGCACAAAAACAACTTCGTAAAAATTGAAGTCTAGCACTTAGTAGACGCAGGTATAATTAGGGAAGTCAAATACCCCGAATGGCTTAGTAATGTGGTTATCGCCACAAAAGAAGGGAGTCACAAGCTTCAAATGTGCATCGACTTCTGAAACATGAATGACGCCTGCCCTAAGGATTTGTATCCTCTGCCGCCAATAGACCAGTCGGTGGACTCGACCGCCAAGTATGGTCTGCTGAGTTTCCTCGATGCCTTCAGTGGGTATCACCAAATTAGGATGGACCCCGAAGACGAGGAAAAAACTGCCTTCATCACCGAAGTTGGCACATATTGCTACATCAGAATGCCCTTTGGCCTTAAAAATATAGGAGCCACCTACCAGAGGCTAACGAACAAAGTCTTCAATGCCCAAATTGGGAGGAACATGGAATTCTATGTTGATGACATGATAGTTAAGAGCAAAGTGCCTAGCAGTCACATCGCAGACTTGGAGGAAACTTTCCACCAATTGAGAGCCTTCGGAATTCACCCCAATCCCAAAAAATGCATCTTCAGCGTAAGCGCGGGTAAGTTCCTCGGATTTATGGTGTCGGAAAGGGGTATCGATGCCAATCCGGAAAAGGTCAAAGCACTATTAGGATTCCGAACTCTTGCCACAACGAAGGATCTGTAAAGGCTCACGGGGAGAATAACGTCCTTTAGCAGGTTTATCTCCAGATATGGGGATCGATGCCGACCGTTCTTTAAGGTCCTCACCAAGGCAGCAAAAAATGGTGGTGACCTCGGAAACGATATGCATCCTTGGAACGAAGATTGCCAAAAGGCCTGGGAAGAGCTTAAGGTCTACCTGACTCGTCTACCTACACTCCGGCAGCCACGGGAGGGAGAACCCCTCGTACTATATCTCGCAGTCACGGAAAAGGCACTAAGTTCGGTTCTTGTGAAGGAAGAGGGGGTGGAACAATGGCCAGTATACTATGTGAGCAAGTCCTTGCATGGCGCCGAAGTCAGGTACCCCCTACTACAAAAAGCTATTTACGCCCTGGTGCTTGCAAGCAGAAGACTGCGTCCATATTTCCAAGGCCATCCCATTATTGTCCGAAGTAACCTACCTCTTCGGGATATCATGAAGAGGGTAGACCACTCGGGAAGGCTTTCCAAGTGGTGCATAGAGCTCGGCGAGTATGATATCACCTATGAACCGAGGAAGGCAATAAAAGCTCAAGCTTTAGCGGATTTCATTGCTGAAGTACCCATTGCCGAAGATGGTCAATCAGACCTCGGCAAAAGTGAACCAGAGTGGACTCTGTTTGTAGATGGGGCCTCCGGCTCCGAGCACCAGGGAGCTGGAGTAGTCATTCGCGGTCCCGAGGGTATGGAGGTCATGAAAGCCATCAAATTCGGATTCAGCATCACCAACAATGTGGCAGAGTATGAAGCCCTTATAGCTGGATTACGCCTTGCTAAAAGAATTGGCGTGAGAAACCTGAAGGCCCACAGTGATTCTCAGCTAGTGGTCCGACAGATGGCAGGAGACTATACCGCGAAGGACCCAACTTTGGCAAAATATCACGAGCTCGCATCAAAGCTCGTTCAGGAGTTTGACACAGTCCACATTGAGAACGTGCCTCGCCGAGACAACACTGAAGCAGATAGCCTGGCTAAGTCTAAAAAGTCCACTGAAGTATTGAGCCATCCGAGCATAGCAATAATGAGCATAACGACCTCGGAAAGAGGATGGAAAAATCCTATAAAGAGGTATCTTACAACCTCGGAGCTTCCTGACGACCCTCGCGAAGCAGCAAAAGTGCGAAGACGTTCCGGACGATATTTCCTAATTGGAGAAGAATTGTACCGGCAGGGCTATGCAAGTCTGCTACAAAGGTGTGTTTGCGAAGAGGACACTGGGAATGTTCTCGAAGAAGTCCATGAGGGGACTTGTGGTTCCCACGTCGGAACTGATGCCTTGGCAGGAGTAATACTCCGCCAGGGGTACTTCTGGCCGACCCTAAGAAAGGACGCGAGGCAATTTGTCCAGAGATGTGATAGCTGCCAAAGACACGCCAACATTCAGAGGTTACCCTCGGAAATTTATAACCTTAGTTAACTACCCCTGCCCCTTTGCAGTTTGGGGCATTGACCTCATCGGGCCACTCCCGACGGCACCTGGAGGAGTGAAGTTCTACGTGGTCGCAGTGGATTACTTCACTAAATGGGTCGAGGCAGAGCCCCTGACAACCATTTCGGCAAAGGACATACAAAAATTCATCTGGAAGAGCATTGTATGCAGATTTGGCATACCGAGGGTGATAGTGGCCGACAATGGTTCCCAGTTTATTGACAAGGGATTCCAAGAATTCATCACCGACCTCGGGATAAAAATGCACTTCACTCCAGTAGCCCATCCTCAGAGCAACGGACAGGTAGAGGTATCTAACAGAACCATAAAAGATGGTCTGAAAAAGAGATTGGGGGAAGCAAAGGGAAAATGGCCAGGGGAACTTCCTAGTGTGCTATGGAGCTATCGGACAACACCCCGAAGGGCCACGGGTGAGACGCCTTTCTCGCTCATCTTCGGCACAGAGGCCATTATTCCTATCGAGGTAGTTCAGCCATCAGTCAGGGTACAAGTGTTCGACGAGGAAGGGAATGACCTCGGGTTAAGAACTAAGCTCGACCTAATTGACGAACACAGAGAAATGGCTGAACTTAGAAGAAAAGCCTTTCAGCAAAGAGTGGCTACAGCTACGAACCTGCGCGTTAGGCGAAAAGGAATAAGGAAGGGAGACCTCATTCTCTGAAAGGCTGAGTTCGAACCTCGGAGACCGTCTCACGGGGTACTTCGGGCGAACTGGGAAGGGCCTTATTTGGTCCTTGACGAGGTTCGGAACGGAGTCTATAAGCTTGGCGATACCGAAGGTGGAGAACTGAAGAATACATGGCACTCAGACGCCTTGAAGAAATTCTACACTTAGAATTTTGATAAGAAATTGTACAGTTAGAAATTTTTTCTAAGAACAAACAACTTTCAGGAAAATAACTCCACCTAAGAGTTCTCGCCGAGCGAGGCTCAAGTATGTACTTGTGAAAACCACGTATCTCCTCCGAAGTCGGTTGGGTCATTTTCCCAAAAGGTGCGCCAACTGAATACGGCTGGTGAAAACAGACCAAACTTTGACAAAGGATATTCGGCAAAGCTAGAGTTTCCCCGAAGACGGTCAAATAAAAAGAGCAAAAAATATCTTCTCAAGGGTACTAGACCGAAAGTGGTCAAAACAACCCTTGGAAACAAAAAATTGTTGCTCAAGGACTTAGCCAAATTTTAAGGGAAGGGAAGATGTCATTGAGAAGGCCTTATTACAAGGAGAAGATTACAAGAAGAAGATTACAAAGAAAAAGAAGAAGACAAAGTAAAAGCCCTAAAACATCTAAGGGACCCCAGCGTCATGAGATGCTCCATCCCAAGTGTCCTTAGCTGCCGCCTTCGGTGCCGGAGGAGGGGCAAATGGGAGGTTCAGGAGCTCAATTTTTGACCAGGTCCAGCGAGGCCCCTCAGGGATGTTCAGGGCAGCCAGGAAGGAGAGGTCGAGGTCTGGATATTTCTCCAAAACTTGGTGTCGAGCTAGACAAAAGCCATCTTGAAAGCCAACCTTGGTCGCCTGGTTAGCCTTGTCTAACTCGACAGACAAGTCTTCCACCTCACTTTGCAAGTCGGTGACCTCCTTCTCCAGCTTCTTCGTCTTCTTTTTCTTCTTTGTCTCCTTCTTCAGGGCCTCAACCTCGGCCTGAAGTTCGGCATTGGCAGCAAGGGCCTTCGCCAGGAGAGCGGAGTCTTCCTCTTTCTCCTTTTGATAAGCCTCGTTAGCCGAGGTCAAGTTGATGACCTTCGCGCCGAGGTCAGACATCTTCTGGGAAAAATCCTTCAAGAGCTCCTCTTGGCCCTTCAAGAGTTCCTCCCGGAGTTTGGCAACCTCCTCCTTGGCTATTCTACTCAACTCGGCATTCTTAACGACCGAGTTAGCGCAGAACACCTTGGCCTTCTCCAGACGGTCTTCGGCCCAAGCACGGACCGAAGATTGTTTTGCCCCAAGCTCTAAAGTATCCACTATACCCCAAGAGCTGCAAAAAATGGGGGAGGACACTTGGTAAAACTCGCGCAAGGAAAGCCAAACACTTAGAAAAAATTGGGAGAAAAAATAATAAAGGGCCTAAAGAATACCTAGGCAGCATGCTCGAACATCTTTGCGGCAAGGGCCTCTTCGTTCACGCACTCTTCGGCAACCGATTTGAAGGAAGCCTGGGTGAGGACGCCCTTCGCCATCTGGGGAGCCATTTGCGGGCAGTCGTCGGAGAACAAATTCATGTCCTCCGTAAAAGCCCAAAAAGGTTCCCTTGGGACTTTATCCTTCGAGATATGGGAATCTCAAAGGGCCCTCCTACGAGCGTGCTCCACCATCCATGACGAGGGCGCCATTTCCTCTGCAAAGTCAAGATACGATTCCATGTAGACATTGTTTTTTTTAGCCATGTATCTATAGGATTAAGAGTGCTAAAAATGTCTGAGGAACAAACCTAGTGATGGCCAGGGGCCTCATCGTTCAGAGTCATAATGACTGGAGGAGAGACTTCTGGGAGGAAGAACGCCTGGTGGATTGGATCGCCCAAAGGAGAGTGCCTGAAAGCTCAGAAACAAAGGGTTAAGAGGCCCCCGGAGTATTTTTCCGGGGGGGGGGGGGGGGCCCCCGGGGGGGGGGGGGGGGGGAGCCTCCGACGCCCAAGTCAGTGGTTGGCTGAGAGAAAGGCAAAGAAAATAGCACAAAGGGCTGAGGAGTCTCGCCTGATAATTTTCTCAGAGTGTGGGAGCAGTGTTTTGCCAACCAGCCTCTTGCCAAGTATTAATTCCTGGTATTTATAGGAGCGCCTAGCCCGTTCAGATCGCGACACGTGTTCGGTCGGATGTTCCTGAATTTCTGGGCGTAGGAGACAGATAGCTGGTAGCAGGTTGCCTTGAGCCATGTGCTGAGACGGGCCATGATGTGATTTTGATGGCGTCAGTGTGGCAGTGCGCCTTTTGAGGTGGATTGTGGCGTCTATGAATGGATGTGTCAGAGGCTTCCTTAAATGCTTCCATAAATGCTCCTGCCGTACTCCCGAGGTCCCTGGGTGAGGTCGTCCTTTGGTACGGACAGAGCCTCTTCGGGAAACAAGCCCTCAGTTCGGGGGTTCCCAGTTTCAGGGAGTTCCGCCTTCGGGGATATCATGTTCGGCTCGCTATGTCTGGTGCCGTTTTTCCGAAGGCGATCTGTTCACAACCTTGGGGGGGCAAGTAGTGTCCTCAGGTTTTCCTGGCGTGCCGGGCTCGGAGCTCTTCGGCTATCTCCCGAGGTGCATGATCACACCTTTTCTCGGGTAGCGCCAGCTTCTTCTGGCCATTCTTGTGGCAGGGAGTTCGGCCAGATAGAGGCGATAGCGTTTGGCTATCACATGCCCCCCTTTGGAAAGCCGAAGTGAAGACTTCGGTTTTGCATCTCTTTCCGAGGTTGTTTATGGGAGTCTCTTTGGAAGCTCAACCTGTTCCGAGGATGCGCCTTTTGCCCGAAGATCATGGGCTCTTCGGCCTTGGCCTGTTCTTTGGTGTCTTCGAGGCGGAGCCTGTGCCGAAGATACACCTCTTGCCCGAAGGTCATGGGCTGTTCGGCCATAGCCTGTCTCTTGGCGTCCTCGAGTTGGCCTGCTCTTTGTTTCTGCAGGTCTGTTTGGCCAAGCGTGTCAGTCTGAGCGGCGCGTCCCAGTTTTCCAGGGATGTCAGAAGACGTGTCCCAGTTTTCAAGGGACGTTTGGAGGACGTGTCCCCCATTTTTGCGCAGCGGTTGACACGTGGCGCTTTGCCATTGGAGGAGAGTCACGTCGGTTACAGAGGGCGCGCCTTTTCAGGTGCAGAGAGCAGTTACGGCGACGGTTCGCCTCCAAAGGGTACTTATGACGATGTTTCGGTTACCCACCTCTGGCTTTATAAATAGCCCATTCCATCATAAGTTCCCTTTGCTTTTTCTTCTGCTCTTTTCTCTGCTTTGCCCCTGTTCTTGCACTTTCTTGCTTTCTGTGGCGGAGCTACCTTAATCAGAGCTTTTTTCCAGCCAACTTTCACGACGGCGTCCTCAGATTTTGGCAAATCTTTCGGTGGGTTTTTGTTTTCCAGAGCGTTTTGATCCCTCTGTTCTTTTGAGTTTTTCTCTGGAAACTATTTTCTTCCGTTTTCAAACTCGTTTTCATGTCGAAAATGCCCATTCCTGAGAGCTGGCAGCCTCTTTTAGCCCATCCTTGTTGCACCACCCCTGCAAAGTTAGAGAGGTGGAAGAAAAAATTCTTTCTTCCCTCTTACGCCATTACTAGGCTGCCTCGTTCTAGCCATTATGCTTTTTCAAACCATAGTAAGGAGGTTACCGTTTTTCGAGCCCAGCTGAAGGCCGGTCTTCGGTATCCTCCCCCGAAGATGGTGTGCGAGTTCTGCAAATTTCATGGCATTGCTGTGAACCAGCTTCCCCCGAACTCGTTCTGCTATTTTAACGCCTACCTCTGCATGTGTGGCGTCTTCGGGATAGAACCCCATTTCATAATCTTTATGCAGTACTACAAGCTCTCTGTGGTCCCGAAGGGTGGCTTCTATTTCATGCTACCTCGGGGATCCGGGAGCAAGAAATTCATGTTCACCTTCGCCACTAAGGATAGCTGGCGGGGGTGGCAACAGAAGTTCTTCTTCCTGAAGATGGACGAGGCCTGGTCGTACGTTCCGACCAAATGGGCTCAGGGAACACTGGATGTGGACGTTGTTGATCCGAGGATGCTGCTGACCCCAGAGTTGGCTCCCGTGTTCGCGGATTTCGACGCCCGCATTCGGGCTGTCTCTGACTGGGATCCCGAGGTCGCTCCGCGCGCCCTTTACCCTTTTCCAATTAACTGGAAGTTGATGACCGAAGAGGTCCTTCGGGAATTAAAGGTGGTAAAGGAGCACAAGACTGACCTCAAGATGCCAGCTCCTGCCATCGCCGGGAAGGATTCCTGGTTGGTCAAGCTTCTTAAGGAGGAGATTTCTTTCGAAACGTTTGTCGAAAGTGAGTCATCTTCTACTCCTTTGCTGTTTTTTCCTCGGACTTACGCTGATGTTTCTCTCCTTTTTCAGAGATGGGCGACGGGACTGCCGCCTATTACAAGTCCCTTTTCACCGGCCAAGTGGAGAAGGGCGATCAGACAAAGAAGGCGGCTTCCCAAAGGCGGAAGTCTACTAGCGCGGGGCCTTCGAGGAAACGGGCAAAGAGAACTGCTCAGGTTCCTCTAGAAGAAATTCCCGAGGAGACTGCTGAGGAGCCTGGGACAGCCGAGATTCCGGCGCCTGAGACTGCTGTTTCCGAGGTCCCTTCAACCGACGTCCCTCCTCAAAGTCCTACTGCGTCGCAGGCCCTCCTTGATGTAGTGGTAGAAGTACCTTCTGCCGAGGAGCGGCGCAGGCGGAAGGGCAAGGGCATTTCGACCGAGTTGAAGGCCGAGGAGGCCGAGGACTCCGAGGACGTCGTTGTCGAGGTTCCACCAGGTTTGTTTCCAGACAAAGTGTACTTCCTTTGTTTTTTCTGGATTGCCTTCTTTGTCTTTAATCTCCTTCTCATTCTTGCCACGCAGGGGAGTTGACTACCCCTGACTGGGCGGCCGAACATGCTCGGAAGCGAGCTCTTCGGGACGCCAAAATCCCGCAAGGGAAGATACCAAAGGAGCCTTTCTGGACGTTCACGGAGGACATGAATTTGTACTCCGAGGACTGTCCTCAAATGGCGAAGGAAATTTCGAAGGGGGTGCTTACTGAGGCCTCCTTCAAGGCTATAGCGGCGGCCCATCCGGGGGATAACACTCTCGCCGCAAAGATCACCGAGCATGCTGCTCAGGTATATCCTTCACAGCTCTTTCCCTTCAATTTTTTCCTAAGTGTTTGGCTCTTACTGACCTTGCGTTTTATCTTTTTGCAGCTGCTGGGGTACGCCGGCTTTCTCCGAGTTCGGGTGGCCAGGGAGGTTGCCTTCCGAACTTCGGCCACTCAGACCATGAATGAGGCGAGGATCGCACTCGCGGAGTCGGCCGCCAAAAACCAGCAGCTGAAAGAGGCTGCTGAGAAAGAAGTGACTGCCCTTCGGGAGGAGTTCCGGAAGGAAAAAGAAGAACTTCAAAAGGATTCCTCCCAGAAGATTGCTGACCTCGGTGAACAAATAAAGGGGATGCTCGCCGCCAACGAAGATCTTCTCAAGCACAAGGCTGGTTCTGACAGCCTTATAGTGTCGTTGACGAGTGAGAATAAAACTCTCCGGGCTGAGGTCGAGTCTTTGAAGAAGGGGTCCAAGGGGACGCTGGAGATAAAGGCGCTGAAGGAGGAGATCCCTGAACTGGAGGACGAGCTTGACGACCTCGAGCTTGATAAGAACGAGTCTGATCAAATGGCGAAGGTTGCCTTTCAGGACGGCTTCTGCCTTGCTCGTCACCAGGTTCTCCAGAGGTTCCCAGATTTAGACCTCTCTTTTCTGGAGGCCCTATATATTCCTGAGGGACCTCGGTGGGAATGGTCCAAGGTCGAGCATCTGAAACTTCCTCCTTCAATGCCGGCGCGAAAGGTGGTGGAAAAGGGCGGGCCAGCGAGTGGCTTTCGGGACGCCGCGAACCCTTAGGCTATTTTTTAGGGCCCCTTTTCCTTCCCTTCTACTTTGTACTCCTTCTTCGGTCACTTCTTCTGTAAAGCAACTTTGCTCTTAATGAAGATTTTTTTTGGCTAAGTCTTTTCTTGCAAGTTTCTTCATTTCCATTGTCCCGAACACGTTCGCTCAAGAGACTTCGGAAAACCTGTGATCAAAGAAACTCTTTTACCTTCCTTTGGCCGAGCCTGTTTGCTCCAGAGGCTTTCTGGAATGTCTGAAAAAAATTTGACTAAATCTTTTTGCAGGCTTTTGCATTTCCAATTTGTCCCGAACATGATTGCTCAAGGGACTTCGGAAAACCTTTAGTCAAATTTTTGTTTTCCAGTTGTCCCGAGCATGTTTGCTCAAGGGACTTCGGAAATCCTTTCGCGAGATTGTTCACTTTCCATTTTCCCGAGCACGTTCGCTCAAAGGAGTTCGGAAAATTATCTCTGCGTTGGCTATGGCGAGTACTTCTGCGAGATTTTTGTTTTCCATCTTTCCCGAGCGTGATGGCTCAAGAGACTTCGGAAAGTCATATCTACGCTTTATGATGGCGAGCATCTTCGCGGAATTCTTCTTTGCACAATTTTGGATACTTAAGAACTTTCCTTAAGAGCATTCTGTACTTACAATTCCTCCGCTTTATCTTAGGTGTAGAATTTTTTCAAGGCGTCTGAGTGCCAAGTGTTTTTCAATTCTACTCCTTCGACGTTGCCAAGTTTGTACACGCCTTTTCGTACTTCGGCGAGAACCAGATAAGGTCCTTCCCAGTTTGTGCGAAGTACTCCGTGGGACGGCCTTCGGGGTGCAAAGTCAGCCTTTCGGAGAACGAGGTCTCCCTTCTTGATTTCTTTTGGCCTGGCCCGTAAGTTTATAGCCGCGGCCACTCTTTGCTGAAAAGCTTTTCTTCTCAGCTCGGCTATTTCTCTGTGTTCGCCGACGAGGTCGAGCTTGGTTCTGAGGCCGAGGTCGTTTCCACCTTCATCAAATACTTGCACCCGTACTGATGGTCTGAACTATCTCGACTGGGATAATGGCCTCTGTTCCGAAGACTTAGTGAAAAATTAGTTTCCCCTGTGGCCCTTCGGGGCGTCGTTCGGTAGCTCCATAATACGCTTTGGAGTTCTCCTGGCCATTTCCCTTTTGCTTCTCCCAGTCTCTTTTTCAGGCCATCTTTTATGGTCCTGTTCGATACTTCCACCTGCCCGTTACTTTGGGGGTGAGCTACTGGGGCGAAGTGCATCTTTATTCCGAGGTCGTTGATAAATTCCTGGAATCCTTTGTCTATGAATTGGGATCCATTATCAGCTACTAGTACCCTCGGTATGCCAAATCTGCATACAATGTTCTTCCATACGAACTTCTGCACTTCTTTTGCCGAGATAGTTGCTAGTGGTTCTGCCTCCACCCACTTTGAGAAATAGTCCACTGATACCACGCAGTTGGGCCTCCGGGTGCATTGGGGAGTGGCCCAAAAGGTCTATACTCCAGACTCAAGAAACCAAGGATAGTCTTTGAAGTTACGGATTTTTGTGTACGTTCCATGTCTGGATTTTTGCATTAGTCCACATTTCCGGACGAAAGGGTCCTTTCTTGGGGTATCTCAGAAGTATCCTTGGCGGAAGTAAGGTTTGCAAGGGCATCAGTTCCAATTCACCGACACATGCCTTCGTCACTTCTTCAAGGATGTTTTGCTAGACAACCTCTTCATCCACGTACATCTGTGCAGGATTCATTTCACATAACCCTGGTAGAACAGGTATAACTGGGTCGCCAATCATAGAAGCTTTTGGATCATTCGGAGTGCATGGGCTAATTGTGGTTATGGCCACTTTAATTACGTATTTCGGGGAGCCAAATTCTCCCGAGAGGAGGTATCTTTTTATTGGGATCTTTCCATTTTCTGAACCCTATTTGGCTATCTTTTCACTGAGATGCTTAGAGTGAAGGCACCCTCCTTATGTTTTTGACTTTGCCAAGCAATCTTTTCGGAGAAATTCGCATGAGGTCTCCATTCTTCGATCCTTTTGGCCTCAAACTCATGGATAGCCGCTGAATTATTCTTATTTTGAAAAGATTTTCCTTCTCAGCCCCTTAATTCTCCTGCCGTTCGCCGAACTACCAGGTGGAGACTGGTTGTGAGCCGAGGTCGCTTCCACCTTCACGCCAATACTTTCTGGATGTATTGATGGTGTAACCTATCTCGGGCTGGGATAATGGCCTCTGTCCCGAAGACGAGTGAAAAGGGAGTTTCCCCTTCATTACTTCGGGGCGTCGTTCGGTAGCTCCATAATACGCTTTGGAGTTCTCCTGGCCATTTCCCTTTTGCTTCCCCCAGTCTCTTTTTCAGGCCATCTTTTATGGTCCTGTTCGATACTTCCACCTGCCCGTTGCTTTGGGGGTGAGCTACTGGGGCGAAGTGCATCTTTATTCCGAGGTCGCTGATGAATTCCTGGAATCCTTTGTCTATGAACTGGGATCCATTATCAGCTACTAGTACCCTCGGTATGCCAAATCTGCATACGATGTTCTTCCATACGAACTTCTGCACTTCTTTTGCCGAGATAGTTGCTAGTGGTTCTGCCTCTACCCACTTTGAGAAATAGTCCACTACTACCACGCAGAATTTCACGCCTCCGGGTGCTGTGGGGAGTGGCCCAATAAGGTCTATACCCCAGACTGCGAAGGGCCAAGGATAGTCTGCCGAAGTTACCATTTCCGAGGGCGTCCTCTGGATTTTTGCATATCTCTGGCAGCTACCGCATTTCCGGAAAAACTGTCTTGCGTCCTTTCTCAGGGTAGGCCAGAAGTATCCTTGGCGGAGTATCACTGCTGCAAGGGCATCAGTTCCAATGTGTGAACCACACATGCCTTCGTGGACTTCTTCAAGGACCATTTCAGTATCCTCTTCATTCACGCATCTTTGCAGCGGGTTCGCATATCCCTGTTGGTATAACTCTTCGCCAATCAGGAAGAATCTTCCGGAGTGTCTTCGCAGTCTTACAGCATCGCCGGGGTCTTCGGGGAGCAAATTCTCTGCGAGGTATCTTTTTATTGGATCTTTCCACCCTGTTCCCGAGGTCGCTATGCTTAGCACTGAGATGCTCGGATGGTCTAGCACCTCGGTGTATGTTTTCGACTTCGCCAAGCAATCTGCCTCAGTGTCATTCCGCCGGGGTACATTTTCGATCCGTACGGCGTCAAACTCTTGGATGAGCTTTGCTACTAGCTCATGATATTTAGCGAAGATTGGGTCCTTCGCCCCATAATCTCCTGCCGTCTGCCGAACTACCAGCTGGGAATCGCTGTGAGCCTTTAAGTTTCTCACGCCAATCTTTCTGGCCAAGCGTAATCCCGCTATGAGGGCTTCATACTCAGCTACATTGTTGGTGACGTTGAAGCTGAACTTGATAGCCTTCATTACCTCCAGGCCTTCGGGGCCCCTGATAATTACTCCAGCTCCCTGGTGTTCGGACCCCTGAGGCTTCGTCTACGTGCAAGGTCCATTCTGGCTCACCCTCTTTTGGGTCTGAATGGCTCTCCTCAGTGGTGGGTATTTCGGCGATAAAATCTGCCAGTGCTTGAGCTTTTATGGCCTTCCGAGGCTCATACGTGATTTCGTGTTCGCCCAAGCTCTATGCACCACTTGGAGAGCCTTCCCGAATGATCAACTCTCTTCATGACATCCCGTAGTGGCAGACTACTTCGGACGATGATGGGGTGAGCCTGAAAGTATGGTCGCAGCCTTCTCCCTGCAAGCACCAAGGCGTATATAGCTTTTTGAAGCAAAGGGTACCTGACTTCGGCGCCATGCAGGGACTTGCTGACATAGTAGACCGGCCATTGCTTTGGCCCTTCTTCTTTCACGAGGACCGAGCTCACAGCTTTTTCTGTGACGGCGAGGTACAGTACGAGGGGCTCTCCCTCCCGAGGTTGTCGCAGAGTCGGCAGGCTGGCCAAGTAGACTTTGAGTTCTTCCCAGGCTTTTTGGCAATCTTCATCCCAAGGATGATCATTTCTTCCGAGGTTGCCTTCCATTTTTGCTGCCTTTGTGAGGACTTTGAAGAAAGGTCGACACCTATCTCCGTACCTGGAAATAAACCTGCTCAGAGAGGTTATTCTTCCGGTGAGTCTCTGCACGTCTTTGACTGTGGCAGGAGTTCGGAACTCAAGCAGAGCCTTAATCTTCTCGGGGTTAGCGTCGATGCCTCTTTCGGATACCATGTACCCAAGGAATTTTCCCGAGGTCACCCCGAAGATGCACTTCTCAGGATTAAGGCGGATCCCGAAGGCTCTGAGCTTTTGGAAGGTTTCCTCTAAATCTGCAACGTGGTAGCCAGGCAGCTTGCTCTTGACTATCATATCATCAACATACACCTCCATGTTTCTCCCCATTTGGTCTTTGAAGACCTTGTTCATCAGCCTCTGGTAGGTGGCTCCTGCATTTTTGAGCCCGAAGGGCATCCTGATATAGCAATATGTTCCTCCCTCGGTGATGAAGGCAGTCTTCTCTTCATCTTCGGGGTCCATCCTTATCTGATGGTAGCCACTGAAGGCGTCTAGGAAACTTAGGAGCCCATATTCAGCAGTTGAATCTACCAGTTGATCTATTGGCGGCAGAGGGTATGAGTCTTTCGGGCAAGCATCGTTCAAGTTTCTGAAGTCGATGCACATCCGGAGTTTGCTGCTACCTTCTTTTGTGGCAATGACCACGTTGCTTAACCATTCGGGGTACTTGACCTCCCTGATAACTTCAGCATCTAGGAGACGCTGGACTTCGGTTTTGACAAAGTTGCTTTTGTGGGCTGAGATGCTCCGTTTCTTTTGCCGGACAGGTTTTGCTTCCGGGCTTACTTTGAGGCTATGCTGTATTATGCCAGGGTTTACTCCTGGCATATCTTTCGGCGAGTAGGCAAACAGATCTTTATTTTCCAGCAGAAAGGATACAAGTTTTTCCTTGTCACCTTCGGCCAAGCTCTTCCCTATTCGGGTAGATTGACCTGGGACAAGCTCTATTGCTTCCGTTTCTGCTTTGGCGAGATCTTCTTCTTTGCCTTTTTCTGGCGCCTTTGCCTCCATCGTTTGCGCGAGGTTGCTTGCCGGAGCTTTTCGTGCTTTCACAAACACCTTTCTTACCTCGGCTTGGTCTATGAAGACCTCTGCATCTCCATCCTTGGTGGCGAATGTGACAGTCAAGTACTTCACATCAGGGCGAATATGCAGGTTCCCCTGTGTCTGTCTTCCAAGGATGGCGTTGTACGAGGACGGGACGTCCATGACGATGAATCTCGCCATTGTGGAGGCGTACAACTCAGCTGCTCCGTCTACCGAAGTCCCTTTCATCATCAGCGGGAGATCGATCCATCCGAGGACGGGGAGTTCGGATGGTCCAACCCCAAAAGTGGGCGAGGTGACAGGCTTCAGTTCGCTGCTGGAGATGCCCAAGCTCGGCAGCAGGTGCGAGAATAGGACGTCAGCATTTGAGCCATCATCAAGCAACACTCTTTTGACGTCCCAGTTCCCTATTCTCGCCATAATCAGCAGCGGATCGTCGTGGGGGAAGACGACGGTGGAGCCATCTTTGCGAGCCAGCTTCTTTGATGGACTTTGATACTCCATGACTGCAATTTCTCTGGCTTTCCGCTTTCTTTCCGAGGATGGGAGCCCCGTGGTGATGGTTTGGATAACCCCTGAAGGAGGTGGAGGGCGCCTTTTTGGACTTCTATTTCTCCGCCTGTCGGAGTCGTAATCCTCGTCTTCGGCCCTTTCTTCCTCCTCTTTTCTTCTCTTTGGGGAAGGCATCCGCAGGTACTTCCGAAGTTGGCCTTGTTTTATCAGCGACTCTATGTACTTCTTCAGCTGGAAGCAGTCTTCGGTGTCATGACCGTGGTCGCGATGAAACTGGCAGAACTTCTTGGCATTCTTTTTGTTATCGGCGGTCATGGCCCTTGGCCGCCGAATCTGCGTCCCTTGCCTTTCCAGCGCCATGAGGATGCTGGTCCGTGTGGTGCTCAGGGGCGTGAAACTTTGAGGTTTCCTTCCCCGCATCCTCCGAGGTCGTCCTGCCTGTTCCGTCGGATGACGAGCTTGTTGAATGGACCCTTCGGCGCGGTGGTGATCGGACTTCGGCCCTGCCATTCTTAGCTCCTCGGCTGTCATGTGCTGTTCGGCCCTTCGGTAAAATTCTCCGAGGGTGTCCGGGGGGTCCTTTGAGAACTCGTAGAACAGCTGTGAGTCCCGCCGAAGGCCCCGTGTCATGGCAAGAATGCGGATTTCGGGCCGAAAGTCTGGGACGCTCAGGGCTTCCCTGTTGAACCTTTCGACATAGTCTCGGATGGTTTCTCCGTTCCTCTGCTCTATGTCGAACATCTGCACAGGCATCTTCGCCGTTGGCCGGCTCCCAATGAACTGCTGCGTGAAGGCCGTGGACAACTCCTGGAACTCAGTGATGGTCCCTGAAGGCAATGAATTGTACCACGCAGTTGCTGGCCCTGTCAGGGTGACTTCAAAGCATTTGCACATGGTAGCGTCATCAGCACCGCGCATTATCATGCTACGTCTGTACTTCGTCAAGTGGGCCTGTGGATCTGTAAGGCCATCATAAATTTCCAGACGAGGTACTCTGAAGTTACCTGGCATAGCTGCCTCAACGACGGCCTGAATGAATGGGGAGTCATCTTCGCAGCATGTTCCAGAGAGTCTGGCCCAAACGGGTTTTCTGGCCACTTGTTTCTCCACTCTGTCCAGCCGTGCTAGTATCCTCTCCATAAGCACTGTGGCGCTAGGGCCTTCTTCAGGGAATGGAGATCGCCGGCGCCTCTTCGGGGAGCGAGTTCGGCGCTGAGGGGACAAGGACCTCGCCTCAGGCGACGAACTGCTTCGCTGTGAGACTCTCGGTCGCTTGGACCCGGTTTGTCCCACAGGCCGTTTCCCGAGGGCTATATCTTCTGTGGATGATTCTTCGCGAGGGTCTCCACTCCCCGAACTGCGATGTGTAGACTTGGGGCTTCTCTCCCGAGGGCGTGTCGGTGAGGGGGGTCTCTGGGCCCGTGCTTGCTGTGGCCACCTTCGGTCGATCTGCTGGGTCACTTCAGCAACGACCGAACGCTGAAAGTCCCTCAAGAAGCTCATGGTGACTACCAGAGGGCGGTCTTCCTCAGGCGCAGAAGTCCCTGGGAGTGTTTGCTCAGCAGCCGGTTGTGTCTCAGGCGCGGACGGGGACCTTGGGAGTCCCTTGTCCTTAGAACGCCGAGTCTCAACGACGGCGATCTCAGAGCGGGTTCCCACAGACGGCGCCAAATGATGGCCAGGGGCCTCATCGTTTATAGTCATGATGACTGGTGGAGAGACTTCTGGGAGGAAGAACGCCTGGTGGATTGGATCGCCCAAAGGAGAGTGCCTGAAAGCTCAGAAACAAAGGGTTAGGAGGCCCCCGGAGTGTTTTTCCGGGGGGGGAGCCTCCGACGCCCAAGTCAGTGGTTGGCTGAGAGAAAGGCAGAGAAAATAGCACAAAGGGCTGAGGAGTCTCGCCTGGTAATTTTCTCAGAGTGTGGGAGCAGTGTTTTGCCAACCAGCCTCCTGCCAAGTATTAATTCCTGGTATTTATAGGAGCGCCTAGCCCGTTCAGATCGCGACACGTGTTCGGTCGGATGTTCCTGAATTTCTGGGCATAGGAGACAGATAGCTGGTAGCAGGTTGCCTTGAGCCATGTGCTGAGACGGGCCATGATGTGATTCTGATGGCGTCAGCGTGGCAGTGCGCCTTTTGAGGCGGATTGTGGCGTCTGCGAATGGATGTGTCAGAGGCTTCCTTAAATGCTTCCATAAATGCTCCTGCCGTACTCCCGAGGTCCCTAGGTGAGGTCGTCCTTTGGTACGGACAGAGCCTCTTCGGGAAACAAGCCCTCAGTTCGGGGGTTCCCAGTTTCAGGGAGTTCCGCCTTCGGGGATATCATGTTCGGCTCGCTATGTCTGGTGCCGCTTTTCCGAAGGTGATCTGTTCACAACCTTGGGGGGCCGAGTAGTGTCCTCAGGTTTTCCTGGCGTGCCGGGCTCGGAGCTCTTCGGCTATCTCCCGAGGTGCATGATCACACCTTTTCTCGGGTAGCGCCAGTTCTTCTGGCCATTCTTGTGGCAGGGAGTTCAGCCAGATCGAGGCGATAGCGTTTGGCTATCACCTAGCGGCATCTCGGTGACATCTTCATCGGAGTCCCAAACCTCCTCCACTTCGGCAGGGACATGTTTGCCTTTGCTTCTCCTGCGCTCCTTGAGTTCCTTAGCAGAAGGGCGTCTTGCCGAAGAGCCTAGAAGATCCATCGAAGTAGTGGGACTCTGGGGAATGAAGCTGGCGGCAAGCTCCGGTGGCAGGACGGCCTAGACCTCGGGCTAATCTTTGGCCTCCTCGACATCTTCTAGAGGCGGGGGAAGTGGGTCCTTCTTCACCTTCTTCGCCGATGATGGACCGGCCCCAGACGTGTTTCACCGCTTCGGGGCCCCCTTCTTTGTCTCTTCCCCCTTCTCGGCTTGACCGAGGAAGAGGGATTTGTAGAAAGCGGCTGACTGATCACCCATCTCTGAAAAAACAGGAAAATATCAGTGTAAGTCCAAAAGGATGCTTATACTAAAAATTTAAAAATGAACTTACTTTCAAAAAAGGCTTCATAAGTGAGCTCCCTTCAAAGGAGCATCGCCAGCCAGGACTTCTTCCCTTCAATTGCAAGAGCTGGCATACCGAGCTTCGTCTTATGCTCCTTAATCACCCCTAGCTCCAGAAGAACCTCCTCGGTCATGAGATTCCACTTGATGGGGAAGGGATATAGGGAGCGTGGGGGGACCTTGGCATCCCAGTCGGCGACAGCTCGGATACGGCTGTCGAAATCCTCAAACCTCGCTGCCAACTTAGGAGTTAGCAACTTTTTGGGATCAACAACGTCCGTCTCCAGCTTTCCCCGAGCCCACCTTGTCGGTATATGCGACCATGGCTCCGCCACTTTCAGGAAGAAGAACTTCTTTTGCCACCCTCGCCAACTATCTTTAGTGTAGAAGGTGAACATGTATTTTTTTCTCCCAAATCCCCAAGGTAGCATAATATAGAAGCCACCCTTTGGGACCAGATAGAGCTTGTAGTACTGCATGAACATGATGAAGTGGGGTTGTACCTTGAAAACCCCACACATGCAGAGAAAAGCGTTGAAGTAACAGTAAGAATTGGGCGGAAGCTGATTCACGGCTATGCCATGGAACTGGCAAAAGTCGCAAATCATCTTCGGCGGAGGAAACCAAAGTCCTGCCTTCAGTTGGGCCCAAAAAATGGTAACCTCATCACGACTGTTAATAAAGCTGAAGTGACCAGGATGAGGTAGTCTGGTGGTGGCATAAGAGGGAAAAAAGAACTTGGTCGTCCACTTCGCTAACTTTTTTGAAATGGAGCAACAGGGGTGAGACATGAGGGGTTGCTAGCTTTCAGGAATAGCTTGGACAAACATAAAAGGGACAGGAGAAGACATGATCGGAAAAAGAAAATGACTTCGGAAAAAAGAATCAAGGGACTTCGGGGACTAGAAAAAGTAGAAACCGAAGAGACTGAAGGACCTACAGGAGAAAAACCCACCAAAATGTTTGCTGAGGTCGGGATTAGAAGACGCCTGTAAATGGTTGCTGGAAATCACTCCGCCACTTGCACCGCCGCAAAAAGAGAAGGAAGAGAAGGAAGAGCTCAAAGACAGATGGGAGCAAGAGAGAGATAAAGAAAAGCAAATGAGGGGAATGAGGGTTTATATAGGCCGAAAAAGGGTAGCTGAATCGTTGCCATAATTACCCTGCGAAGGCACAATCGTCACCATAAGTATCCCTTGGAGGCAAAAAGACGCGGCTGGCGTAACCTACGCGACCACCCCTAATCACCGCGTGTCACGTATCATGCAATGCGTGAAATGAGGAGATGCTTTTTGACACCATGAAAACCTAGGCACGCCTATCCAAGCTGACACTCCTGGTTACGAGATGCGACGATCCAGTAACCTGCAGCAGAAAAAGTAAAAATGAAGAGATCACACACCTCGAGAGTACCTAGGGACTAACCAAAGGACAAGCAATGACGTCCCACTCTGAGTCCTATAAGGTGCCTCCAGGAAGTCTACAAGCCAAAGTCTCCACTTCGGCTTGTCGAGGGAGGGCATGTGATAGCCGAAGTGCTATTGCCCTTTAAACCTATAGGCTCGGGCAAAGCGCCACACTCGGAAAGTCGAGCGTCACCCACAAGGAGTACGAGCACCAACCTTGGAGAAAGGAAGTCTGACATGTTGGGCATCCGACTTTGGTGGCCCACCAACGCCCCTGGGAACGATAATGCTGACCTCAAGAACATGGTGCATCGCCCCCCTCGGCAAGGCAACTGAACTAGCCTTGAAGGAGAAAGACCCTCCACCTTCGGTAGGAGAGAACGTGCCCGAAGGGGGAGCTTCAGGGCCAAGAGGATTCCTGGATTTCTGAAGATGACTTCGGAAGAAGGACCCCTATTCCGAAGAGCTCATTTCTACTGAAGGGACCTTGGGAGTATAGCAGAAACAATTAAGAAGCCTCTGACATGTTGCCCTCGTACGTAACTCGCCACCCCCAAATGTGCCCTAACATGATGCCACCGCGCACGTCCTGTCACACAAGCCTACTCTGGCCTTGGCCGTTGACTCGGGCGGCCTACAGTCGGCTAGAGGCCCCCACGCCCAAGGGTACAAGTTACATTCCACCAAACACGTGTCATAATCTGAATGGGTCACATCCTTCTATATATATTAAGGAAGTGGCCTCAATAAGGGGGACACGCAAAAAGAAGAAAGGGAAGAATCTCTCTGCCCCCTACTTACCTTTCACCTTCAAACACTAACTTCGGTGTCGTAGGCTCCTCCCAAAAAAAATACTCTGGGGACCTCCTAACCTTTATTCTTTGAGTGTTTCAGGTGGTCTCTCCAAGGAAATCTCCCCTCCGGACATTCCTCCTTCACCGGAAGTGCCTCCTAGTCTCACCATGTCATACAATGAATATGCTGATGGGCATCAAGACAAACCTGGTGGAATTTCATCATCTTCCCCATCATAATCACTAATGTCAAGTACCTCAGTGGTATGTCTTTACCTTTTCTTTTTCACCACTCTTCAGCCTTGTCAGCCGAAACCACCCACAGCAAAGTCCCCAGGATCTTTACGGTAGGATCGGGGCTAGGGGAATGGATAAGATTGCCACTTCTCATGAAGGATCTACACCTTTGGCGTACTGGTCTAGACATATGGTCTAGTCTTTGGGGGGAGGGGGAGAGAGTCTTCTTTCATTTTCTTTGTCCTTGATGCCCCCATATAATCCCTCATTTCTTTTGGGAGCCTTTTTCTTCTACTCCCCTTCCTCAGCTTGGCTGAGGAACAGGCTCTTGTAGAAAGCTGCTAATTTGTCACCCATTTTCGCAAAAAATAAAATATTAGTGTAAGTGATGAAAAAACAAAAAGACATAAAGCAAAGAAGCTTACTTTCTATAAGTGCCGAATAGGAAAGTTGACCCCTGAAGGAGCATGACCAGCCATAACTTCTTCTCATTCTACTGGTGTAGGCACGTTCTTGTCAGTAACATGCTCCTGAATGACCCTGAGCTCCCGAAGTACCTCTTCAGTTATGAAGTTCCATCTGATTGAAAAAGGGTACAATGGATAATAAGCAGCCTGGCCCGACCAATCAGCCACCGGCCGAATACAGCTATTGAACTCCTCGAATTGGGACTCTAGTTCGAAGGTGAACAACTTTGATGGATCCATCACATTGATGTCCAAGGCCCATGAAGCTTACTTCATAGGTAAGTCCTTCCATCTCTTGTCCTCCTTTATGGAAGAGTACTTTTTCTGCCATCCTCACCAACTGTCCTTGGTGCTTATGGTGAAAGTAAATTTCTTGCTCCTGGATCCCCGAGGGAGTAAAATGTTAAAACCTCCCTTCAGAACAAGATGCAACTTGTAGTATTGCATGAAAAGGATGAAGTGAGGGTATATTTTGAAGGCCCCAAACATGCGGAGAAATGCATTGAAGTAAGAATAAGAGTTCAGGGGTAGATGGTTAACGGCTAGGCCATGGAATTGGCAAAAGTCACTCATCATCTTTGGTGATGGATACCAAAGACTTTCCTTGAGTTGTGCTATGTAGATAGTAACCTTGTTATGCTGAGGAAGGTAGCTTGGTTGACCAAGACTAGGAAGCCTAGTCATAGCATAAGAAGGAAGGAAGAATTTTGCTAACCACATCTTCAGCTTTTTTGAAGCAGCATAGCTCATATGAGAGTTGAGTGGAGCCTAACTCTCATGAATGGATTAGACTTGAACTTATGAAGAAGACATGCTAAAAAAAATAGGACCCTAACCTCAGAAATGCTATCAAAAATAAAAATTGACTTTGGAGGACACTAACATGTTGAACAATGGGAAGTCGCTGAAAATGGTTGCCGAAAATCGCTGCGCCATTCGGACACCGCCACAAGAAAAAGAAAGCTGAGAGAGTAAAAGAGAGTTAAAGGCAGATAAGCAAGGAGACTTTGGGATGAAATGGTTTTATATAGCCCGAAGAAGGTAGGTGAAATGGTGCCATTACGACCTTCTGCAAGCAAAGAGACACAACCAATGTAACGGATGCGAAGGATGGCAATTGACCTAGTAGCACGTGTCACATGACACGAGAAACAAGGGCATGCCTTTTAACTTAGTAGGTCTATGTTACATAACCAGAGGTAATGTGAATGCTTAGTTAGAAGATAGGATGATTCATTTGTAGAAGGTGGGAATAAAAACCCTAAGGCAAATAAGTCCTTGCGTGCGGAAGATGTAATCTTTCCAGAATTTACAGTTCAGCTTGTGGTATAAAATAACTCCTTACATGCCAAAGATGTGACTTTACTAAAAATAAGAAATTGGCTTGAAGTAACATCCTCACCAAGGGCTCAAATCTAGAAAATGGAACACAAACAAAGGGTCCAAAAGAATTCCAAAAGTACAGTATCAACAAAAGAAGGGGCCTTGAACTGAAAAGCTAGTTATGCTGAAAGGACAGCCTTGACGAAAGGAAGTTTTTTTGCCAAGGACAGTTTCAACTTCCCAAGGGCAAGATTTTTGTTACATGCTCCCAGATGATTAGTACCAAAGGGACAACTTCGAGCTTCCAGAGGGGGGCATGTGATAGGTGAAAGGTTATCACTCACATGACGTTCTCATTGGCATACCTGGCAATACCGTCAAAAAGATACATGACCAACCTTGGGAGAATTCTCCACACCACCCTCGAATATCTATACGACCGACTCTGGGAAAAAGACTGTCTGCCTTCCTCAGGAGTGTACATTACCAACCTCAAGAATGTAGGTCTATCACCCTTGGTAGAGGAAATGACTCTCGAAGATGGCCCGCCATCTGAAGGGCTTTCTCTAGTCACCCTCTGGGAAATCTTTGTCTGAAGGGATCTCTAATCCCTGAAGGGATCTTGAGGAGAAATGACAAATACAATTGGGTGATCTCTGAAAGAAACCTCACACATGCCTCTACCCTCTGAGCATAACCGCCTACGTCCAGCTATAGACACCTATCTCTGAAGGTACGGACTGAATCTGGCCGAACACGTGTCTTGGTCTATTGATGCTTGGCATAACGGCCTCCTCCTCCTGGCCTCCTATAAATACTCGAGGGAGGCTCCAAGGTAAAAAATAGGATGGTACCTTCTTTTTTGCTCTCTACTTTTAAATGACTTATCCTTTCACATACTGATTTAGGAGGTGGAGATTCCTCCCCCAAAAACACATTCTCGAGAGCTTCTAACCCTTGTTCTCCACGTGTTATAGCTACTACTTAGGCGAAGGTCAATCGGAGGTTCAACATGTCATACTTTGAAGATGTGCTAGAGCATCACCAGGTTTGCCTCTTAGCGGTTCATCTATGAATTTTGCTTTTTCAGGATTTTAGATTTTGTAGATGAATGGCTAAGAGACAATGTGATAAAGGAACTTTATCACAATTTTGTAGAGGAACGAGCTCAGATACGGTGGATGATGGACCATATTCATATAGGGCTACTCATGATTCAAAGATCCCAAAGGATAAAGTGCCAAAGGAACCCTTCTGCACTTTCACTAAAGACATGGACTTGTTTTCAGAGGACTACTAGAAAATGGTTCCTTAAATGGTGAAGGGCATTATCACAAATGCCACTTTTCAGACTCTGATAGAGGATTGCCCGAATGAGGAGATTCTTGCTGCTCATATTTCTGAGTACACTGCTCAGGTAATCCTCAGTCCTTAACTACTTAGAAAAATGTTAGGTCTATAAGTCGCTGTAACTCACCTCAAGCCTTTTCTCCTTATAGCTATTAGCATATGGGGGCTACCTTCAGGCCTGGGTGACCAAGTTGTGCTCCATTTGAAGTCAGGTGGAGGAAAACTTGGCCAAGGCCAAGGCGATGTTTGTGGGCTTATGCATGAAATATGGTGAGCTCAATAAGATCTCCAAGGAAGATCAGGCCAAGCTTAACCAGGAGGTGTTGGAGAGCCAAAGGGGGCTCCTCGACGAGTGCTGCTCCAACATATTTGACCTTGGGAAGAAGGTGGTGGAGCTGAGTTCGATGGGTGAGGCCCTTCAGAAGGAGAAAGAGGACACCATAGCTGATTTTACTAGGGCATTGGAAGTCAATGCTGAGCTTATTGGCAAGATTCATTAGTTGAAGAAGTGGAAGAAAACAAAGAAAAAGGTGGAGAAATAGATGGAGGCACTGAAGAAAGAGGTGGAACATCTAAAAACTGCTAAGGCCAGGGTAGATGAGGCAATGAAGTCCTCCTTTCAAGATGGTTTCTACCTTGGTCACCATCAGATTCTCTCACACTATATTTGTACTTTGTCCTTTTTAATGGAATAACCTTATTTCTCAAAATTTTTTGGCTAAGTCCATGATTAGCACAATCTTTCAAGTCCTTTCAGCCTACGACATATTAACTACTTTGGCTAGTATTGCTTGCTCATGAAGCTTTTCGGTTGATTCACCATCTTTGTTTAACTTACAATCTTCGATTCAGCACAGCCCAGCAGATTTGGTCATCTACAATCCTTGACAAAGATACTACCAAGGATTCAAAAGCTTCACTATTTTCAAAAGTAATATCCTATCACTTTTGAAGAGTTATGAATATTTTCCTAAAGTATTTTTAGAATAGAATTCTAGCCATGTTTTTAGGAAACTTCCTATGTACAAGAACACTTAGGTACTTTCAAAATCAACCATATCCAGTTAACCTCCTTTGGTAGGATTCCTTCTTAACACTTTAGGCAACCTAGATGTTACCACCTCACAAAAATGTGAGAATTACAAGTGTGTCATAATGGCTAAAAATGATTATATTGTGTAATTCACATCATAGTGATTGAAGTGTGGGTGTTAAAAGGCATGATCAACACCTCCTTAAAAGTGTTCCAAGATGGTAACTTAGCCCCCCAAAAAAGCCTTAAGGATTGCTTCTTTGTCAAGCAACATATGGAATTTTTTGTAAGACTTTGGAAATTTGGGTACTTAATTGTAAAAATTTCATGAAAGAGATTTGGAGAGTTATGGGAAGGATATGAATTGTATGAAAGTGCTATTGAAGGACCAAATTGCTTATAGAAGACAAGTATGGACAAAGGAAAACACAAAAAGGCTTTAAGGACTTAAGTGTCCTATTGTGTGCCTTTGGTTGTCCATGCTTATGACTGAAGTCAAATGGAACTTTTGTGCAGTTATCCCACATAAGGAGGGGATGCTATGGCATGGGATAAGGAGGCAAAATGTGGGTGAAGAGATTAAGGTAAAGAAACCATGGTCTTGTAGCAAGGAAAATGACATAAAGCTTGGTTAAGCTTGTTAAGTGTGTTTAGTGCACTTAAGAGCATATAAGTGTCCATTCTTGGTCCTTATCTCCCAAATTTTGGCCTCCACCAGTAGAAAAGAAGCTAGGCCTTTCCTCCACACTTCTTCCATAGCCACCACACCTTCAAATTGAAAGCTACTTGAAATTGGTGTCAAGGAAGCACAATTGGAATCTATTTGGTGTTATGGCTTAAAAGCACCAAGGATCAATCACCAATTTTAGCATACTGATCAAGGTAAAGGTTCTCTTGCTCTCATGGGTTTTCTTCTATATTTTCAAGCAACCATGGAGCTTGGGCTAAGCTTGGAAGAGAGCCATAAGCTTGATGAACCAAGCTTAGTGAGGGGAATGCACTTATTGAAGGTTTTGTGACCTAGTGTGAAGTGCACAGTGATGGCAAAAAATGGAAGGGTTTCTAGAGCCATGCATCTAATTTCATTGCATGCATTTACATACATGAACTCAGTTTGGTCAGCTGTTAGTGTTAAGTACCATTGAAATATCTACGATATTTATATGTGCTCTATGATGAATCATCTATGTAGGAAGTAAACATGGTTGCCAGAAGGAGTGGGCAACGACCTCGAAGGCCTCCTACTAATTTTGGGCAACAAAGAAATAGACAAAAATGAGGATATCAAGGGCAACAGGGGGTACCAAACCCTGAAGTGCGTCAAGTTTGGTTAGAGCTTTAAAGGAACCTAGCTTTAATCAATGAGAACTTAATAAGGCTAATTGAAGCACAACAGCAAGGAGTCCAAGTAGCTCAAGTAGAACTAGTTTAGGATGCACAATAGTAACCAGAAGAGGATACTAGGAACACATCTGAATATGTTCCTTCTGGAAGCTTAAAAGACACAAGTGATGAGACCATTTAGGAAGAAGATGAGGATAGAAGAAATCCTAGAGGAAGCTCTAGGAGAAGGCGGAGAGATCATAGAGAGCATCACCATACAGAGGGCTCTCATAGATCTAGAAGTCATAGATTAGAGGATCTAGAAGTCCTAGATGAAGTCAGACTATTGGAGAGGTTCCAAGGCCTAAGACCTCCACAGTTTGATGGAAGAGCTGGGCCAGAGAGAGCTGAGGAGTGGTTAATATTCATTGAAAAAATGATTGAGAGAACACCACTCAGCTCCACCAAGAGAGTGTCACTAGGTACCTACAATTTGCCAGGTAGTGCAGATATATGATGGAGTAGCACCAGAGATCGATATGCTATTTAGAGGGGTAGAAGGCCAAGAAAAGACATTTAAATGACCTGGCCAGTGTTCACCTAGCTGTTTTAGGAGCAGTACATCAGTGATACCATCAAGGATATGAAGCAAGCTGAATTTCATGCTCTAAGGCATGACAACCTCAGTGTCCTAGAGTATGGCCACAAATTCAATCAGTTGGTGAGGTATGCTCCTCAGTATCATGGACTAGAGGAGCTAAAGGTCAAAAGAATTTTCAAAAACCTAAAGTCAGACATTAGAAAGGCTGTTAGACCTTTTGGAGCAGTCACATACTATGAAGGAGTGTAGAAAGCTCTATTAGTAGAGCAAGAGGAGTATGAGACTAAGTACTTTGCTAGTTGTTCAAGGGAAAGTAGTCAGGTAGCAGAAGGCAAGCAGAAGAAGCCACCACATCGCAAGAGAATTGCCAAGAATTCTCATGTTGGTGGTGGGGGCAAGGTTAAGGGGAAGTTCCTGGCCTAAGGTGCCCTAAATGCAAGATGTTTCATGGAAAGAAACCTTGCTATTTTGACACCCAAGCATGTCTAAGATGTGGATCCATGGATCATTGTATCAAAGACTGCCCATAGGCTCAGAGGAGGTCGGAAGACCAAAGTCCAGTAAGGCCTATTGGGGTAGGACCTAGACGAGAAGCACCTAGGGAGGGACAGTAGAGGCCAGTTCCTCCAGGGCCTTGGCGTCTAGTGGAGAGAGCTAGCAGAGTCTTCCAAGTGGAGAGGCTAGAGACATCAGAGCATGAAGGAGCACTAAGAGGTAACATTTACCTTAATGGTATGCCTGTTAATGTTCTATCTGATACTGGTTCATCTGTGTCTATAGTGGGTAGCAAACTTTGATGAAGCCATGAAATTGCCTACTAAAATCACGACTAGGATATCATTCATGAAAATAGTAGGTAGTCAATGCCTTTTCACTAATGACCTAGATAAGGATTGTGAGCTAGTAGTAGGAAAGGCTAAGGTTATGACTAATCTGCTAGTGTTGGACATTCCTACGTATGATTTAGTGCTAGGAATGAATTGGCTTGCTATGCATAACATAAGGATTGATTGTGCTAAGAGGGAAATCACGTTGCCTGATGGTGAAGTGCATGCATTAGTGAATTCTAAGGAATCAGTGTATGAAATGTATGGCATGGAGCTAGAGGTACTATATGAAATACCCATGATTTCTGAGCATGATTACTATTATGCATTGAATGAATTTCACTGTGACGAGGAAGTGGATAGAATACCTGTAGTGAGAGACTTTCCGTAAGTCTTTCCTAAAGACCTACTAGGTATTCCTCCACAAAGAGAGATCGAGTTTGAAATCAAGCTACAACCAGAAGCTAGTCCAATATCCATACCTCCTTATAGAATGCCAATCATAGAGATGAATGAGCTCAAGAAACAACTTGATGAACTTCTTGAAAAAGGGTTCATAAGACCAAGTGTTTCACCATGGGGAGCTCTTGTTCTCTTTGTGAAAAAAAAGGATGGATCTTTGAGACTATGCATTGAGTACAACAAGCTCAATGTAGTGATATCAAGAACATGTTTCCACTCCCTAGGATTAAGGATTTGTTTAATCAACTCAAGGGAGCTAAGATCTTCGTCAAGATAGATTTGAGATCTTGATACTTCCAGTTGAGAGTATAGAAAGAAAACATTCCTAAGACTGCATTCAGGACTAGATATGGGCATTATGAGTACACAGTCATACCATTTGGTTTGACTAATGCCCCAGCTGCTTTCATGGACCTGATGAATAGGATGTTTAGACCATATCTGAACAAATTTGTGGTTGTGTTCAATGATGACATCCTAGTATATTCCTGATGGCGTTAGGTTAGCCATCGTTTACGATCCCGCCGTGGCTCCACGACGGGGGTGACAGGGACCTCCTGAGAGATGTCATAGGTGGCCGTCCTACGATGGAGAGCGGGGGCCATGAAGGATTTCTAGTGCAGGAAGGAGCCTGAAAAAGCTGACATCTTCAAGCGGTTCGGCCTGAAATATACAGAAAACAAGGGTTAGGAGGTCCCCGGAGCGGTTTTCTGGGGAGGAGCCTCCGACGCCGAAGTCAGTGCCACTAAATAGCAAAGAATAGGCGTAAAATAGACTGGCTGGGGGTATTTCTCTGGCATGCACATAAGGAGAAGCATCACACCAGAGGCGTTTTTTCTGGCATGCCTAGAGGAGAAAAGAGGAGAAAACTGGGACACTGGAGTATTCTCCAAAGCTCCTGTCCAGCCCCCCCTTTGCCCAGAGTTTTTCCTGCTGTAAATAGGAGAAAATGAACCCTCCTGATCATGACACGTGTATAGATGGATAGGATCCGTACTTCTTAAACAGGAAAGTGGTCAGCCATGTGCAGGCTTTCTCGGGCAATGGTTTGTCGAGAATCGTGTCTCAGTGTGCCAGAGCACGGACTACAGTGGCCTGTCAGAATGCTTGAGGTCAACGTCTAGGACGTACGGGCAAATATGTCAGAGACTCCTTCGTATCACCCATCACCCCTCCGAGGTCCCTCCGGCCGACGTTACCTTTTAGGTGGACGAGCAAGGACCTCTCCCCGGGGTGACACCGTTTCTTCGGGGTGTCCTCACTCTTCCAAAGTTGGTTCATTCGTCCTCTGATGGGGAGGCGATATAATAACTTTCGGAGGTTGGTGCGATGGGTCTTCCGAGGTCAGATATGTCAAGTGTTTGGCCCCTCCTCCGAAGTTAGTGGCCAAGACCATGGCACTTCGGCCATTAATTCCAAATATGAAAGTAACCATGAACATCATCTGAAGATTGTCCTAAAGACTCTATTTGAACATCAGCTTTATGCCAAGTTATCCAAGTGTGAATTCTGGATAAAGGAAGTGTCTTTCCTAGGACACATCATTGATGCACAAGGCCTTAAGGCAGACCCTGAAAATGTCAAGGTAGTGCAAGAGTGGGAAAGTGTTAGTGTTGCGCCCAAAAGGCTAATCATGAGTTGATTGTATTTTTGCACATTAAGTCATGATATTTTATTAAGGCATTAATCCAACAATTATGTTTGTTGTTTTGTTTCTGTGTAACGTAATAAACATAATTGTAACCCTAGAATAATGATATTCTCAAATGTCCCTAGTCTAGTATTATTGTGGAGCAGGTTGCAATAATACATAACAACTAGCATATGTGGAGACTAATATGAGATATGTAGTCTACATATGGGTACATGTTGGAGAACTCGTGTATTGGACTGACCCACCATGAGAACACTACATGGATCGTTATATGAGTGTCATAAGTGATTCTCATAGTCATCATGGTATATGTAGTCCTTTGACCTAAGGTCATCAAGGTTCCTTACATGTAAGTCACATACTTTTATACTTTCCTTTGTTTCTTGTAACTGAGTGAACTTGAAGGTGGTCATTGGGTATGTCACATATCATGCGGAGGGATTTGTATGATCAAGATGGGATTTGTCCCTCATATGAAACGGGAGTGATATATTTGGGCCCCTTGATAGAGTGAGACTTAGAAAAATGCATGGCCATGCTCGGATGAGCTGATATACGATATTAATGTCATCAGTTTAAGTTGGTCTAGTTGGTAATCAAGAAACCAAAGATTGGGCTATACGAGAGTGACACATTCCATGCCTTGTGCTTAGTCTTGATATCTTGGACAAAGGGACAATGGCATATATTGATAATGATCAAAAAGGTTTAGTCGAATCACCGACAATCTTGTCACTTAGGTAGCAATGATGTGTTGCTAGATGCCACTCATTGCTTATGATCATAAATGTGATTTATGATCATTGCCAACGTGGTAAGAGCCTACTGGGTTGCACACATGGAGCCATTTGGATCATTAGAGTGCTTGGGCTATTTATTTGGGTTATCGTTTCACAATAATTTTGAATTAATAATGGGCCCAAAAGTTGAGCCATTATTAAGCCCGAAATTGAAGCCTAATTGGATTAAGGATTTGAAACCCATGAGGCCTAGATGTTGAGTTTCACTATAAATACAACTTTTGGTAAGAAATTCATAGCTTCTTGCCCTAGACTCCTAAAACGACAGCCGCACTCTTCTCTTGCAATTCCTTGGAGGATGCAACCTAGCACTGCGAGTGCAAGAGAAACGCATCTGCTGGGACATGTTGGAAGCGTGGTGATCCCGAGAGGCTCGTGTGGATACCATAGAGAGCTTGAACACGTCAACTGTTCAGGTTCTGTGATTCGACTCTACAGTTGGGTGAGAGATCTCAACCGAAAATTAGGTATGAAAATTTTTGAACACCCAGTTTACCCCTTTTCACTTGGATCCTAGAGGGTTTCGGTTAAATTCTGCTGCGCTTGTTTGGCTGCCCAAACCCAATAGAATGACCAGCGACTGTAAAGGAAATAAGAAGTTTCCTAGGATTAGCTAGATACAACAGGAGATTTGAGTGCCTCAGTTCTCACTCATCTGACCAAGAAGGGTCAAGGATTTGAGTGGACTAAAAAGTTGGAAAAGAGTTTCTAGGAGCTCAAGCAGAGGTTGATTGATGCTCCAGTATTGATTCTTCTTGATCCTGAGCTGAAAAACATTTTAGGAGAGGAAAAAGGTTCCTTGTATCAATCATTTGCCTACATGCAAGGATTACTCTATTTCAGGGACCGAAACTATGTGCCTAAAGGACCAAAGCTCAGGGATGAAATACTTGAAGAAGTTCACAAAAGCAAGTTGAACATACATCCAGGAACTAAGAAAATGTATAAAGACTTGGAGACTCACTTCTGGTGGCCAAACATGAGGAGAGATATAGTTACTTATGTCTCCAAATGTGCCACATGCCAGAGGATAAAGTTATAGCACGAGAAGCAAGCTGGTACCCTACAGACTCTACCTATACCAATGACGAAGTGGGGTAACATAACGATTGACTTTTTGACTGGGTTGCCTATGACCATATTAAGGCATGATACAATCGGGGTCATTGTTGATAGGCTAACCAAGTGTGCCCACTTCTTACCTATGAAACTCACAGACTCTTTAGAGAAGTTAGCTCAGATGTATGTCCAGGAAATAGTGAAACTACATGGACTGCCAGACTTCATTGTATCTGATAGAGATCCATGATTTACAGCTTGGTTTTCAAGTGCTTTTCATAAAGCACTAGGAACCAAAATCCATCTAAGTACTACTTATCATCCTTAGACAGATGGGCAATCTGAAAGGGTGATATAGATACTGGAAGACATGCTTAGGAGCTGTGAGTAGGATTTCAAAGGTGAATGGGACCAACACTTGCCATTAGTGGAATTCTCATATAACAATAGTTACCAAAGCACCATTGGCATGGTACCTTAAGAATCATTATATGGAAGAAGGTGCATGACACCCCACTATTGGGTGGAAGCCTCAGACAGGCTAGAGTTGGGTCCTAAAATTGTTGAAGAGATAACTGCCAAAATCAAGAAAATTCAAAAGAGATTAAAGCCAGCCAATGAAAGGACCACAGCCTATGTGAACAAACGAAGGAGAGACTTGGAATTTAAGGTTGGTGACAATGTTTGGCTGAAAGTTGAACCAACCTAAGGCACTGTCAGATTTGGCAAAAAAACCAAGTTAGCTCCAAGATACATAAGTCCTTATGAGATCTTGGACAGAGTTGGCAATGTAGCATACAGGTTAGGTCTACCGCCATGCATGTCAAGTGTTTATAATGTTTTTCACAACAGTATGCTTAAGAAATGTCTATTGGACACAAAACATGTTGTTGTAGTGGAAGACATACAGTTGGAACCTAACTTGGCATATCAAGAGAAACCTATAGCTATCTTAGCCAAGGATACTAGAAGGTTAAGAAACAAACTTATTCCCATGGTTAAAATTGAGTGATCACACCACTCTAAAAGAAAAACAAGCTAGGAAACTCAAAGAGACCTTATGGAAAGATATCCTACAGAATACCTAAAGCTAAAGGCAATTTTGGAGGGCTAAAATTTTTAAGGGGGGAGGATTGTTACCACCTCACAAAAACGAGAGAATTACAAGTGTGTCATAATGGTAAAAACCATTATATTATGTAATTCTCATCATAGTGATTGAAGTGTGGGGAGTAAAAAGGCATGATCAACACCTCCTTAAAAGTGTTCCAAGTTGGTAACTTAGCCCCCAAGGAAAGCCTTAAGGATTGCTTGTTTGTCAAGCAACCTATGGACTTTTTTGTAAGATTTTGGAAATCCAGGTACTCAATTATAAAAATTTCACAAAAGAGATTTGGAGAGTTATGGGAAGGATATGAATTTTATGAAAGTGCTATTCGAGTACCAAATTGCTTATAGAAGACAGGTATGGACAAAGGAAAACACAAAAAGGCTTTAAGGACTTAAGTGTCTTATTGTGTGCCTTTTGTTGTCCATGCTTATGACTTAAGTCATATGGAAGTTTTGTGGAGTTATCCCACAAAAGGATGGCCTACTATGGCATGGGATAAGGAGGTCAAATGTGGGCCAAGAGTTTAAGGTAAAGAAACCATGGTCTTGTCGCAAGGAAAATGACATAAAGCTTGGTTAAGGTTGTTGAGTGTGTTTAGTGCACTTAAGACCATATAAGTGTTCATTCTTGGTCCTTATCTCCCAAATTTCAGCCTCCACAAGCAAAAAAGAAGCCACCCCTCTCCACCACACTTCCTCCATAGCCACCATACCTTTAAATTGAAAACTACTTGCAATTGCTGTCAAGGAAGCACAATTGGAAGCTATTTTGTGCTATTGCTTAAGTACACCTAGGATCAAGCTCCAATTTCAGCATATCGATCAAGGTAAGGGTTTTCTTGCTCTCATGGGTTGTTTTATGTATTTTCAAGCAACCAAGGAGACAGGGCTAAGCTTGGAAGAGAGCCATGAGCTTGATGAACCAAGCTTAGTGAGGGGAGTGCACTTTTTGAAGGTTTTGTGAGCTAGTGTGAAGTGCATAGTGATGGCAGCGAATTGAAGGGTTTCTAGAGCCCAATGTTAGTACTAACTACTATTAAAATCCTCCTAAAACCAAGCATTAGCTTGACGAGGGCTGGCACAGTGATTTGGTTATGTTTATTATGTGTTTTATGGACTAATCTATGGTTATTGTTGTTGCTGCATTTCCTATGTTTGTTGCTTGTGAATGGCTGCTGCATTTGGTTGCTATATCTTGTATATATGCATTTGTGCTTTTTGTATTTTAGAATCTTTGGATTCAGGTTTTAATGATGGTCATATTGCCTATTGAATCCAAGTGTTACCCTTACTAAGTTTCTCAATGAAACTTACTCCCCTCAATTTTGTCATTTTGAGGTCCAGCAGAAAGATCACATTCAAAATGACATTTTTATTTTGATTTTTGACCTAAAATTTCAGGTACATGAACTTTCATATGTCTGGTTATGATATGGAAATTTTTGTGATTTTAGGAGCACATTTGGTATTTTTAATGGTGGTACTTATTGTGTTGTGCAGCAGCTGTCCAGCATCCTATTCTGGAGTCCATTGTGTCTCAAGAACTCCTGCAACTTAGGGTGTGTATTTAGCTGATTTATGACCATTGTGTAACGTATCTATGCATGTACATGTAGTGTGTGTAAAATGAGACAAGTATGTGAGCATTTGAGTAATGTTTTCGCTGTGTATGTGATGTGGTGCAAAGCTGCCTAAGTGTGAATGATGGGCTGTTTTTTTGTAAATTATGTTTTGGCCACATAAAGTTATTAAAACCAAGGTAATGTATTTCTTACATGTAATGGACATATATGGGATAACCTTGGAGGCTTTTCCCCTTGTGACTGAAGTGTTTGCACAGTTATGAAATTTTGTATGGACAAAATGGTCATAAAGTGACCAGAATTTTGACTCTGCACTTAAAGTTCTATATCAATTTGTGTAGAAGGAATCTTGGAATGAAATTTTGACCACACCTAGAGAACATCTAGACATTGAAATGGGATTTATAATTTTTGAATTTGAATCCATGTGTGTTACGCACTCCGGCGCAGTCCAGTTGTGGTGCCAAAACTGTGCATTTAAACTCGTAGGTTTAGTGTGTCCTGTAGGTCATCAGAACAACACCCCTACTGTACATACTCAAGTGACCCTCTTGAGCACTATGTAAATACATGCATATTGGTCTAACCATAACACACATATTTACATTTATGCACATTATGGCAGCTAAGAAGGAAAACACTAGCACAAGTCTTAGTTTTGGCTTCCACACATTAGGCAATCTTGTTAAGTTCTAGTGACCAGCTATTGCACCTGTAACTTCCACTAACAAACTGTACCATTCCAGCCATGTACCCCCCTGTTTTCTTTACTCCATTATCAAGTAGAGACCTAGAGCAAACCAAGCAATTTTCTTTTACATTAATAGCCCACCTATGGACCAAGTTATGGATTTTTGAAGTTGGTTACAAAATTTTGACCAAATGAACAGTAACTCACCCAACTTTGCAATGTCATATCTTTGGCTACAGGTCTCTAAATCCTGAAATTCAAAATCTCAGTTAATCCTCTAGATGTCCTATAGCTGTGAAAAACGTTTCACATCAAGATTCATTATACACAGGGAGATATTAAACTTTAGGTCCAGAGTCAAAGTTCTGGTAACTTTTGGACCATTTTGCCCATACAATTTCTCCAAACCATGCAAACACTTCATTCACAAGGGGAAATCCCTCCAAGGCTATCCCATATATGTCCATTACACATATGAATTACATTCCCTTTCTTTTAACAGCATTATGTGGTCAAAACAGAATTTACAAGAAAGCAGCCCATCATTCACACTTAGGCAGCTTTGCACCACATCACTTACATAGCCAAAACATTACTCAAATGTTCACATACTTGTATCATTTTACATACAATATATGTAAATTCATATATGCACTAAAATATGGTCTTAACTCAGCTAAATATGCACCCTAGGTTACAGGAGGTCCTGAGACACAATGGACTCCAGAAACAGGATGCTGGACAGCTTCTGCACAACACAATAAGTACCACCATTAAAAATACCAAATGTGCTCCTAAAATTACCAAAAATTCCAAATCATAACTAGACATATGGAAGTTCATGAACCTGAAATTTTGGGTTAATACTCAAACCACAAAGTTTAGTTTGAAGGTGATCTTTCAGCTGGACCTGAAATGACAGAATTGACGGGAGTAAGTTTCATTGAGAAACTTAATAAGGGTAACACTTGGTTTCTTAAGGTAATGTGATCCTCATTAAAACATGAATCAAAGATTCTAAAACACAAAAACCACAATGCATATATAAAAGATATAGCAACCAAATGCAGTAGGCAAACATAAACAACAAACAAATGAAATGCAGCAGCAACATATACCATAGGTTAGTCCATAAAACACATAATAAACATAATCAAATCACTATGGAAGCCCTTGTCAACCTAATGCTTGGTCTTAGGAGGATTTTAACACTAGTTCATACTAACTTTGGGCCCTAGAAACTCTCATTTTACTGCCATCTTTGTGCACTTGACAATAGGTCACAAAACCTTCAATAAGTGCACTCCCCTCAATAAGCTTGGTTCATCAAGCTCATGGCTCTATTCCAAGCTTAACCATAGCTCCAAGGATGTTTAAAAATATAGAAAACAATCCATGAGGCAAGAGAACCCTTACCAAAATGGGTAGGCTGAAAATCAAGCTTGATCCTTGAAGTATGCAAGAAATAGCTCTAGTTTGCTTCCAATTGCTTCCTTTTGCCTTCAATTTCAATCAATTGCAAGTTTGAAGTTGTGGTGGCTATGGAGGAAGTATGGCTATGTTCTTGGTCTAGGGGAGGATGAAAATGAGAGAGGGATAAGTGATTTGGCCACTTAAATGGCCTTAAATGGGCATAAGGGCAACAAAACACACTTAACAAGCTTAACCTTGCTTTATGTCCTTTTCCTTCTCACTAATTATGGTTCTTTGTCTTGAACTCATTGGTACACATGTGCCAAACATTTTTGATTAATTATCATGTCTTGGCTAGCTCCCCCATGGTGGGATAACCCCAAAATTCAACCCTTAGACTCAAGTCAAAAGCTTGAACACCTTAAGGTTTACACTAGGACATTTAGGTCTTTATTGCCTTTAGTGTTTCCTTTGTCCAAACTTGTCTTCCATGAGCGATTTGGTCCTCCAATAGCACTTTCATACCATTCATATCATTCCCATAGCTCTCCAAATCTCTTTTGTGAAAGTTTTGCATTTGAGTACCCAAATTTTGAAAATCTTACAAAAAAGTCCATAGGTTGCTTGACAAACAAGTAATCCTTAAAGCTTTTCTTAGGGACCAAGTTACCAACTTGGAACACTTTTAAGGAGGTGTTGATCAAACCTTTTACCCCCACACTACAATCACTATGGTGAGAATTACACAATATAATGGTTTTTAGCCATTATGATGCACTTGTAAGTCTCCCATTTTTGTGAGGTGGTAACAATCCTCCCCCCTTAAAAATTTTGGTCCTCCAAAATAGCCTTTAACTTTGGGTATTCTTCAGGATACCTTTCCATAAGGTCTTTTTCAGTTTCCATAACTTTGGGTATTCTTTCAGAGTAGTGTGACCACTCAACTTTAACCATGGGAATAAGTTTGTTTCTTAACCTTCTAGTATCCTTGGCTAAGATAGCTATAGGTTTCTCTTCATATGTCAAGTTAGGTTCCAACTGTATGTCTTCCACTACAATAGCATGCTTTGTGTCTAATAGACATTTCTTAAGCATACTGATGTGAAAAACATTATGAAGACTTGACATCCTTGGCAGTAGAGCTAACCTATACGCTACTTTGCCAACTCTATCCGAGATCTCATAAGGACCAATGTACCTTGGAGCTAACTTGGTTCTTTTGCCAAATCTGACAATGCCTTTGGTTGGTGCAACTTTCAGCCAAACATTGACACCAACCTCAAATTCCAAGTCTCTTCTTCTTCTGTTGACATAGGTTGTGGTCCTTTCATTGGCTGCCTTTAATCTCTCTTGAATCTTCTTGATTTTGGCAGTAGTTTCTTCAATAATTTTGAAACCTAACTCTAGCTTATCTGAGGCTTCCACCCAATAGTGGGGTGTCATGCACCTTCTTCCATATAATGCTTCATAAGGTGCCATGCCAATGGTGCTTTGGTAACTATTATTATATGAGAATTCCACCAATGGCAAGTGTTGGTCCCATTCACCTTTTAAATCCAACACACAACTCCTGAGCATGTCTTCTAGTATCTGTATCACCCTTTCAGATTGCCCATCTATCTGAGGATGATAAGAAGTACTCAATTGGATTTTGGTTCCTAGTGCTTTATGAAAAGCACTCCAAAATTGAGCTGTAAATCTTGGATCTCTATCAGATACAATGGAGTCTGACATTCCATGTAGTCTCACTATCTCCTGGACATAGATCTTAGGTAACTTCTCCAACGAGTCTCTGAGTTTCACAGGTAAGAAGTGGGCACATTTGGTTAGCCTATCCACAGTGACCTAGATTGTATCATGCCTTAATTTGGTCATAGGCAACCCAGTCAAAAAGTCAGTGGTTATGTTGCCAAACTTTGTCACTAGTATAGGTAGAATCTGTAGGGTACCTGCTGGCTTCTAGTGCTCTACCTTTACCCTCTGGCATGTGACGCATTTGGAGACATAACTAACTATGTCTCTCCTCATGTTTGGCCACCAGAAGTGAGTCTTCAAGTCTTTATACATTTTCTCACTTCCTGGATGGATGTTCAACTTGCTTGTGTGAGCTTTTTCCAGTATTTCATCCCTGAGCTTTGCTCCTTTAGGCACATAGATTCGGTCCTTGAAGTACAGTAATCCTTGCTTGTAGGCAAAAGATTGATACAAGGAACCTTTTTCCTCTCCTGAGATCTTTTTCAGATCAGGATCTGTCTCCTATGCCTTTTTGGCTTCTTCAATCCATCCAGACTGAATTGTCAATGTGTAAATTTGGGCTTCCTCCCACTTATGCCATTTATGCCATAGGCATAGCAAACTATTTTGCTCATCATGATTAGCTATGGATCCTCCTTTCAAAAGTCCTGTGTACTTCCTGCTCAAGGCATCTGCTACTAGATTGCCTTTGCCCTCTGTGTACTGTATACTGCAATCATAGTCCTTGATGTACTCTAACCATCTCCTTTGCCTCATGTTCAACTCTTTCTGAGTGAACAAGTACTTTAGGCTCTTGTGGTCACTGTAGATCACAAAAGAACTACCCATCGAGTAATGTCTCCATTGCTTCAGAGCAAAAATCACTGCTGCCAGTTCTAGGTCATGGGTAGGATAATTTTGCTCATGGGGTCTTAACTGCCTTGACTCATAAGCAATGACATTTTTGTCTTGCATAAGCACACAACCTAACCCAGATGTAGATGCATCTGTATATATGATGCAGGGCTTACTTGGATCAGGAAGAATCAACACTAGAGCTTGAATGAACCTCTGCTTGAGCTCCTGGAAACTTTTTTCACACTTCTCAGTCCACTCAAATCTTTGACCCTTCTTGGTCAGATGAGTAAGAACTGAGGCAATCATGGAAAAGCCTGATACAAATCTCCTGTAGTATCCAGCTAATCCTAGGAAACTTCTGATTTCCTTCACAATCTTTGGTCTTCCCCACTCTTGCACTGCCTTGACCTTTTCAGGGTCTGCCTTAAGGCCTTGTGCATTTATGATGTGTCCTAGGAAAGACACTTCCCTTATCCAGAATTCACACTTGGATAACTTGGCATAAAGCTGATGTTGCAACAGAGTCTTTAAGACAATCTTCAGATGATGTTCATGTTCATTTTCATCCTTGGAATACACTAGGATGTCATCAATGAACACAACCACAAATTTGTCCAGATGTGGTCTGAACACCCTGTTCATCAAGTCCATAAAAGCAGCTGGGGCATTAGTCAAACCAAATGGCATGACTGTGTACTCATAATGCCCATATTTGGTCCTGAATGCAGTCTTAGGAATATCTTCTTCCTTTACTCTCAACTGGAAGTATCCAGATCTCAAATCTATCTTGGAGAAGATCTTAGCTCCCTTGAGTTGATCAAACAGATCCTCAATCCTAGGGAGTGGATACTTGTTCTTGATAGTCACTGCATTAAGCTTCCTGTAGTCAATGCATAGTCTCAAAGATCCATCCTTCTTTTTCACAAAGAGAACAGGAGCTCCCCATGGTGAAACACTTGGCCTTATGAACCCTTTTTCAAGAAGTTCATCAAGTTGTTTCTTGAGCTCATTCATCTCTGTGATTGGCATTCTGTAAGGAGGTATGGATATTGGACTAGCTTCTGGTTGCAGCTTGATTTCAAATTCAATCTCCCTTTGTGGAGGAATACCTGGCAGGTCTTTAGGAAAGACTTGTGGAAAGTCTCTCACTATAGGTATTCTGTCCACTTCCTTATCACAGTGCAATTCATTCAATGCATAACAGTAATCATGCTCAGAAATCACAGGTATCTCATCTAATACCTCTAGCTCCATGCCATGCATTTCATACACTAATTCCTTAGAATTCACTAATGCATGCACTTCACCATCAGGCAATGTGATTTCCCTCTTAGCACAATCAATTCTTATGTTATGCATAGCAAGCCAATTCATACCCAGCACTAAATCATACTTAGGAATGTCCAACACTAGCAGATTAGTCATAACCTTAGTCTTTCCTACTACTAGCTCACAATCCTTAGCTAGGTCATTAGTGAAAAGACATTGACTACCTGCTGTTTTCACTAAGGATATCCTAGGCATGATTTCAGTAGGCAATTTCATGGCATTAACAAATTTCCTAGAAACTATAGACACAGATGCACCACTATCAAACAGAACACTAACAGGCATACCATTAAGGTAAATGTTACCTCTTAGTGCTCCTCCCTTGCTCTGATGTCTCTGGCCTCTCCACTTGGAAGACTCTGCCAGCTCTCTGCACTGGAGGCCGAGGCACTGGAGGAACTGGCCTCTGCTGTCCCTCCCTAGGTGCTCCCCCTCTAGGTCCTGCCCCAATAGGCCTTACTGGACCTTGGTCTTCTGGCCTCCTTTGAGCCTGTGGGCAGTCTTTGATCCAATGATCCATGGATCCACATCTTAGACACACTTGGGTGTCAAAATAGCAAGGTTTCTTTCCATGAAACTTCTTGCATTTAGGGCACCTTAGGCCAGGGAACTTCCCCTTAACCTTGCCCTCACCACCATGATGAGAATTCTTGGCAATTCCTTTGCCATGTGGTGGCTTCTTCTGCTTGCCTCCTGCCTGACTACTTTCCCCTGGTCCACTGGGAAAGTACTTAGTCTCATACTCCTCTTGCTCTACTAATAGAGCTTTCTGCACTGCTTCATAGTATGTAACTGCTCCAAAAGGTCTAACAGCCTTTCTAATGTCTGACTTTAGGCCTCTGACAAATCTTTTGGCCTTCAATTCCTCTAGTCCATGATACTGAGGAGCATACCTCACCAACTGATTGAATTTGTGCTCATACTCTAGGACACTGAGGTTGTCCTGCCTTAGAGCATCAAATTCAGCTTGCTTCATATCCTTGATGGCATCACTGATGTACTGTTCCTGGAACAGCTGTGTGAACTCTGGCCAGCTCATCTCAATATCTCTTCCTGGCCTTCTGCCCTTCTGGAAAGCATACCTACCTCTGGTGTTTCTCCACCACATCTCTGCACTGCCTACCAAGTTGTAAGTAGCCAGTGACACCTTCTTGGTGGAGCTGAGTGGCATCCTCTCAAACATCTTTTCTATGAAGATTAACCACTCCTCAGCTCTCTCTGGCCCAGCTCTTCCATCAAACTGTGGAGGTCTTAGGCCTTGGAACCTCTCCAACAATCTGACCTCATCTAGGCCTTCTAGATCCTCTGATCTATGTCTCCTGGATCTGTGAGAGTCCTCTGTATGGTGATGCTCTCTATGATCTCTCTGCCTTCTCCTGGATCTTCTCTCACGGCCTTCCTCAATCTCATTCCTAGTGGAGGAATGGTCATAGACTGAGGGATTGGTCCTGGACACCTGACCAATCTCAGATCTTACTCTTCTGCCTCTTGGATTTCTCCTATCCTCATCTTCCACCTCAATGGTCTCATCATTTGTGTCTTCCAAGCTTCCAGAAGGAACATATTCAGATGTGTTCCTAGTATCCTCTTCTGGTTGTTGCTGTGCATCTCGAACTGGTTCTACTGGAGCTACTTGGACTCCCTGTTGTTGTCCTTGAATCAGCCTCATTAAGTTTTCATTGATTAGAGCTAAGTTCCTCTGAAGCTCTAACCAAACCTGAGGCACTTCAGGGTTTGGTACCCCCTGTTGCCCTTGATTCCCTTTATTCTGTTCATTTCTTTGTTGCCCAGAATCAGTAGGAGGCCTTCAGGGTGGTTCCCCTCTCCTTGTGGCAACCATGTTTACTTCCTGCATTGATGATCCATCATAGAGCACATATAAAGATCATAGGTATTTCAATGGTACTTGACACTAGCAGCTGACCAAACTGAGTTCATATATGTAGATGCATGCAATGCAACTATATGCTATGTACATGTATAAACCATGCTCTGATACCAACTTCTGTTACCCACTTCGGGGTAGTCCAGTTATGGTGCCAAAACTGTGCATTTAAACTCCCAGGTTTGGTGTGTCCTGTAGGTCATCAGAACAATACCCCTACTGTACATACTCAAGTGACCCTCTTGAGCACTATGTAAATACATGCATCTTGGTCAAAGCATAACACACATATTTACATTTATGCACACTATGGAAGCTAAGAAGGAAAACACTAGCACAAGTCTTAGTTTTGGCCTCCACACATTAGGCAATCTTGTTAAGTTCTAGTGACCAGCTACTGCACCTGTAACCTCCACTAATAAACTGTATCATTATAGCCACATACCCCCTATTTTCGTTGCTCCATTATCAAGTAGAGACCTAGAGCAAACCAAGGAATTTTGTTTTACATCAATAGCCCACCTATGGACCAAGTTATGGATTTTTGAAGTTGGTTACAAAATTCTGACCAAATGAAAAGTAACTCAGCAGATTTGTAACGTCATATATTTGTCTACAGGGCTCTAAATCCATAAATTCCAAATCCCAATTAACCCTCTAGATGTATTATATGTGTGGCCAAAATTTCATACCAAGATTCATTCTACACGGGGAGATATTAAACTTTAGGTCCAGAGTCAAAATTCTGGCAACTTTTGGACCATTTAGCCCATACAATTTTTCCAAACCATGCAAACACTTCATTCACAAGGGGAAAGCCCTCCAAGGCTATCCCATATATGTCCATTACACATATTAATTACATTCCCTTTCTTTTAACAACTTTATGTGGTCAAAACAGAATTTACAAGAAAGCAGCCCATCATACACACTTAGGCAGCTTTGCACCACATCACTTACATAGCCAAAACATTACTCAAATGTTCACATACTTGTCTCATTTTATGTACAATACATGTAAATTCATACATGCACTAAAATATGCTCTTAAATCAGCTAAATACGCACCCTAGGTTATAGGAGGTCCTGAGACACAATGGACTCCAGAAACAGGATGCTGGACAGCTGCTGCACAACACAGTAAGTACCACCATTACAAATGCCAAATGTGCTCCTAAAATCACCAAAAATTCCTGATCATAACTAGAAATATGGAAGTTCATGTACCTAAAATTTCAGATTAATACTCAAACCAGAAAGGTTATTTTGAAGGTGATCTTTCAGCTGGACCTGAAATGACAGAATTGAGGGGAGTAAGTTTTATTGAGAAACTTAGTAAGGGTAACATTTGGTTTCTTAAGGTAATGTGATCCTCTTTACAACCTGCATCCAAAGACACTAAAACACAAAAACCACAATGCATATATACAAGATATAGGAACCAAATGCAGCAGCCAAACATAAACAACAAACACAGGAAATGCAGCAGCAACATATACCATTGGTTAGTCCATAAAACACATAATAAACATAATCAAATCACTATAGCAGCCCTCATCAAGCTAATTCTTGGTCTTAGGAGGATTTTAACACTAGTTAGTACTAACTTTGGGCCCTAGAAACCCTCAATTTACTGCCATCTTTGTCCACTTGACAACAGGTCACAAAACCTTCAATAAGTGCACTCCCCTCAATAAGCTTGGTTCATCAAGCTCATGGCTCTCATCCAAACTTAGCCATAGCTCCATGGATGTTTGAAGATAAAGAAAACAACCCATGACAGCAACAGAACCCTTACCAAAATGGGTAGGCTAAAAATCAAGCTTGATCCTTGAAGTATGCAAGAAATAGCTCTAGCTTGCTTCCAATTGCTTCCTTTTGCCTACAATTTCAATCAAATGCAAGTTTGAAGGTGTGGTGGATATGGAGGAAGCATGGATGTGCTCTTGGGCTGGGGGAGGACGAAAATGAGGGAGGGATAAGTGATTTGGCCACTTAAATGGCCTTAAATGAGCTTAAGGGCACCAAAACGCACTTAACAAGCTTAACCATGCTTTATGTCATTTTCCTTCTCACTAATTATGGTTTCTTTGTCTTAAAATAATTGGTACACATGTGCCCAAAATTTTTCACTAATTATCAAGTCTTGGATGCCTCCCCCATGGTGGGATAACCCCACAATTTCACCCTTAGACTTAAGTCAAAACCTTGAACACCTTAAGGTTTACACTAGGACATTTAGGTCCTTATTGCTTTTAGTGTTTCCTTTGTCCAAACTTATCTTCCATGAGTAATTTGGTCCTCTAATAGCACTTTCATACCATTCATATCCTTCCCATAGCTCTCCAAATCTCTTTTGTGAAATTTTTGCTATTGAGTACCGTAATTTCCAAAATCTTACAAAAAAGTCCATAGGTTGCTTGACAAACAAGCAATCCTTAAGGCTTTTCTTGGGGACCAAGTTACCAACTTGGAGCACTTTTAAGGAGGTGTTGATCTTACCTTTTACCCCCACACTACAATTACTATGGTGAGAATTACACAATATAATAGTTTTTAGCTATTATGACACCTTTGTAATTCTCCCATTTTTGTGAGGTGGTAACACTGTAGCCAAAGATATGACATTGCAAATTTGGCTAAGTTACTGTTCATTTTGTGAATATTTTGTAACCAACTTAAAAAATCCATAGCTTGGTCCATAGGTGGGCTATTGATGTAAAACAAAATTTCTTGGTTTGCTCTAAATCTCTACTTGATAACGGAGCAAAGAAAACATAGCGGTACATGGTTTGAATGATACAGTTTATTAGTGGAAGTTGCAGGTGATAGCCAAAGGGCTATCGCCTCTATCTGGCCGAATTCCCTGCCGAAAGAATGGCCAGGAAACTTGACGCTGCCCGGGAAAAGGTGGGACTACGCACCTCGGGAGCAAAGCCGAAGAACTCGAGCTCGGCACGCCAGGAAACTTGAGGATACTACTAACCCCCCCGAGGTATTAAGCAGATCACCTTTGGAAAAGAGGCACCAGTTATACCGGGCCAAACACGATCTCCCCGAAGGCGGAACTCCTGAATATGGGAACCCCCGAACTACGGCATGTTTCCCGAAGAGGCATCGTCCGTATCTGAGGACGACCTCGCGCAGGGACCTCGGGAGTACGGCAGGAACATTTAAGGAGCCTCTGACATGTCGCCCACTAACGCTACAGACCGCCCCAAACGGCGGTCTGACACGTTGACGCCATTCAGGTCACGTCACTGCCTGTCTCGGTTCAGGGCTCAAGGAGACTGCCACCGGCTACTTGTCCCCTATGTCCAGAAATTCAGAGAGCATCCGACCGAACACGTGTCACGATCTGAACAGGCTGGACATTCCTATAAATACCAGGAAACAAGCCTTGGCAAACGGCTGACAAATAATCCGACTCTCCCTCTCTGAGAAAACACTACCAGGCGAGCCCACTAAGCTTCTTAGTGCTATTTCCTCTGCCTTCTTTCAGCATCACTGACTTGGGCGTCGGAGGCTCCTCCCCGGAACAACATCCCGGGGACCTCCTGACCCACTTTTTCTGAGCTTTTCAGGCGCACTCCCGTCATCGATCTGGCCTCCAGGCGTTCTTCCTCGCAGGAAGTCTCTCCATCATTCAACATGACCCTCAACGATAAAGCCACCGGGCATCAACAGGTATAGTGGCTGGTCACTAGAACTTAACAAGATTGCCTAACGTGTGAAAGCCATGATTAACACTTGTGCTAGTGTTTTCCTTCTCTACTTCCATGGTGGGCATGAAATGTGAATATGTGTGTGATGGTTAGAGCAATATGCATGTGTTTACATAGTGCCCAAGAGGGCCACTTGGGTGTGCACACTAAGGTTAGTGTTCTGATGGCCTATAGAACATTACCAATCCTGGGAGTCTAAATGCACAATTTTGGCACCATAATTGGACTACCCCAGAGTGGGTAACAAGATAGCCACATTTGGGTGATTTATTTGGGGAGGCTTCTCGTAATAAGCCTGTTAGTGTTGTGCCCAAAAGGCCAATCATGAGATGATTGTATTTTTGCACATTGAGTCATGATATTTTATTAAGGCATTAATCCAGCAATTATGTTTGTTGTTTTGTTTCTGCATAACTTAACAAACATAATTATAACCCTAGAATAATAATATTTTCAAACATCCCTAGTCAAGTATTATTGTGGAGTGGGTTGCAATAATACATAACGACTAGCATATTTGGAGACTAATATGAGAAATGTAGTCTACATATGGGTACAAGTTAGAGAACTTGTGTACTGGACCGACCCACCACGAGAACACTACATGGATCGTTATATGAGTGTCATAAGTGATTCTCATAGTGATAATCCTTCGACCTAAGATCATCAAGGTTCCCTACATGTGAGTCACATACTTTGATACTTTCCTTTATTACTCGTAATTGAATGAACTTGAAGGAGGTCATTGGGTATGTCACATATCATGCAGAGAGATTTGTATGATCAAGATGGGATTTATCCCTCCTATGTAACGGGAGTGATATCTTCGGGCCCCTTGATAGAGTTAGACTTAGAAAAATGCATGGCCATGCTCGGATGAGTTGATATGCAATATCAATGTCATCAGTTTAAGTTGGTCTACTCAGTAATCAAGAAACCAAAAAATGGGCTATACAAGAGTGACACATTCCATTTCTCGTGCTTAGTCTTGATATCATGGACAAAGGGACAATGGCATATGTCGGTGATGATCATAAAGGTTTAGTCGAATCATCGAAAATCTTGTCACTTGGGTAGCAATGATGTGTTGCTAGACACCGCTCATTGCTTATGATCATAAATGTGATTTATGATCATTGCCAACATGGTAAGAGACTATTGGGTCACACACATAGAGCTATTTGGATCATAAGAGTGCATGGGCTAATAATTTGGGTTTTGGTTTCACAATAATTTTGTATTAATAATGGGCCCAATAGTTGAGCCATTATTAAGCCCGAAATTACAGCCTAATTGGATTAGGGCTTTGAAACCCATTAGGCTTGGAAGTTGAGTCTCACTATAAATACAACTTCTAGCGAGAAAATTTGAAGGTCTTCTTGCCCTAGCCTCCCAAAAGGACAGTCACACTCTTCTCTTGCAATTCCTTGGAGGACGCAAGCTAGCACTCCGAGCATAAGAGAAATGCATTTGCCGGGACGCGATGGAAGCGTGGTGATCCCGAGAGGCTCGTGTGGATACCATAGAGAGCTTGAACACGTCAATTGTTCAAGTTTTGTGATTTGACTCTGCAGTTGAGTGATAGATCTCAACCAAAAATTAGGTATGAAAATTCTCGAACACGCGGTTTACCCCGTTTCACTTGGATCCTGGAGGGTTTCGGTTAAACTTTGCTGCGCTGTTTGGCTCCTGAAACCCAACAGTGGTATCAACGCTACTGGTGAAACCCTAAATCAGGATTGATGTTGAATCGCATGATGTTATGTGTTCGGTTGTTTTTCAGCCATGATTAATTAGATTGATTCATGATGCATGAAACCGGAACTCGTAATGAACATATGACATACATGAAGAAACGACACTAATTGGTTAATGAGATTAACCCGAAATTGATAGGTATGAGATACCTATATGGATTAGGATTCTTGCAATAGTTGCAAAAACCCTAGCTTTGTTCAAATTCAGCTTGTTTGGACACCAAAAGTAAGGTATTTTTGGTGGCTCGAATGGAGGAGTCTCGGGTGCCTACTCGCTCGAAATAGAAGATCTCAGGCTGAGCAATTGTAAGACAATTTTTTGCACCAGGGGGCGCTGCCCCCCATGCCCCCCGCAAGGGCAGCTCCCCTTGACCCCATCCACTGACCGGCCAGCGGGACCGCCGTGTGCGAAGCGCTACATAAATAAAAAATGGTTAATCAATGTGCGAAAATTGGCATGCATCTTTGTTGAATGAGATTTGACATGATATGCTGATTGGTGTTTGTAGCATGGTGCATGGTTATAGCCCTTGATTGGTTGTACTTGTAAATACGGCCTGCAAGTCGTGCCTTTTCTTATCACTCTCATTGTACATTCTCTTCTCACCTTACTCCCTTTGAATGTAACTCGAGCTTTCTATTATTGATGTAATGGTGCATTATGGGATCATCAAAGGTGGTATGTCCAAGGATCATCCAAGGTGGTATGTCCAAGGAGGTGACATCAAAAGGGCAACCAAGAAAGGAAGAGAATGAGCTTGTGAAGACTCTTTTCTTTTCTTAGGCTTTTATGATATTCTCATTGGCTTGAGAATATCGCATAGTTTTGGCTATAACCATGTCACGTTTACTTTCTTGTACGCATGAGATGCATGTTTTATATTTGTATGTGATGCATGTATAAGACAACCGGAGATAACAAATTGGTGAGATCAAACAAAAAAAAATCCCTCAAACAAATATTAAGTCATTAAATGTGATGCCTTCCAAATGTTGGCACTTGTCAAAACTTTGATCGACATTAGGAGGGTTTGCCAAAGCAGAGCACCTATGTTCATCTTGGTAAGGCGCGATGGGATAATAGTGATATCCAAATTGCTAACTTTGGGTCCGACTTAACTAAGTCATCCAAATAGGATTAGGGACTTAGAGGCATAAAGTTGGGCTTAAGCTCATGAGATGAGCTTGGACAAGTGTTGTTCACCAAACTATCCAAGAGTTGCATAAGATGTAATTGGCAAGGAGTTGCCTACCTAAATACCTGTAACTTGAGAGACAAGCCAAAGCTGACTAAGGTTGTGGTCAAATATGGATCTTGGCCCACTAGAATACCTTAGCGCCGAGGTGTTCCGAAATAATATCGAGGGTTATTATTTTGAAGAAAATAGTGGGAGTATCATTTAATAAAAGTCCTTATTAAGTGAATTAAAATACATGACTCTTACACTGCATATTTACTGTTGTAGATAACCATGGCACAAAACACATCGACACTTTCGTTGCGATCGATCCTTGAGAAGGAAAAACTGAATGGGACCAACTTTCTCAAATGGTACCGAAACTTGAGGATAGTCCTTAAACAAGAGAGAAAGGTTTATGTCCTAGAGCAGGCCATTCCGAATGAGCCTGCTGCCACTGCTCCAAGAGCTGAAAGGGATGCTCACAAGAGGCATTCTGATGATGCATTGGATGTTGTATGCCTCATGCTTATTACCATGGAATCTGAGCTTCAGAAGCAACATGAGAACATGGGGGCATTCTATATGATCAAACATCTCAAAATGCTTTTCCAAGAGCAAGCTACACATGAGAGGTTTGAGACCTCTAAGGCATTGTTTCAGTGCAAGATGTTTGAGGGAAGTCCCGTGGGTACTCATGTGCTCAAGATGATTGGGTACATTGAGAATCTTGAGAATTGGGATTTGCTCTTCAGAAAGAGTTGGCTATTGATGTAGTCTTGCAATCGTTACCTGAAAGCTACAGTCAGTTCATCATGAACTACAACATGAACGACCTTGACAAGTCCCTTCCTGAATTGCTCAACATGTTGAGAACTGTCGAGCAAAACTTTCAGAAGGCTAAGTCCATTTTGATGGTTCAAAAGGGCAAGGGAAAGGGAAAAGCCAACAAGAAGAAGGATAAAGCTAATGGAAAGTGCAATGCTAATTCTTCTTCAGCTACACTGAAACCAAAGGGTAGTGTGGCAAAGGAAGAGGAGTGCTTCCATTGTAAGCAACCTGGACACTGGAAGCGCAACTGCAAGCTCTATCTTGAAGAACTTGCTAAGGAAAAGGGAAGTAAGACTTCCACTTTAGGATTTTTGTTATAGAGGCTAACTTTTCTACTTCCTCATTTTGGGTATTGGATACTAGATGTGGATCTCACATGTGTGCAAATGTGCAGGATCTAAGTAGAAGTAGAAGATTGGCCTGAGGTGAAGTGGACCTACGTGTTGGAAATGGAGCAAGGGTTGCTGCCTTAGCCGTAGGGACTTATGTTCTCACTCTACCTAGGGGATTAGTTTTAGAATTAGACAACTGCTACTTTGTGCCTACTATTAGTAGAAATTTGATTTCTGTTTCTTGTTTGGATAAGAAAGGTTTTTCATTTATAATAAAGGACAAATGTTGTTCTATTTATTTGAATGAAATCTTTTATGGTAGTGCTTAACTTAGCAATGGGTTGCATGTTCTAGACCTCAAAAATCTAATCTATAATGTGAATACCAAGAAGGTCAGATTAAATGATTCGAACCCGACCTATCTCTGGCACTGTCGCTTGGGCCATATAAATGAGACCCGCATATCTAAGCTCCATAAGGATGGACTCTTGGACTCATTTGATTTTGAATAATATGAGACATGTGAGTCATGTTTGTTGGGCAAGATGACCAAAGCCCCATTCACAAGGAAAAGTGAAAGGGCTAATGACTTACTAGGACTCATACATAATGATGTATGTAGCCCTATGTCTACACAAGCTAGAGGAGGTTTCCAATACTTCATTACTTTCACTGATGACTTCAGCAGATATGGCTATGTGTATCTCATGAGACACAAGTCAGAATCCTTTGAAAAGTTCAAAGAATTCAAGAATGAAGTAGAGAATCAACTCGGGAAAAGTATTAAAGTGCTTCGATCAGATCGAGGTGGAGAGTACTTGGATCGAGAATTCCTTGACTATCTGAAGGAGTGTGGTATAGTATCACAACTCACTCCACCAGGTACACCTCAATGGAATGGTGTATCTGAAAGGAGAAATCGAACTCTGTTAGACATGGTTCGCTCTATGATGAGTCAAGCTGACCTTCCAAACTCCTTTTGGGGACATGCTCTAGAGACAGCCGCTTTTACACTAAACCGAGTTCCATCTAAATCGGTTCAAAAGACACCATATGAGATATGGAGTGGGAGGCATCCCAATTTGTCTTTTATGAAGATTTGGGGCTGTGACGCTTATGTGAAACGTCAATCCTCTGACAAACTAGGGCCCAAATCTCAAAAATGCCTTTTTGTTGGGTATCCCAAAGAAACAAAGGGTTACTATTTCTACAATCCTTCTGAGCAAAAAGTGTTTGTTGCTCGAACTGGTGTCTTTTTAGAGAAAGAGTTTATCTCTAAAGAAACTAGTGGGAGGAAAGTAGAACTTGAAGAAATTCAAGAACAACAAGGAGACATCGAACCTGAAATGGAACCTGAACAGACACCACAAGATGTTGTGGTTCAAGAGTCTGTTCCTGTAGCACAGAGCCCACGTAGGTCTGGTAGGATTCGGCGTGAGCCTGAGAGATATGGATTTCTCATGACTCACACTGGTGATGTGATGCTCATGGATCAGGATGAGCCCACAACCTACCAACAAGCTATGTCGGGGCCTGACTCTGAGAAGTGGCTAGTGGCCATGAAATCCGAGATGGAATCCATGTATGAAAACCAAGTATGGACTTTGGTTGACCCACCTGAAGGGGTAAAACCCATAGGGTGCAAATGGGTTTTCAAGAAGAAAACTGACATGGATGGTAATGTGATTACCTTTAAGGGACGATTGGTTGCAAAAGGTTTCAAGCAAATTCATGGTATTGACTATGATGAAACTTTTTCACCAGTTGCTATGCTTAAATCCATCCGAATTTTGTTTGCTATTGCTGCACACTATGATTATGAGATATGGCAAATGGATGTCAAAACTCCATTCCTAAATGGAAAGCTACTTGAGGATGTGTACATGACACAACCTGAGGGTTTTGTTACTCCTGAGAATGCCAATAAAGTGTGCAAGTTGCAAAGGTCCATTTATGGACTGAAGCAAGTTTCTCGAAGTTGGAATCTTCATTTTGATGAAGCAATCAAGGAGTTTGGTTTTATCAAAAATGAAGATGAACCTTGTGTCTACAAGAAGGTTAGTGGGAGCACTATTGTCTTCTTGGTGTTGTATGTAGATGACATACAACTCATCCGGAATGACATTCCTGAGCTACAGTCTGTGAAGACTTCTCTATGAAGGACTTGGACGAAGCAGCCTATGTGTTAGGCATCAGGATCTATAGAGATAGATCTAGAAAGCTTCTTGGCCTAAGTCAAAGTACATATATTGACAAGGTGCTAAAGAGGTTTAGCATGCAAGATTCCAAGAAAGGATTCTTGCCCATGTCACATGGTATCACTCTTTCTAGATCTCAGCGTCCGAGTGCACCCGAGGAGAGAGAGTGAATGAGTAAGATTCCATATGCCTCAGCAATTGTATCTATCATGTATGCCATGATATGTACTCGTCCCAATGTCTCATATGCTTTGAGCATGACGAGTAGGTACCAATCAAACCCCGGTGAGAGTCACTGGACAACTATTAAGAACATCCTTAAGTACTTACGAAGGACTATGGATGCATTCTTGGTCTTTGGAGGTGAAGATGAGCTCGTTGTAAGGGGTTGCACTGATGCAAGCTTCCAATCCGATAAGGATGATTTTAGATCGCAATCTGGTTATGTGTTTTGTATTGGTGGCAGTGCTGTGAGCTGGAAGAGTTCAAAGCAAGAGACAGTAGCTGACTATACAACAGAATCTGAGTACATTGCCACCTCTGATGCTGCGAAGGAGGCAGTTTGGATCAAGAAGTTCATCACTGAACTGGGAGTGGTTCCAAGCATTGCCGACCTGATAGAGCTCTATTGTGACAACATTGGAGCAATCGCACAAGCTAAGGAACCACGATCTCACCAGCGATCCAAACACATACTTCGACGCTATCATCTCATCACGGAGATCATCGAAAGGGGTGATGTAAGGATATGTAAGAATTCGACAGATAGCAACATTGCTGATCCACTGACAAAGCCCCTTACGTAGCAGAAGCATGATAGCCATTCTAGGTCTAACGGTATTAGATACATGGATGATTGGCTTTTAGTGCAAGTGGGAGATTGTTAGTCTTGTGCCCAAAAGGCCAATCATAAGATGATTGTATTTTTTGCACATTGAGTCATGATATTTTATTAAGGCATTAATCCAGCAATTATGTTTGTTGTTTTGTTTCTGTGTAACTTAACAAACATAATTGTAACCCTGGAATAATGATATTTTCAAACATCCCTAGTTTAGTATTATTGTGGAGTGGGTTGCAATAAAACATAACGACTAGCATATGTGAAGACTAATATGAGATATGTAGTCTGCATATGGGTACTAGTTAGAGAACTTGTGTACTGGACCGACCCACCATGAGAACACTACATGGATCGTTATATGAGTGTCATAAGTGATTCTCATAGTGATAGTCCTTCGACCTAAGATCATCAAGGTTCCCTACATGTGAGTCACATACTTTGATACTTTCCTTTGTTGCTCGTAATTAAGTGAACTTGAAGGAAGTCATTGGGTATGTCACATATCATGCGGAGGGATTTGTATGATCAAGATGGGATTTGTCCCTCCTATGTAACGGAAGTGATATCTTCGGGCCCCTTGATAGAGTTAGACTTAGAAAAATGCATGGCCATGCTCGGATGAATTGATATACGATATCAATATCTTCAGTTTAAGTTGGTCTACTCAGTAATCAAGAAACCAAAGATTGGGGTACACGAGAGTGACACATTCCATGTCTCGTGCTTAGTCTTAATATCTTGGACAAAGGGACAATGGCATATATCGGTGATGATCATAAAGGTTTAGTCGAATCATCGACAATCTTGTCACTTAGGTAGCAATGATGTGTTGCTAGACACCGCTCATTGCTTATGATCATAAATGTGATTTATGATCATTGCCAACGTGGTAAGAGCCTATTGGGTCGCACACATAGAGCTATTTGGATCATAAGAGTGCATGGGCTGATAATTTGGGTTTTGGTTTCACAATAATTTCAATAATAGGCCCAATAGTTGAGCCATTATTAAGCCCGAAATTAAAGCCTAATTGGATTAGGGTTTTGAAACCCATTAGGCCTGGAAGTTGAGTCTCACTATAAATACAACTTCTAGTGAGAAAATTCGGAGGTCTCCATTTTTGCTAGATGGTTTGAGGGGAGGCCCGATGGGTGCTTAGGGTACCGAGGGATTTAAGTATTCCTAAGGAACTCCAAGGCTTCCAAAACTCCTCCGAGACCTAGGTATTTTCTTGGGTTTTTATGGTTACTTTCACTATAAGCAAGGAAACTAGTTAACAAACGAATGCAACTAGGTATCTGTTACCGCCTCACAAAAATAGGAGAATTACAAGTGCGGCATAATGGTCAAAAACCCATTATGTTGTGTAATTATCTTTATAGTGATTGACGTATGAGGGGTAAAGGGTATAATGAACACGTCCTTAAAAGTGTTCTAAGTTGGTATCTTCACCCGTAAGCAAGGCCTTAAGGATTGCTTGTTTTTCAAGTAACCTTTGTTCCCTTTTGTAAGGTTTTGGAAATTCGGGTACTTAATTGCAAAACTCTCAAGAAAGAGCCTTGGAGAAATATGGGAAGGATATGAATGGTATAAAAGTGATATTGGAGGACCAAATTGCTAATGGAAGACAAACTTGTACAAAGGAAACACTAAAGGCATTAAGGACCTAAATGTCTTAGTGTAAACCTTAAGGTGTTCAAGCTTTTGACTTAAGTCAAAGAGTTGAATTGTGAGGTTATCTCACCATGGAGGAGGTGGCTATGACTTGATAAATAGTGGAAAAGGTGGGAAAAATGTTGACCAATAAGTTTAGGACAAAGAAATCATGCTTATGGGCAAAGAAAATGACATAAAGCATAATTAAGGCTAATAACGATGCTTAGTGTCCTAATGCTAATTTAAGAAGCCAAACTAAAATTTTCTTCTGTCATATTTTCCCTAACTAGCCACCACCATCATCCACACATCTTCCACAGCTCCTCCATAGCCACCATGCCTCCAAGATTAAAATTGAAGGTAAAAGAAAGCAATTGGAAGCACACTAGAGCTATTGCTTAAATGCTTCAAGGATTAAGCTTCAAATTCATACTAGTCATCATGGTAAGGGTTCTCTTGCTCTCATGGATTTTTTACTATATTTTCAAGAATCCATAGAGCTAGGGTTAAGTTTGTAAGAGAACCATGAGCTTGATGAACCAAGCTTATTGATGGGAGTGCACTTATTGAAGGTTTTATGACCTAGTGTGAAGTGCACAATGATGGTAGTGAAGATAGGGTTTTTAGAGCCCAAATTTAGTATTAACTAGTGTTAAAATCCTCCTAAGACCAATCATTCGCTTGAGGATGGCTGCCATAGTAATTTACTTAAGTTTATTGCATGTTTTATGAACTAACCTATGGTATATGTTGCTGCCGCATTTGATGTGTTTCTCGGTTGTGAATGGCTACTGCATTTGGTTGCTATATCCTGTATATATGCATTGTGGTTTTGTGTTTTAGTGTCTTTTGATGTAGGTTTTAATGAGGGTCAGATTTCCTTAATAAACCAAGTGTTTCCCTTACTAAGTTTCATAATGAAACTTACTCCCCTTAATTCTGCCATTTTAGGTCCAGCTGAAAGATCACATTCAAACTAACCTTTTTCAGTTGAGTTTTGATATGAAATTTTAGGTGTTTTAACTTCCATGTATATAGTTGTGATCCATAAATTTTACAAATTTTAGGAGTAGATTTGGTATTCTTAGTGATGGTGCTTATTGTGTTATGCAGTAGCTATCCAACATCCTATTTCTGGAGCCCATTGTGTCTTAGGCACTCCATAACTTGGTCCATATGTGGGCTATTGATGTAAAACCAAATTTTGTGGTTTTCTTAAAGACTCAAATTGATAATGTAGTAAAGAAGAAAGGGGATTACTTTGTTAGATTAATACAATCTCTTGGAAGAAGTTTCAGGTGCTATAGTTGGTCACTTACACTTAATAAGATTGCCTAACGTGTGGTAGCCAAGATTAAGACTTGTGCTAGTGTTTTCCTTCCTTTCTGCCATGGTGTGCATAAAATGTGAATATGTGTGTGATGGTTGGACCAATATGCATGCATTTACAAAGTGCCCAAGAGGGCCACTTGGGTATGCACACTAAGGGTATTGTTTTGATGGCCTAGAGAACATACCAATCTTGGGAGTTTTGAAATGCACAATTTTGGCATCATAATTGAACTATCGAATAGTGGGTAACAAATATTGGTATTAGAGCATGGTTTACACATGTACATAGCGTATAGTTCCATTACATGCTAGCTACATACATGAACTTAGTGTGGTTACCGGCTAGTGTTAAGTACCATTGAAATACCTATGATCTTTATATGTGCTCTATGATGAATCATCAATGTAGGAAACAAGCATGGTTGCCACAAAGAGAGGGGAACCACCCTGAAGGCCTCCTACTAAATACGGGCAACAAAGAAATGGACAAAATATAGGGAATTAGGGCCAATAGGGGGCACTAAACCCTAAAGTGCGACTGGTTTGGTTAGAGCTTCAGAGGAACTTAGCTCTAATCAATGAAAACCTAGTAAGGCTGACTCAAGCACAACATCAAGGAGTCCTAGTAGCATAGGCAGAAGCAGTTCAGGTTTCACAGTAGCAACTAGAAGAGGAAGCTGGGAACATATCTAAACATGTTCCTTCTGGAAGATTAGGAAATAGAAATGATGAAGCTGATGAGGTTTAAGATAAGGATAGGAGAAATCTAAGTGGGAAAAGAGTAAGATCTGAGATTGGTCAGGTGTCTAGGAGCAATCATTCAGTTTATGACTATTCCTGCACTAGGAATGAGATTGAGGAAGATCATGAAAGAAGGGCTAGGAGAAGGCATAAAGAGCATCACCATGTTGAGGAGTCTCATAGATCCATGAGACAGAGAGTAGAGGATCTAGAAGACCTCGATGACATCAAACTGTTGGAGAGGTTCCAAGGACTAAGACCTTCATAGTTTGATGGAAGAGCAGGACTAGAAAGAGCTGAGAAGTGGTTAATCTACATAGAAAAGATGTTTGAAAGGATGCCACTCAGCTCCAACAGGAAGGTGTCACTAGTTACTTACAACTTGGTAGGTAGTGTGGAGATGTGGTGGAGAAACACCAAAGATAGATATGTTATCTAGAAGGGCAGAAGGTTAGGAAGAGATATTGAGATGACTTAGCTAGAGTTCACTTAGCTATTCTAGGAGCAGTACATTAGTGATGCCATCAAGGATATGAAGCAAGTTGAATTTGATGCTCTAAGGCAGGACAACCTCAGTGTCCTAGAGTATGAGCACAAATTCAATCAATTGGTGCGGTATGCTCTTCAGTATCATGCACTAGAGGAGTTAAAGGCCAAAGGACTTGTTAGAGGCCTAAAGTCAGACATTAGAAAGGCTGTTAGACCTTTTAGAGCAGTCACATACTATCAAGCAGTGCAGAAAGCTCTACTAGTAGAGCAAGAGAAGTATGAGACTAAGTACATTCCTAGTTGACCAGGGGAAACTAGTTAGGCAGGAGGCAAGCAGAATAAGCCACAACATGGCAAAGAAATTTCCAACAATTCTCATTTTGGTGGTGAGGGCAAGGTAAAGGGGAAATTCCTTGGCCTCAAGTGCCCTAAATGCAAGAAGTTTCATGGAAAGAAACCTTGCTATTTTGACACCCGAGCATGTCTAAAATGTGGATTAATGGATCATTGGATCAGAGATTGCCCACAGGCTTAAAGGAGGCCAGAAAAGCAAGGTCCAGGAAGGCCTATTGGGGAAAGACCTAGAGGGGGAGCACCTAGGGAAGGACAACAGAGGCCAATTCCCCTAGTGCTTTAGGCTCCAGCCCAGAGAGCTAGCAAAGCCTTCCATGTGGAAAGGCTAGAGACATCACAGTAGGGAGGAGCACTAAGAGTGGCTAGGAAATTTGTTCATGCCATGAAATTGCCTACTAAAATCATGCCTAGGATATCCTTAGTGAAAATAGTTGGTAGTCAATGTCTTTTCACTAATGACCACGCTAAGGATTGTAAGCTAGTAGTAGGAGAGACTAAGGTTATAACTAATCTACTAGTGTTGGACATTCCTAAGTATGATTTAGTGCTAGGTATGAATTGGCTTGCTATGCATAACATAAGAATTGATTATGCTAAGTGGGAAATTACATTGCCTGATGGTGAAGTGCATTAGTGAATTCTAAGGAATTAGTGTATGAAATGCATGGCATAGAGCTAAAGGTACTATATGAGATACCTATGATTTATGAGCATGATTATTGTTATGCATTGAATCCATTGCACCGTGAAGAAGAAGTGGATAGAATACCTATAGTGAGACACTTTCCATAAGTCTTTCCTAAAGACCTGCTAGGTATTCCTTCACAAGGGGAGATTGAGTTTGAAATCAAGTTGTAACTAGAAGCTAGTCCAATATCCATACCTCTTTATAGAATGACAATCAAAGAGATGAATGAGCTCAAGAAACAACTTGATGAACTTCTTGAAAAAGGGCTTTTAAGGCCAAGTGTTTCACTATAGGGAGCTCCAGTTCTCTTTGTGAAAAAGAAGGATGGATCTTTAAGACTATGCATTGACTACGAGATGCTTAATGTAGTGACTATCAAGAACAAGGATTCACTCCCTAGGATTGAGGATCTGTTTGATTAACTCAAGGGAGCTAAGATCTTCTCCAAGATAGATTTATGATCTGGATACTTCCAATTGAGAGTAAAGGAAGAAGATATTCCTAAGACTGCATTCAGCACCAAATATGGGCATTATGAGTACATAGTCATGCCATTTGGTTTGACTAATGCCCCAACTGCTTTCATGGACCTGATGAATATGGTGTTCAGACCACATCTAAAGAAATTTGTGGTTGTATTCATTGATGACATTCTAGTGTATTCTAGGGATGATAATGAACATGAACATCATCTGAAGATTATCTCAAAGACTCTGTTGGAACATCAGCTTTATGCCAAGTTATCCAAGTGTGAATTCTGGGTAAGGGAAGTGTCTTTCCTAGGACACATCATAGATGCACAAGGCCTTAAGGCAAACCTAGAAAAGGCCAAGGCAATGCAAGAATGAGAAAGACCATATACTATAAAGGAAACCAGACATTTCTTTGGATTAGCTAGCTACTACAAAAGATTTGTATCTGGAATTTTCATGATTGCCTCAGTTCTTACTTATCTAACCCAGAAGGGTCAAAGGTTTGATTGGACTGAGAAAATGTATAAAGACTTGAGGACTCACTTTTGGTGGCCAAATATAAGGAGAGACATAGTTACTTATGTCTCGAAATGTGCCACATGCCAAAGGGCAAATGTAGGGCACCAGAAGCTAGCTAGTACCCTACAAACTCTATCTATACCAGTGATGAAGTGGGCAACATAACCATGGACTTTTTGACTTGGTTGCTTATGACTAGATTAAGGCATGATACAATCAGTGTCATTGTGGATAGGCTAACCAAATGTGCCTACGTCTTACTGATGGAACTCACAAATTTTGTAGAGAGGTTGGCTCAAATGTATATCCAAGAGATAGTGATACTACATGCAATACTAGATTCCATTGTATCTAATAGAGATCTGAGATTTACAACTAAGTTTGGGAGTGCTTTTCACAAAGCACTAGGTACCAAAATCCACCTGAGGACTGCTTATCACCCTCAAATTGATGGGAAAACTGAAAGGGTGATATAGATATTGGAAGACATGCTTAAGAGCTATGTGTTGGATTTTAATGGTGAATTGGACCAACACTTGCCATTGGTGGAATTCTCATATAATAATAGTTATCAGAGCACCATTGGCATGACACCTTATGAAGCATTCTATGGAAGAAGGTGCATGACACCTAACTGTTGGGTCGAGCCTTAGATAGGTTTGAGTTGGGTATCAAAATTATTGAGGAAACTATTGCCAAGATCAAGAAGATTCAAGAAATATTAAAGGTAGCCAATGAAAGAACCATAACCTATGTGAATAAAAGAAGAAGAGACTTAATGCCGGATGGCATCTTCATTATGTGACATGGTGTAGCTGCAAACAAGACTTCCGGTATGAAGGTGTTTGTAAAGAGTCCTCCGATGAATAAGGTGCCTTGGAGAAGGGCTCCTAGTGAGGATGTGGTTATAAGACTCAATAAAACAGAGGTTAGAGACTCCCCGGACTGTGATTCCGGGGGAGGAGCCTCCGACGCTCAAGTCAGCGTTTCTAGGATGAAAGTAAGAAGGAATGAAGAGCAGATAATGGCTAGAGTTTCCTCTTTCTTACTTGTTGTCCCCCTCGTGCCAAGGTTCTCCACAGATATTTATAGGAGGTCCCTAGGAGGAGGCCTCCTGCTATAGCTTGTCTTAGATCACGACATGTGGTTTGCCAGATTTGATCCATATGTTCGAGGACAGGCACCCCCAGCTAGCTGTAGCCGTTCTAATTAAAGGTCAGGGCCGTGTGGGTGGGCTGTATGTCAGACGCATGTGCGAGGTCCTCTTTGTTAGAGGCTCATAACCATTTTTGTCTTATCCAGTTGAGAACTCCTTCCGCAAAGGACCTTATTCGGGGAGTGAGACCCCTTCGACAGGAGCGCCTCCTTCGGTCTGAATTTGCTCTCCGAGGGCCATGGAGGGAGCCTCCTAAGCAATGTGGAGGTCCTTCAGAGGATGCCATGTTCTTCCAAGAGTGGGGAGATGATCCCCAAGATCTCTAGACAACTTGACTGAGGATGGCATATCGTGCCAATTTGAGGATGGTGGCGTCTTTAGCCGAGGGTGGTGAGGATCCCATCTATCCCGAGGTGGGTCAGATGTACTTCCTAGGATGGTACCTTGTCAGTCGTCCTTGGAGGCTATCTGAGCATGATAGCCATTTGGCTATCACATACCCCTTCAGGAAGCCAAAGTGGAGACATTGGTCAACAGAATCTTTGGCGGCACTTCGTGGGACTCATTGTAAAAGCTGTGTAGGAGGAACTTCACATCCCTAAGGTGTGCCTTTTTAGCCGAGGTAGCCTGTGGGTGTCACTCCTTGCCCCCTAGCTAGTCCCTTGGTGTTTTTGAGGTGTGCACCCCCTTTTTTGCTTTTCTGTTGCGGGTCAGTGGGCTGTCATGTCTCGTAATCAAGCACATCACTTCAGATATGTGTACCTAGGTTTTTGTGCTGTCAGAAGGCATGCCCTCATTTCCTGCGTTGGAAGACACGTGGCACCCGGTGATTGGGGGACAGTCGCATCGGTTACACCAACCTCATCCTTTCACCTTCGAGGGGTAATTATGGTGACGGTTTGCCTTTGCGGGGTAGTTATGGTGACTATTCGGCTACTCCTCTTCGGTCTATATAAACCCTCGTTCCCCTCATAGCTCTCACTTGCTTTCTTTTTCTTCTTTTCTACTCTCCTTTGCTCTCAAGCTTTTCTTTCTTTTATACGGTGGTGCAAGCGGTGGAGTGATTTTCTGCGAGCTTTTACGATGGCGTCAACCAATCCCAACTTTGGCAAAACATTTGGTGGGTTTTCCTTTCCAAGGTTCCGCAGTTTCTTGCTTTTCTATTTTTTCTAGTGTGGGAAGTTGTTTTCTTTTCCCGCAGTCCTTCAATTTTCTGGGTTTCTAGCCCTTTTTTTTTTTGGCTTTTATGAAGTTATCCCATTCTTCTGAAGTCACTTTCTTCTCTGAATATGTCTTCTCTGATGCCTCTTTTGGCTGTTCGTCCTCTTCCTGAGAGTTGGGCTTCTCTCGACTCTCATCCGTGGTGCACCACTTCAGAGAAAATGGAGAAGTGGGTAGCTAAATTCTACCTCTCATCTTACGCTATGACTAGGCTACTTACTGCAAGTCTGCTTAGTTACATGTATCATTCGGACCAGGTTACTGTTTTCTGAGCCCAACTGAGGGCCGGACTTCGGTTTCCTTCGCCAAAGATGATTTGTGACTTTTTCCAATTCCATGGCATAGCTGTGAATCAGCTTCCTCCCAACTCCTATTCTTACTTCAATGCTTTTCTCTACATGTGTGGGGTTTTCAAGATAGAACCCCACTTGATCATCTTTATGTAATATTACAAGCTCTATCTGGTCCCAAAGGGTGGCTTCTATTTCTTGCTACCCCAGGGATTTGGGAGCAAAAAATACATGTTCACCTTCACCACCAAGGATAGCTGGCGAGGGTGGAAAAAGAAATGCTTCTTCCTCAAGGTGGACAAGGTGTGGTTGTATGTGCCGACCCGGTGGGCCTAGGGAACTCTGGAGATGGATGTTGTTGATCCCAAGAAGTTGTTAACTCCTGAGTTAGCAGTGAGGTTTGAGGACTTTGACAGCCGTATCCGAGCTGTTGTTGACTGGGATGCAGAGGTCCCGCCGCGCTCCTTGTATTCCTTTCCCATCAAGTGGGACCTCATGAGTAAAGAGGTTCTTCGGGAGTTAAGGGTGATCAAGGAGAACAAAACTGACCTCGGCATGCCAGCGCCTGCCATCGACGAGAAGAAGGCGTGGTTAGTGATGCTCCTTCCAAAGGAGCTCACATACGAAGCCCTCGTTGAGAGTAAGTCGCTTTCCAAATTTTGCTATAAGTACCCCTTTGGACTCAGACTGATATTTGCTTCCTTTTTCAGAGATGGGCGACTAGTCATCTACCTTCTACAAGTCCCTCTTCATCGGTCAAGCTGAGAAGGGGGAATAGAAGAAGAAGGCCACCCCAAAGAGGCAGAAGGCATCTGGAGGGTGGCCATCTTTGGGCAAGAAATTGAAGAAGGACCTTCTTCCCCCCGCTCCGAAAGACAATATTGAGGTCAAGGACCAGCCGTCGGTCCACACCGACCCACCATCGGAGCTGGCCGACAGCTCCACTCCTAGGAGTCCTATCACTTCAGCGGACAACTTGGGCACTTCGGCAGGAGGCCCCTCTACTGAAGAGCTCGAGGAGCAAAGACAAAGCAAGGGCAAAAATGTCCCTGCCGAAGTGGCGGAAGTCCACGACTTTGATGATGACATCACCGAGGTTCTGCCAGGTTGGCACCTTAGCCATTTTTCCATAAATTTAGACATCTTTAGCATTTTTCACTTTTTAGACGTATGGCTAAGGGATAATGTACCGATGGAACTTTGGCGTGATTTTGCAGAGGAACTGGCACCCTCAGCGTGGATGGTGGAGCACGCCCGGAAGCCGGCCCTTCGGGGCTTCCATATCTCGAAGGATAAAGTCCCGAGGGAGCCTTTCTAGTCTTTCATGGAGGACATGAACTTGTTCTTTGAGGACAGCCAGCAAATGGCTCCCCAAATGGCGAGGGGCATGCTCACCCAAGCCACGTTCAAATCTCTGACAGAGGAGTGCCTGAACGAGGAGGTCTTCACCGTGAGGATCTCTGAACATGTTGCCCATGTGAGCTTCTTGGGACTTAGCTAATTTTTCAAGCTTTTGTAGCCTTTTGATCCTAACACTAAGTCTTTGGCTTTTCACAGCTCTTGGTGGATAGCAATATTTCCGAGCATGGGTAGCACAGCAGTCTTCGATCCGATCTCAGACCGAAGAGCGCTTAAATAAGGCCAAGCTATTTTGTGCCGGCTCGATTGTCAAGTACGCCGAGTTGAACAAGATAGCCAATGAGGAGGTGGCCAAGGTTCGAGAGGAGTTCTTGAAGAGTCAGGAGGAGCACTCTCAAGAATTCTCCCAAAAGGTATCTGACCTCGGTGCGAAGATCATCGTGCTATATTCAGAGACAGGCGCCCCCAGCTGGCTGTAGCCATTCTGACCGATGGTCAGGGCCATGTGGGTGGGCTGTGTGTCAAAGGCATGTGCAAGGTCCTCTGTGTTAGAGGCTCCTAACCGTTTTGTCTTATCCAGCTGAGAACTCCTTCGGTGATGGACTCTCTTCGGGGAGTGAGACCCCTTTGACAGGCGAGCCTCCTTCGATCTGACTTTGCTCTCCAAGGGCCGCGAAGAGAGGCTCCTCAGCAGTGTGGAGGACCTTCAGAGGATGCCATATTGTTTCGAGAGTGGGGAGATGACCCCCGAGATCTCCAGACAACTTGACCGAGGATGGCATATCATGCCAATCAGAGGGTGGTGGCATCTTTAGCAGAGGGTGGTGAGGATCCCATCTATCCCGAGGTGGGTCAAATGTACTTCCGAGGATGGTGCCTTTTCAGTCGTCCTTAGAGGCTATCCGAGCGTGATAGCCATTTGGCTATCAAGGCTTGGAGTTTGTGGTTGGTGAAAATGTTTGGCTGAAAGTTACACAAACCAAAGGCACTGTCAAATTTGGTAGAAGAACCAAGTTAGCTCTAAGATATATAGGTCCTTATGAGATCTTGGACAGAGTTGACAAGGTAGCATACAGGTTAGGTCTACCACTAAGCAAGTCAGGTGTTCATATTGTTTTTCATTTCAGTATGCTTAAAAAGTGTCTAGTGGACACAAAGCATGCTATTAGTGGAAGACATATAGTTGGAATATAACTTTACATATGAAGGGAAACCTATAGCTATCTTAGCCAAGGATATTAGAAGGTTGAGAAACAAGCTCATTCCCATGGTTAAGGTTTAGTCGTCACACCACTTTAAAAGAGCAGCAACCTGGGAAATTGTGAGAGACCTTATGGAAAGGTATTCTTCAAAATACCCAAAGCTAAAGGCCATTTTGGAGGACCAAAATTTTTAACGGGGGAAGGATTGTTACCACCTCACAAAAAATGATAGAATTACAAGCGTGGCATAATGATCAAAAAACCATTATATTGTCTAATTCTCTTCATAGTGATTGAAGTGTGAAGGGTAAAAGTTATAATAAACACCTCCTTAAAAGTGTTCTAGGTTGGTAACTTGGCCCCCAAGAAAAGCCTTAAGGATTGCTTGTTTTTCAAGTAACCTATGGACTTTTTTGTAAGGTTTTGGAAATTCAGGTACTTAATTACAAAACCCTCAAGAAAGAGCCTTAGAGAGTTATGGTAAGGATATCAATGGTATGAAAGTGCTATTGGAGGACTAAATTGCCCATGGAAGACAAGTTTGGGGAAATGAAACACTAAAGGCATTAAGGACCTAAATGTCTTAGTGTAAACCTTAAGGTGTTCAAGTTTTTGACTTAAGTCAAAGGGTGGAATTGTGGGGTTAACCCACCATGGGGCAGGTGTTTATGGCTTCATAAATAGTCAAAAAGGTAGGAAAATGTGGACAAATAAGTTTAGGACAAAGAAATCATGCTTTTGCGCAAAGAAAATGATTAAGGCTAATAAGGATGTTTTGTGCCCTAAAGCTAATTTAAGAAGCCAAACTCAATTTTTCTTCTCTCATATTCAACCCAAGCAGCCACCACCCTCCTCCACACTTCTTCCATAGCTCCTCCATGTAGGGTTTTGTGAGCCAAACAAGCGCAGCGGAATATAACCTAAACCCTCCACGATCTAAGTGAAACAGTGTAAACCGGGTGTTCAAAATTTTCATAGCTAATTTGGTTGAGTTGTTTAACCCAACTATTGAGTCAAATCACAAAACCTGAATAGTTGATGTGTTCAAATTTTCTACGGTATCCATACGACCCTCTCGGGATCACCATGCTTCCTCGACGTCTCGACAGATGCATTTCTTTTGCGCTTGCAGTGTTAGCATGCGTCCTCCAAAAAATGGCAAGAGAATAGTGCAGCTAGAACTTTTAGGAGGCTAGGGTAAGAGTTACGAATTTCTCACTATGTTATGTATTTATGGTGAGACTCAACTTCCAAGCCTAATAGGTTCCAAAGCCCTAATCCTATTAGGCTTTAACTTTGTGCTTTATAATGGCTCAAATTTTGGGCCATTTATTAATATGAAATTATCATGAATCCATAACCCAAATAAATTAGCCCACAAAATCAAATAATCCAAATACGCTTTATGTGTGTGACCCAATAAGCTCTTATCACATTGGCAATGATCATAAATCACATTTATGATCATAAGCAATGAGCGGTGTCTAGCAACACATCATTGCTACCCAAGTGACAAGATTGTCGGTGATTTGAATAGACCTTTATGATCAATATCTATTTATGTCATTGTCCCTTTGTCCAAGATATCAAGACTAAGCACGAGACATGGAATGCGTCACTTTTGTATAGCCCAATCTTTGATTTCTTGATTACCAAGTAGACTAACTTAAACTGGTGACATTGATATCGTATATAAACTCATCCAAGCATGGCCATGCATTTTCTTAGTCTCACTCTATCAAGGGGCCTAAAGATATCACACCCATTACATAGGAGGGATAAATCCTATCTCAATCATACAAAACCCTCTACATGATATGTGACATACCCAATGACTTCCTTCAAGTTCACTCAGTTACGAGCAACAAAGGGAAGTATCAAAGTATGTGGCTCACATGTAGGGAACCTTGATAACCTTAGGTCAAAGGACTACATATACCATGATCACTATGAGAATCACTTATGACACTTATATAACAATCCATGTAGCATTCTTAGGTGGGTCAGTCTAGTACATAAGTTCTCCAACTTGTAGCCATATGTAGACTACAAATCTTATATTAGTCTCCATATATGCTAGTCATTATGTATTATTGTAACCCACCCCATGATAATACTAGACCAAGGACATTTAAGAATATCATTATTCTAAGGTTATAATTATGTTTATTATGTTACGTAGAAACAAAACAACAAACATAATTACTAGATTAATGCCTTAATAAAATATCATGACTCAATGTACAAAAATACAATCATCTTGTGATTGGATTTTGGGCACAACAATAACACTCCATAGCCATCATACCTCCAAGATTGAAAAGAAAGCAATTGGAAGCAAACTAGAGCTATTGCCTGAATACTTCAAGGATCAAGCTTTAAATGTGGCCTACTCATTGGTAAGGGTTCTTTTGCTCTGATGGATTGTTTACTATATTTTCAAGCATCCATGGAGCTAGGTCTGAGCTTGGAAGATAGCCATGCTTGATGAACCAAGCTTAGTGAGGGAGTGCGCTTATTGAAGGTTTTGTGACCTAGTGTGAAGTGTAAAATGATTGCAATGAAAAGAGGGTTTCTAAAGCCCAAAGGTAGCACTAACTAGTTTCAAAATCCTCTTAAGACCAAGCATTAGCTTGAGGAGGGCTTCCATAATGATTTACTTAAGTTTATTGCAAGTTTTATGGACTAACCTATTATTTATGTTGCTACCGCATTTGATGTGTTTGTTGGTTGTGAATCACTGCTACATTTGGTTGCTATATATTGTATATATGCATTTTGGTTGTTTTTAGTGTGTTTGGAATCAGGTTTTACTGAGGTTCACATTTCCTTAAGAAACCAAGTGTTTCCCTTATGAAGTTTCACAATGAAACTTACTCCCGTCAATTTTTCCATTTCAGGTGCAGCAGAAAGATCACATTCAAACTGACCTCTGTTGTTTGATTTTGATCTAAAATTTTACATATTTTAATGTCCATGTATCTAGTTATAATCTAAAAATATTGGTGATTGTAGGAGCACATTTGGTATTTTTAGTGATGGTGCTTATTGTGTTATGCAGTAGCTGTTCAGCATCTTGTTTTTGGAATCCATTGTGTGTTAAGCAATCCTGTAACCGAGGGTGTGTATTTAGCTGGATTAATACCATTATGTAGTTTATTTATGCATGTACATGTAGTGTATGTAAAATGAGACAAGTATGTGAACAGTGGAGTAATGTTTTGGATATGTATGTGATGTGGTGCAAAGCTACCTAAGTGTGAATGGTAGGCTGCTTATTTGTAAATCCTGTTTTGGCCACATAAAATTGCTAGATGCAATATCATGTAATTCCTATGTGAATTGGACATGCATGGGATAGCCTTGGAGGGATTACCCCTTGTGAATGAAGTGTTTGCACACTTATGAAATTTTGTATGGGCAAAATGGTCATAAAGTGCCTAGAATTTTGACTCTGCACTAAAAGTTCTATATCTCCATGTGTAGAATGAATATTGGTATGAAAATTTGACCACATCTAGAGCACGTCTAGAGGTTGAACTGGGATTTATAATTTCTGAATTTAGATCCCTGTAGCCAAAGATATGTTGTTGTAGATTTGGCTAAGTTACTATTCATTTGGTCAGAATTTTGTAACCAATTTTAAAAATCCATAACTTGGTCCATAGATGGCCTATTTATGTAAAAGAAAATTACTTCATTTGATTAGGGACTCTACTTAATCATGAAGTAAAGAAAAAATGGGTTTACATTGCTAGATTAATACAGTTTTTGGAAGAAATTTTAGGTACAGTGGCTGGTCACTTACATTTAATAAGATTGCCTAATGTGTGGTTGCCAAGATTAAGACTTTTGCTAGTGTTTTCCTTCCTTCCTACCGTGGTGTGCATGAAATATGAATATGTGTGTAATAGTTGAACCAATATGCATGCATTTACATGCTGCCCAATAGGGCTACTTGGGTATGCAAACTAATGGTATTGTTCTGATGGCCTATAGAACATACTAATCCTTGGAGTTTTTAAATGCACAACCTGGGCACCATAACTAGACCACCTCAGAGTGGGTAACACTAGTGTGTCCTTGTCATGTTTCCTGAGTCCATCACATTTTTCTGTTTATGTGGCTACCTTCATTGGTTTTACAAGTTTAGGCACTGAGCACACAAAATGTCCCTTAGTGTTTTTGGCTTTAGAGTCCTTAAGTTCACATAAGAGCACACTAGGTTAAAGCACATTGTTTAATTGGTTTCTTGGCCAAGCTTGCCTTCAATTTTGAGCCCCTTCTCATGATGCACTTAGCATTTAAGCTACGCATTGTTTGGCTAACCATTAGGCCATTTTTCATTAGGTTCCACTTGAAGTTCAAACAGAGTACCTCTAGGGTACTTCATGGAGCACTTACACTATGTAGACCTTATTCCTGCACTTGTGGCTTATATCACTCATTTATTCACAAAACATACTTTATGTGTACATTTCATTACAGCCCATGGCCTATACAAGTCACAGGCATGACATTCTTCCCCTCGAACAAATTTGGTCCTCCAAATTCTCAGGTAATGTAGGGAATTGTTGTGGGTACCTTTTGCGCATTTTAGCCTCTGTTTCCTAGGTAGGTTCTTCCTCAAAATGGTGAGGCCATTGGGCTTTCACCATGCTTATCCATTTACTGCTCAACTTTATCACATCCTTACCTAGAAAACTAACTAGTTCCACTTCATAAGAGATGTTGGGGGTTATTGAAATGTTAGAAGTTGGTATAGCTTGGCATGGGTCAAACAAGTATTTCTTGAGCACACGAACAGGAAAAGTATTATGTGTGTGACCTAATTTTGGAGGTAAATACAACTTATATGCTACATTACCAATTCTAGCCACAATTAGAAATGGTCCAATATATTTAGGGGCTAGCTTACCCTTCTTTCCAAATCTCATAACTCCTTTTATAGGAGAGACTTTATTCCACACATAGTCTCCCACTTGGAACTCTATGTCTCTTCTTTTTCCTTGATTGGAATAGGCTTGCTCTTTATCATTAGCAACATTTATCCTTTCTTGGATCGTCTTGATCTTTTCAGAAGTGTCATGGATCAAGTCTGGTCCTATCTTCATTGTATCCTTAGAGTCTTACCAATAGTGAGGAATAACACGCCTCCTCCCATATAGAGCTCCATAAGGTGCCATTTTTATCATTGAGTGATAGTTGTTGTTGTAGGAGAATTCTATCAGGGTAAGGAGTTGATCCCATTCTCCTTTAAAGCCTAATACATAGCAACTTAGCATATCTTTTAGAATCTATATGGCTCGTTCTGTTTACCCATTAATTTGGGGGTGGTAAGCTGAACTTAGTTTTAGTTAAGTACCCAATGCCTGATGTAGTGATTTCTAGAATCTAGACACAAATCTTGTGTCTCTATCTTAAACTATGTCATCTAAGATGCCATATAATCTCACTATTTCTTTAATGTATAGTAGTACCAGCCTATCCAAAAGATCTGTGAGATTAATGGGCAAAAAGTGTGCTGACTCTGTAAGTCTATCCACAATTACCCATATAGTATAGTGCTTTCTTCTTGTCATAAGCATGCTTACTAGGAAGTCCATGGATATGGATCCCCACCTTTTTTCAGGTCTGGGCAAACTTTGTAACTTGCCACATGGTTTCTGATGTTCAACTTTCACTTGTTGGCATACCACACATTTGGATACAAATGTGTATGTTTCTCTTTTCATATTAGGCCACCAAAAATGTTCTTCCAAGTCCTATGTTTCTCTTTTCATATTAGGCCACCAAAAATGTTCTTCCAAGTCCTGATATGTATTCATAGTTCGAGGATGTATGTTCACCTTACTAGAGTGAGGTTCTTTCATAATTTGTTCTCTTAGTTCATACCCTTTGGGTACATAAATTCTATCTTGGAAATATAACAATCCTTGCCTATAAGAGAACCCTTTGAATAACTTTCCATACCTTTACCCAGATATCATAGTAAGATCTTCATCCTATTTTTGTGCCCTCAGTATTTCAGCTTTCTAGGTTGACCTCATAGTTATTAGTTTAGTTGGGCTTTCTCCCATTCTAGCCATTTATTAGCCAAACAAGTTAGGCTATTAACTTTATTTGGTTCTTCCTCTCCAAGTTTTAGGATGCCTGTATATTTTCTACTCGGGGCATTAGCCACTTTATTGGCCTTGCCTTCTATGTACTCAATAGTACAATCAAAGTGTTTGAGATATTCAAGCCATCTTCTTTGTCTAATGTTTTATTCTTTATGAGTAAAAGGGTATTTGAGACTTTTATGATCAGTGAAGATCTAAAACTTATTACATAGTACGTAATGTCTCCATTGTTTCAAGGCAAAAATCATAGCTACAGATTCGAGGCCATGGATTGGATCATTTTTCTCATTTGATCTTAATTGCCTTGGTCCATAAGCTATGGCTTGTTTTTCTTGCATTAATACACATCCTAATCCCACAATGGATGCATCTATGTAAACCTCAAAGGGTTTACTATGATTGGGTAGTATCAATATAGCAGTGGAAGTGAGCTTCTCCTTAAGCCCTTCAAAGCACTCTTCACATTCCCTAGACCATTCAAAATTTTGCCCCTTTCTTGTCAGCTTAGTTAGAGGAGCTGCAATTAGTGAAAATTTTGGCACAAATATTCTATAAAAGCCAACTAGACCCAAGAAGCTTGTTATTTCTCTAACATTCTATGGTTGCCTCTACTGTAAGATAGCTTCAATTTTTCCTAGTGATAGCCAAAGGCTATTGCCTCCTCGGTAGTAACTCCCTGCCAGAATATTGGCCGAGGAGTCTGACGTCACCCAAGAGAGGGTCTTTTCACTGACCTCGGAAGGTGCGAAGTCAAACACTATGAGCTCGAGACTTTGGTTAGCTCGTCAGGAATTCCGAGGACAACACCGTCTCCATCGAGGGGCCAAACTGACTGCCCCGAAGAGGTCTTCCCCGAACAAGAAGCACTTGAACAAGGGAATCCCTGAACTATGGGTGTGCGTCCCGAAGAAGGTGTCCATCAAGGGAACTCTCAGAAATATGGGATAGATCCCGAAGGAGGTGCTCGCACCGAAGGACGGATACAATCCGAAGAGCGTGCACGCACCGAAGGGCGACCTCGCCCAGGGGACCTCGGGAGTACGGTATGAGCATTTAAGGAGCCTCTGACATGTCGCCCACAAGCCCTACACGTCACATCAGAACGGCGAACTGACACGCCGCAGCCGCCCCAGTCCTGACACAACCTGTCCGGGTCCAGGGCTAAAAGAGGCTGCAAACGGCTGCCTGTCCCCTAGGTCCAAAAGCACAGATCAAATCCGACCGAACACGTGTCATGATCTGAACGGACCATCTACTCCTATAAATACTAGGAAAAGGGACTGGGCAAAGGATGGGCATTTTCCTCCCTCTGAGAAAACACAAAACAGGCAAGACACTTGATCCCTTAGTGTTCTTCCTCCACCTTCACTCAGAAAACTGACTTGGGCGTCGGAGGGTCCTCCCCGGAAAAGCAAACCGGGGACCTCCTAACCTCTTCTTTGAGCTTTTCAGGCACACTCAGCTGGGAAACCAGAGCTCCAGGCGCTCGCCTCCTCAGGAAGTCTCTCCACCTGTCAACATGACAGCAAACGAAGATGCCTTGGGGCATCATTTGGCGCCGTCTGTGGGAAACCACTCCCAGGTAGCTGTTGTCGAAACTCGGCGTTCGAAGGACAAAGGACTCCCGAAGTCCCCGTCCGCGCCTGAGACCCAACCAGCTACCGAACAAAGTCCCCCAGAGACTTCCTTGCCTGAAGAGGAACGCCCTCTTGTCATCACCATGGGTTTTTTAAGAGACTTTCAGAGGTCTGTTGTGGCTGAAATGACACAACAAATAGACCGAAGATGGCCGCAACCAGCCCAGGCGCAAAAACCCACTTCGCCAGCACGACCTCGGGAGAAAAGCCCAAGGGCAACCCATCATAGCTCGGGAAGTGGGGAGCCACGAGAAGAGTCCTCGACAGATAACTTGCCCCTCGGAGCACGGCTGGCGGAAAGAGCGAGGTCTGAACGACCCGAAGTCCCGTCCAGAAGAAGTTTGTCACCAGAGGCAAGGTCCCCCTCACCTCGGTACCGAAGTCGCTCCCCGAAGAGACGGCAACAGTCCTTTTACCCAAGAACCTCCAAGCACCAGGAAGAGGAGCCCAGTGCCACGCTCCTCCTGGAGAAAGTCTTGGCAAGACTGGAGAGAGTGGAACAGCAGGTGGCACGCAAGCCTGTTTGGGCCAGGCTAACTGAAACCGTCTCTGGAGATGAAACTCCTTTCGCCCGAACAGTGGTCGAGGCGGCCATGCCAAGTGACTTCAGGCTACCTCGGCTAGAGACCTATGAGGGTCGGACTGATCCCCAGGCCCACCTAACAAAGTACAAACGCAGCATGGTGCTACACGGGGCTGATGATGCTACACTCTGCAAGTGCTTTGAAGTCACCCTCGCAGGACCAGCAACTGCCTGGTACAATTCCCTGCCTCCCGGAAACATCAGGGGGTTCCAGGAGCTGTCCACAGCGTTCACCCAACAGTTCATTGGGAGCAAGCCGACGGCGAAGATGCCCGTCCAGATGTTTGACATAGCACAAAGAAACGGGGAGACCATCCGTGACTATGTCGAGAGGTTCAACAGAGAGGCCCTCAGTGTTCCGGACTTTCGTCCCGAAATCCGCATCCTCGCCATGACGAGGGGCCTCCGGAGGGATTCGCACTTGTTTTATGAATTCTCCAAAGATCCCCCGGACACGCTGGGAGAATTCTACCGAAGGGCTGAACAACATATGACAGCCGAAGAGCTGAGAATGACTGGACCGAAGGCTGACCATATTCACGCTCGTGGCGAAGGGTCCAGCCAGCAAGCCCGGTGTCCAACGGAACAGTTAGGCCGACCTCGGAGAATGCGAGTAGGAGGAAGGAAGCCCCAAAACTTTACACCTCTGAGCACCACGAGGGCTAACGTCCTCATGGCATTGGAAAAACAGGGGGCTCAAATCCAACGACCGAGGGGCATGACTGCTGACAACAGAAGGAACATGAAGAAGTTCTGTCAGTTCCACCGTGATCACGGTCATGACACCGAAGACTGCTTTCAGTTGAAAAAGTACATTGAATCACTGATAAAGCAGGGCCAGCTTCGGCGTTATTTGAGAATGCCTTCCCCGAAGGGGAAAAAAGAGGAAGAAGGAAAGCCTGATGACGAGGATTACGATTCAGACAGGCGAAGGAACCGAAGTCCGAGAAGGCGTCCTCCACCTTCGGCAGGAGTAATACAGACGATCACAACCGGGCTTCCATCCTCGGAAAGGAAAAGAAGGGCCAGAGAGATAGCGGTGATGGAATATCAGAGCCCAACAAAAAAGTTGGCCCGCCAGGATGGCTCCACCATCGTATTTCCCCATGACGATCCATTGCTGATAATGGCGAGGATAGGAAACTGGGACGTCAAGAGGGTACTGCTGGACGATGGGTCAAACGCAGACGTCTTGTTCTCACATTTGCTGCCAAGCTTGGGCCTATCCAAGAGTGACCTCAAGACTGTTACTTCACCCACGTTCGGCGTAGGACCATCTGAGCTACCTGTCCTCGGGTGGATCGACCTCCCCTTGATGATGAAAGGAACTTCGGAGAAAGGAACTGCTGAGTTGTTCGCCTCTACCATGGCAAGGTTCATAGTCATGGACGTTCCTTCGTCATACAACGCCATCCTCGGCAGACAGACACAGGGAAATTTGCACATTCGCCCTGATGTAAAGTACTTGACCGTCACCTTCGCCACCAAAGAAGGAGACGCAAAGATCTTCATTGATCAAGGCGAGGTGAGAAAGGTGTTCGTCAGAGCACGAAAGGCTCCAGCAAGCAACGTAGCACATGCTGTAGAAGCAAAAGAGCTGGAAGAGGGCGAGACAGAAGATCCAACAAAAGCGGAAATAGAAGAAGTAGAGCTTGTCCCAGGCCATAGCACCCGAATAGGGAAAAGTATGGCCGAAGGAGACAAGGAAAAACTTGTATCTTTTCTGCTTACAAATAAAGACCTGTTCGCCTACTCGCCGAAGGACATGCCAGGGGTAAACCCTCGCGTAATCCAGCATAGCCTCAAAGTAAGTCCGGAAGTAAAACCTGTCCGGCAAAAGAAACGGAGCATCTCAGCTCACAAAAGTGACTTCGTCAAAACCGAAGTCCAGCGTCTGATAGACGCCAACGTTATCCGGGAGGTAAACTACCCCGAATGGCTAAGCAACGTGGTAATTGCCACAAAAGAAGGAAGTAGTAAGCTCCGGATGTGCATCGACTTCAGAAATTTGAACGATGCTTGCCCGAAAGATTCATATCCCCTTCCACCAATAGATCAACTGGTAGACTCAACTGCCGAATACGGGCTCTTAAGTTTCCTATACGCCTTCAGTGGTTACCATCAGATAAGGATGGACCCCGGAGACGAAGAGAAGACTGCCTTCATCACCGAGGGAGGAACATATTGCTATATCAGAATGCCCTTTGGGCTAAAAAATGCAGGAGCCACCTACCAAAGGCTGATGAACAAGGTCTTCAAAGACCAAATGGGGAGGAACATGGAGGTATATGTTGATGATATGATAGTCAAGAGCAAACTGCCTGGCTACCACGTTGCAGATTTAGAGGAAACCTTCCAAAAGATCAGAACCTTCGGGATCCGCCTTAATCCAGAGAAGTGCATCTTCGGGGTGACCTCGGGAAAGTTCCTTGGGTACATGGTATCCGAAAGAGGCATCGACGCTAACCCTGAGAAGATTAAGGCTCTGCTTGAATTCCGAACACCTACCACAGTCAAAGACGTGCAGAGACTCACCGGAAGAATAACCTTTCTGAGCAGGTTTATTTCCAGGTACGGAGATAGGTGTCGACCCTTCTTCAAAGTCCTCACAAAAGCGGCAAAAATGGAAGGCGACCTCGGAAGGGATGGCCATCCTTGGGCTGAAGATTGCCAAAAAGCCTGGGAAGAACTCAAAGTCTACTTGGCCAGACTGCCGACTCTGCGGCAACCTCGGGAGGGAAAGCCCCTGGCACTATACCTCGCCGTCACGGAAAAAGCTGTGAGTTCGGTTCTTGTGAAAGAAGAAGGACCGAAACAGTGGCCGGTTTACTATGTCAGCAAGTCCTTGCATGGCGCCGAAGTCAGGTACCCTTTGCTTCAAAAAGCTATATATGCCTTAGTGCTTGCAGGTAGAAGGCTGCGGCCATACTTTCAGGCTCACCCCATCATTGTCCGAAGTAGTCTGCCACTACGGGATGTCATGAAGAGAGTTGATCATTCGGGAAGGCTCTCCAAGTGGTGCATAGAGCTGGGTGAACACGAGATCACATACGAGCCTCGGAAAGCCATAAAAGCTCAAGCACTGGCAGATTTTATCGCCGAAATACCCACCACTGAGGAGAGCCATTCAGATCCAAAAGAGGGTGAGCCAGAATGGACCTTACACGTTGACGGGGCCTCAGGATCCGAACACCAGGGAGCTGGAGTGATTATCAGAGGCCCCGAAGGCCTAGAAGTAATGAAGGCCATCAAGTTCAGTTTCAACGCCACCAACAACATGGCCGAGTATGAGGCCCTCATAGCAGGATTACGCCTGGCCAGAAAAATTGGCGTGAGAAACTTGAAAGCCCATAGTGATTCTCAGCTGGTGGTCCGGCAAATGGCAGGGGACTATGTCGCGAAAGACCCGACCTTGGCAAAATACCATGAGTTGGTAACAAAGCTTATTCGGGAGTTCGACGTCGTAAAAATCGAGAACGTACCCCGACGGGAAAATGCTGAGGCAGACTGTCTGGCGAAGTCCAAAACTTGCACCGAAGTGCTAAGCCACCCCAGCATCGCGGTGCTAAGCATAGAGACCTCGGGGAAAGGATGGAGAGAACCAATCAAAACGTATCTCGCAACCAACACACTCCCCGAAGACCCCAGCGAAGCCGCAAAAGTGCGAAGGCGCTCCGGCCGTTTCTTCTTAATTGGAGAAGAACTATATCGGCAAGGATATGCAAATCCACTACAGAGGTGTGTTAGTGAAGAGGATACTGAAATGATCCTCGAAGAAGTTCACGAAGGTGCCTGTGGTTCGCACATCGGAACCGACGCCCTGGCAGCAGTGATACTTCGCCAAGGATACTTCTGGCCTACCCTGAGAAAGGACGCCAAGCAGTTCGTCCAGAAATGTGGTAGTTGCCAGAGACATGCGAACATCCAAAGAACACCCTCAGAGTTCGTGACTTCGGCAGACTATCCTTGGCCCTTCGCAGTTTGGGGCATAGATCTCATTGGGCCACTCCCAACGGCGCCTGGAGGCGTAAAGTTCTGCGTAGTAGCAGTAGACTATTTCTCTAAGTGGGTCGAGGCAGAACCTCTGACAACTATCTCGGCAAAAGAAGTGCAGAAGTTCGTATGGAAAAACATCGTATGCAGATTTGGCATACCGAGGGTACTCGTAGCGGACAATGGATCCCAGTTCATAGACAAAGGATTCCAAGAGTTCATTAGCGACCTCGGGACAAAAATGCACTTCGCCCCAGTAGCTCACCCCCAAAGTAATGGGCAGGTGGAAGTATCTAACAGGACCATAAAAGATGGTCTGAAAAAGAGATTGGGAGAAGCAAAAGGGAAATGGCCAGGAGAACTCCAAAGCGTGTTATGGAGCTACCGAACGACACCCCGAAGAGCCACAGGGGAAACGCCCTTTTCACTCGTCTTCGGTACAGAGGCCATCATCCCTGTCGAGGTAGTACAACCGTCAATACGAGTCCAAGTGTTCGATGAAAAAGGAAATGACCTCGGCCTGAGAACCAAGCTCGACCTCGTCGGCGAACACAGAGAAGTAGCCGAGCTGAGAAGAAAAGCTTTCCAGCAAAGAGTGGCAGCAGCCATAAACCTACGCGCCAGGCCAAAAGGAATAAAGAAGGGAGACCTCGTTCTCCGAAAGGCTGAATTTGCACCCCGAAAGCCGTCCCACGGGGTACTTCGCGCAAATTGGGAAGGACCCTACCTGGTACTTGCCGAAGTACGAAAAGGAGTTTATAAGCTCGGTGATGCCGAAGGCATAGAATTAAAAAATACTTGGCACTCAGAGGCCTTGAAAAAATTCTATGCCTAAAAAGTTCGGTGGGAAAGTTGTATTCCACAAGTTGGAAAAATTTGTCTAAGTAAAAAGTTCTGAAGAAGTACAAAACAAGAGTCTCACGAAAGCAATCGCCGAGGAAAGTAAAAGTAAGTTTTTCCAAAGTCTCTTGAGCGAATATGTTCGGGACAAAGGAAAGCAAGAGTATGGTTTTCCGAAGCGAATATGTTCGGGACAAAGGAAAGCAAGAGTATGGTTTTTCGAAGTCTCTTGAGCGAATATGTTCGGGACAAAGGAAAGCAAGAGTATGGTTTTCCGAAGTCTCTTGAGCGAATATGTTCGGGACAAAGGAAAGCAAAAGTATGGTTTTCCGAAGTCTCTCGAGCGAATTATGTTCGGGACAGAGGGAAACAAAAGAATCTGGCAAAAAATACTTAGCCAAAGTTGTATCTATTAAGCCAAAGAGTGCTTACAGAGAAGAAAGTTGCTGAAAGACTACAAAAAAGAAGAAGAAAATGAAGACAAAGGGCCCTAGTACAAACTAAGGAACCTCGGCGTCTTGAGAACTGCCAGCCTCTGTGCTTTTGTCAGTAGCCTTCGACGCCGGGAGACAAGGAGGCAGTTTCAAGTGCTCGATCTTGGACCAAGTCCACCGAGGCTCCTTGGGGATGTTCATGCCTTCCAGGAAGGAGAGGTCAAAATCTGGGAACTTCTGCAGAATTTGGTGCCGGACAAGGCAGAAGCCGTCTTGAAAGCCCAACTTCGTCATATCATCGGACTCCCGCTTCTTGACCGCCAAATCCGCGTAGTCCTTCTCCAGATCCGCGTAATCCTTCGCCAGATCCTTGAGCTTTCTCCTCAATCCCTTCATCTTCTTCTTCTCTTCTGAAGGCTTCTTCAGAGATGCGACCTCGGCTTCGAGCTGGGCCTTTTCCTCGAGCGTCTTCGCAAGGATTGCGTCACTTTCTGACTTATCCTTTTGAATCGCTTCAACGGTCGAGGTCAGCTCCGCCACTCGAGAACCGATGTCGGAAAGTTTCTGGGAGGTGTCTTTCTGAAGTTCCTCTTTCTCTTTTTTGAACCCCTCCCGAAGTTCAGCAACCTCCTTCTCCGCAGACTGCTTCAGCTGAGCATTTTCGGCTTCCAGCGCCGAACACTGGGCCTTCGTCTTGGTGTAAGCGTCCCAGAGTGACGCCCTCCTTTCTGATTCCCGAGCCACCCGGACTCGGAGGAACCCAGCATACCCCATCAGCTGCAAAAAAAGCAAACAAAGGGAAAATGATGCTAAGTAAAAAGCAAAGGCGAAATTGACACTGAGGAAACAGTGAAACGTACCTGGGCGGCATGTTCAGTGAGTTTGGCGGCCAAAGAGTTGTCGCCTGGGTAAGCCGCCGCAAGGGCCTTGTAAGAGGCCTCGGTAAGCACCCCTTTGCACATCTGCCTGGCCATCTCAGGACAGTCCTCGGAGTACATATTCATGTCCTCCGTGAACGTCCAGAAGGGCTCCTTCGGAACTTTCCCTGCTGGGACTTTGGCATCCCGAAGGGCCCTCTTGCGGGCGTGTTCGGCAACCCAGTCAGGAGCGGCCACCTCCGCTGCACAACAAGGCAGAAAAATTGGTTAAGGCCAGAAAACCCTTAAGGATTTACAAAAGAACAAAAGGTTGGTTCGACAAAAGTGCAAACCTGCTGGCACCTCGGTAACGTCGTCGTCAAGAATCGACGTCGCCTCAGTAGAGATCCCCTTGCCTTTTATTTGGCGCCGTTCCTCGGCAGAAGGGGTCTCCTCCCCATCGCCCTCCAGAAGAGCATGCGAAGGCGTGGGGCTTTGAGGAAGGACGTCGGAAGAAGGGACGTCGACAGAAGGAACCTCGGGCAAAGGGGCAGCAGGGTCTTCGGGCTCCTCGCCTACCTCCTCCGGAATTTGCGGAAGAGAGGAAGGAGCAGCTTTCTTTGCCCGTTTGGAAGGAGGGCCGCCCAAAGTCTGCTTCCGCCTCCAAGAGGCGGCCTTCTTTGTCTATTTGCCCCTCTCGGCCTGCCCGGTAAAAAGAGCCTTGTAGAAGGCAGCCGCGTCGTCGCCCATCTCTGAAAAAAGAAAAGGAAGATCAGTGTAACTTGTAGAAGGCAGCCGCGTCGTCGCCCATCTCTGAAAAAAGAAAAGGAAGATCAGTGTAAGTCCAAGATGAAGTTATGAAGGAAAAAATGAGAAAGTAACTTACTCTCGTAAAAAGACTCATAAGTCTCTTTCCCCCGAAGGAGTTTCACGAGCCAGGAGTCCTTCCCCGAAGAAGCCGGTTTCGGCATGTTGAGGTCTGTCTCATGCTCCTTTACCACCTTAAGTTCCCGAAGGACCTCTTCGGTCATGAGCCTCCAGTTGATCGGAAAGGGGTAAAGGGCACGAGGAGAGACCTCGGCAGCCCAGTCAGAGACGGCCCGGATGCGCCTGTCGAAGTCCTCAAAGATAGGTGCTACGTCGGCGTCTAGCAGTATCTTCGGGTCAACGACATCCATCTTGAGCCTCCCCTGAGCCCACTTGGTCGGGACGTGCGACCAAGCCTCCGACTTCTTCAGGAAAAAGAATTTTTGTTGCCACCCTCGCCAGCTGTCTTTGGTGGCGAAGGTGAACGTATACTTTTTGCTCCCGGATCCCCGAGGTAGCATAAAGTAGAAGCCACCCTTCGGGACCACGAAGAGCTTGTAGTACTGAAGAAAAACTACAAAGTGAGGTTTTATTTTGAAAACGCCGCACATACAGAGGAAGGCGTTAAAATAACAGTACGAGTTCGGTGGGAGCTGGTTAACGGCAATGCCATGGAAGTCGCAGAACGCGCTAACCATCTCCGGGGGGGGATACCGAAGTCCGGCCTTCAGTTGGGCTCGGAAAACGGTGATTTCATCACTTCGGTTGGAGAAAGGAAATTGGTCAGGACGGGGCAACCTCGTCACAGAGTAAGAGGGTAAGAAAAACTTTTTCTTCCACTTCGCTAGTTTTGCCGGAGTAGTGCAGCAAGGGTGAGAAAGAAGAGGTTGCCAACTCTCGGGAACAGGCATGATGAAAATGAGTTCGGGAAAAACAACGAAAATGAGTTCGGGAAAAACAACGAAAACGAGTTCGGGAAAAACAAAGAAGAAGCTTTGAAAAAAGCAAAAGGACTAAAACCCACCAAAGGTCTTGCCGAAATCTGGATTTCTGGAAGCCGTCGTGAAAAGTGGTCGGAAAAACGCCTGAAAAAGGAGAACCGCCGCGGAAAATCGGGAGAGAATTAGAAGGCAGAAGAAAGCAAAAGCAGAAGCAAAAAGAGGGTTATGACAGGGCTGGTATATATAGGCCGAGAAGGCCAGGTGAACCGTCGTCATTAGTACCCCTCAGAAGGCGAAGCGTCGCCATAACTGCTAAGTGAGCCTGAAAAGTCGCGCCTGTCGTACTCAGTTCATTCTCACCCAGTAATAGTGCGCCACGTGTCAGCCATCGCGCAGCAAACATGCCGCGTGTCGGTCATCGCGCAGCGAACGTGCCACGTGTTGCCCATCACGTCGAGCACGCCCTCTGACATCGTTTGGTTTAGAGGCGCCGCCCTAGACTGACTCCGCTAGACGCAGGACGCGACGCATGAGCAGACCTATAAAGGCAAAAAAGTAGGTTACCTCGAAGACACCAAAAGACAGCCTGTGACTTCGGGCAGAAGGTCTATCTTCGGTACAAGGTTATCCTATCTTCCCTCGACACGAGGATACCAAGAGACAGCCTGTGACTTCAGGTAAAGGGTGTATGTTCGGCACAGGGACAGCCTATCTTCTCCGCCTCGAGGACGCAAAAATGCTGCCCATCGCTACAAGCAGAAGAAGGCGTCTTCGGCGCAGATATCACAGCCACAGGACCCGAAAACCGATGAACCGAAGTTTCTCACTTCGGCTTTTCGGAGGTGGGCCTGTGATAGCCAAAGGCTATTGCCTCCTCGGTAGTAACTCCCTGCCAGAATATTGGCCGAGGAGTCTGACGTCACCCAAGAGAGGATCTTTTCACTGACCTCGGAAGGTGCGAAGTCAAACACTATGAGCTCGAGACTTTGGTTAGCTCGTCAGGAATTCCGAGGAAAACACCGTCTCCATCGAGGGGCCAAACTGACTACCCCGAAGAGGTCTTCCCCAAACAAGAAGCACCTGAACAAGGGAATCCCCGAACTATGGGTGTGAGTCCCGAAGAAGGTGTCCATCAAGGGAACTCCCAAAAATATGGGATAGATCCCGAAGGAGGTGCTCACACCGAAGGACGGACAGAATCCGAAGAGGGTGCACGCACCGAAGGGTGACCTCGCCCAGGGGACCTCGGGAGTACGGTATGAGCATTTAAGGAGCCTCTGACATGTCGCCCACAAGCCCTACACGTCACATCAGAACGGCGAACTGACACGCCGCAGCCGCCCCAGTCCTGACACAACCTGTCCGGGTCCAGGGCTAAAGGAGGCTGCAAACGGCTGCTTGTCCCCTAGGTCCAAAAGCACAGATCAAATCCGACCGAACACGTGTCATGATCTGAACGGACCATCTACTCCTATAAATACTAGGAAAAGGGACTGGGCAAAGGATGGGCATTTTCCTCCCTCTGAGAAAACACAAAACAGGCAAGACACTTGATCTCTTAGTGTTCTTCCTCCACCTTCACTCAGAAAACTGACTTGGGCGTCGGAGGGTCCTCCCCGGAAAAGCAAACCGGGGACCTCCTAACCTTTTCTTTGAGCTTTTCAGGCACACTCAGTTGGGAAACCAGAGCTCCAGGCGCTCGCCTCCTCAGGAAGTCTCTCCACCTGTCAACATGACAGCAAACGAAGATGCCTTGGGGCATCACCTAGGTTTACAGCCATCCTTTGCCTATTTATTACATGGCCTAAGAATTCAAGTTGATTGGTCCAAAAATGGCATTTATTCAACTTTCCATGTAATTGATATGTCTTTAACACATACAACACTATTCTTAAGTGCTTTTCATGCTCCTCTTTATCCTTGGAATATCACCACAAAGTGGTCTAGATAGGGTCTGAATATCCTTTGCGTCAAATTCATAATGAAAGCTGGGGCATTAGTAAGGCCAAATGGCATTATAGTATACTCAAAATGCCATATGTGGTTCTAAAAGCAGTCTTAGGAATATGCGCTTCTTTGACTCTTATTTGAAAGTATCCTAATTTAAGATCAATCTTTGAGAACATTGCGCCTCCCTTAAGTAGATCAAATAAGTCCTTAATTCTAGGTAGAGGATACTTATTCTTCACAATCATAGCCTTAAGCTTTCTGTAGTCGATGCACAACCTAAGAGTCCCATTTTTCTTTTTCACAAACAGCACTCATGTTCCCCAAGGAGACACACTTGGCCTAATGAATCCTCTTTCAATGAATTCATCTAATTTCTTTTTTAGCACATTCATTTAAGGAATTGCCATCCTGTAAGGTGTAGTGGGTACAAGAACTGCTTTTAGAGTTAACTCGATCTAAAACTCTATCTCCCTTATAGGGGGTAGACTTGGTAACTTAGAAGGGAATACTTCTGGAAATTCTTTCACAATGAGAATTTTGTCTAATTTAGTCTTAGACTCCTTGTCATTCAAGCCCATATATTCTTCTTGAGAAAGTATAGGTATGTAATCCATTACCTTTACTTGCCCAATATCACATTTTATTGAGTCCATTAAGGAGTGTTCTAATGGTCTTGGAAATATTAGCTTCTGATCTTGACAATTTATGATAACATTATTTTTAGTTACCCAATTCATGCCCAATGCCATGTCATAACCAGTTGTTTCCATAATGATCAGATTAGCCTTTAATTCTAGCTCATTTAGCCTAATCACACAGTCTTTGACTATGTGATGTGAAAACATTAGTTCATTTCCAGTTGTTTTGATCATATACATTTGAGGTAATGATGTAACCTCTAAGTTCAATTCTTTTACTAAATTAACTAAAATAATAGATATGGAAGCACTAGTATCATTCAGAACAAAAATAAGCTTACCACAAAGGTAAAGGTGGCCCTTTAGAGCTTCCTTCCTTAGCTTGCTGTGGCTAATAGCCTCTTCTCCAAGGCTTGTTTCTCCTTTGCTCCTTGATCCCTAAATCTGATATACCCTTCCAGTCGAAGGCTGGACTTTAATTGGCATAAGTTAACCTGGCCCCTTTTGTATCTATTTGGGAGGCTGAGGTGCTGCTATCCCCTTTTCTTTGCCTTGTTGGTTTCTTGGACAAGAAGCCCCAAACTTGCCCAACACAATCCTTATCTTTTCTTTTTAATTGGTTAATCTCTAACCTAGTGATCATGAGAACTAAACTTTAAACATCCTTTAGTAGTTCTGCAGCATAGTTTAAAACCATTGTACTTTCCACAAGTTTGGCATTGGGGTCCAAACCTTTGGGCGTCTTTAGGCTTTTTCTATTCTCTGCCCATTTCAGGTTTTCCCATCCTATCCTTGGCTCTTTTCCTTCCACTTTGATGCCCTATATGAGCCCCCTTAATGTTTCCTATCACAGGATGCTGAAATTTTTGCTCCAAGTTAGAGCCCTTTGGATAGCCTCATAATAGGTCTTGATGCTAATGGCTCTCAATATCTATCTCAACTAAAGCCTTAGTTCCCTGGTAAATCTTTTAGGGCTCAGCTCTTCCTGTGCACAATATTGGGAAGCACATCTAAGGAGACTGTTACCCACTCCGGGGTAGTCCAGTTATGGTGCCAAAACTATGCATTTAGACTCCCAGGATTGGTAATGTTCTATAGGCCATCAGAACACTACCCTTAGTGTGCATACCCAAGTGGCCCTGTTGGGCACTATGTAAATACATGCATATTGGTCCAAAAGTTGCCAGAATTTTGACCATGTACCTAAAGTTTAATATCTCCCTGTGTCGAATGAATCTTGGTATGAAATTTTGACCACACCTAGAGAACATCTAGAGGTTGAACTGGAATTTGGAATTTCTAGATTTGGATCCTTGTAGCCAAAGATATGACGTTGCAAAATTGGCTAAGTTACTGTTCATTTGGTCAGAATTTTGTAACCAACTTCAAAAATCCATAACTTCATCCATAGGTGGGCTATTGATGTAAAACAAAATTCTTTGGTTTGCTCTATGTCTCTACTTCATAATGGAGCAAAGAAAACAGGGGGTTATGAGGCTAGAATGATACAGTTTATTAGTGGAAGTTACAAGCACAGTGGTTGATCACTAGAATTTAACAAGATTGCCTAATGTGTGGAAGCCAAAACTAAGACTTGTGCTAGTGTTTTCCGTCTTTGCTGCCATGGTGTGATAAAGAAGTGGACAGAATACCTATAGTGAGAGACTTTCCACTAGTCTTTCCTAAAGACCTGCCAGGTATTCCTCCACTAAGGGAGATTGAATTTGAAATCAAGCTGCAACCAGAAGCTAGTCCAATATCCATACCTCCTTACAGAATGCCAATCACAGAGATGAATGAGCTCAAGAAACAACTTGATGAACTTCTTGAAAAGGGTTCATAAGGCCTAGTGTTTCACCATGGGGAGCTCTTGTTCTCTTTGTGAAAAAGAAGGATGGATCTTTGAGACTATGCATTGACTACAGGAAGCTTAATGCAGTGACTATCAAGAACAAGTATCCACTCCCTAGGATTGAGGATCTGTTTGATCAACTCAAGGGAGCTAAGATCTTCTCCAAGATAGATTTGAGATCTGGATACTTCCAGTTGAGAGTAAAGGAAGAAGATATTCCTAAGACTGCATTCAGGACCAGATATGGGCATTATGAGTACACAGTCATGCCATTTGGTTTGACTAATGCCCCAGCTGCTTTTATGGACTTGATGAACAGGGTGTTCAGACCACATCTGGACAAATTTGTGGTTGTGTTCATTGATGACATCCTAGTGTATTCCAAGGATGAAAATGAACATGAACATCATCTGAAGATTGTCTTAAAGACTCTGTTGCAACATCAGCTTTATGCCAAGTTATCCAAGTGTGAATTCTGGATAAGGGAAGTGTCTTTCCTAGGACACATCATAGATGCACAAGGCCTTAAGGCAGACCCTGAAAAGGTCAAGGCAGTGCAAGAGTGGGAAAGACCAAAGACTGTGAAGGAAATCAGAAGTTTCCTAGGATTAGCTGGATACTACAGGAGATTTGTATCAGGCTTTTCCATGATTGCCTCAGTTCTTACTCATCTGACCAAGAAGGGTCAAAGATTTGAGTGGACTGAGAAGTGTGAAAATAGTTTCCAGGAGCTCAAGCAAAGGTTGATTAAAGCTCCAGTGTTGATTCTTCCTGATCCAAGTAAGCCCTACATCATATATACAGATGCATCTAGATCTGGGTTAGGTTGTGTGCTTATGCAAGACAGAAATGTCATTGCTTATGGGTCAAGGCAGTTAAGACCCCATGAGCAAAATTATCCTACCCATGACCTAGAACTGGCAGCAGTGATTTTTGCTCTAAAGCAATGGAGACATTACTTGATGGGTAGTTCCTTTGTGATCTACACTGACCATAAGAGCCTAAAGTACTTGTTCACTCAGAAAGAGTTGAACATGAGGCAAAGGAGATGGTTAGAGTACATCAAGGACTATGACTGCAGTATACAGTACACAGAGGGCAAAGGCAATCTAGTAGCAGATGCCTTGAGCAGGAAGTACACAGGACTTTTGAAAGGAGGATCCTTAGCTGATCATGATGAGCAAAATAGTCTGCTATGCCTATGGCATAAATGGCATAAGTGGGAGGAAGCCCAAATTTACACATTGACAATTCAGTCTAGATGGATTGAAGAAGCCAAAAAGGCACAGGAGACAGATCCTGATCTGAAAAAGATCTCAGGAGAGGAAAAAGGTTCCTTGTATCAATCCTTTGCCTACAAGCAAGGATTACTGTACTTCAAGGACCGAATATATGTGCCTAAAGGAGCAAAGCTCAGGGATGAAATACTTGAAGAAGCTCACATAAGCAAGTTGAACATCCATCCAGGAAGTGAGAAAATGTATAAAGATTTGAAGAGTCACTTCTGGTGGCCACATATGAAGAGAGACATAGCTACTTATGTCTCCAAATGTGCCACATGCCAGAGGGTAAAGGTAGAGCACCAGAAGCCAGCTGGTATCCTACAGACTCTACCTATACCAGTGAGGAAGTGGGGCAACATAACCATGGACTTTTTGACTGGGTTGCCTATGACAAGATTAAGGCATGATACAATCTGGGTCATTGTGGATAGGCTAACCAAATGTTCCCACTTCTTACCTATGAAACTCACAGACTCCTTGGAGAAGTTAGCCCAGATGTATGTCCAGGAGATAGTGAGACTACATGGAGTGCCAGACTCCATTGTATCTGATAGAGATCCAAGATTTACAGCTCGGTTTTGGAGTGCTTTTCATAAAGCACTAGGAACCAAAATCCACCTGAGTACTGCTTATCATCCTCAGACAGATGGGCAATCTGAAAGGGTGATACAGATACTAGAAGACATGCTCAGGAGCTGTGTGTTGGATTTCAAAGGTGAATGGGACCAACACTTGCCATTGGTGGAATTCTCATATAACAATAGTTACCAAAGCACCATTGGCATGGCACCTTATGAAGCATTATATGGAAGAAGGTGCATGACACCCCACTGTTGGGTGGAAGCCTCAGACAGGCTAGAGTTGGGTCCCGAAATTATTGAAGAGACTACTGCCAAAATCAAGAAAATTCAAGAGAGATTAAAGGCAGCCAATGAAAGGACCACAGCCTATGTGAACAAAAGAAGGAGAGACTTGGAATTTGAGGTTGGTGACAATGTTTGGCTGAAAGTTGCACCAACCAAAGGCACTGTCAGATTTGGCAAAAGAACCAAGTTAGCTCCAAGATACATCGGTCCTTATGAGATCTTGGATAGAGTTGGCAAGGTAGCATACAGGTTAGCTCTACCGCCAAGCATGTCAAGTGTTCATAATGTTTTTCACATCAGTATGCTTAAGAAGTGTCTACTGGACACAAAGCATGCTATTGTAGTGGAAGACATACAGTTGGAACCTAACTTGACATATGAAGAGAAACCTATAGCTATCTTAGCCAAGGATACCAGAAGGTTAAGAAACAAACATATTCCCATGGTTAAAGTTCAGTGGTCACACCACTCTGAAAGAGAAGCAACCTGGGAAACTGAAAAAGACCTTATGGAAAGGTATCCTGAAGAATACCCGAAGCTAAAGGCTATTTTGGAGGACCAAAATTTTTAAGGGGGGGAGGATTGTTACCACCTCACAAAATGGGAGAATTACAAGTGTGTCATAATGGCTAAAAACCATTATATTGTGTAATTCTCACCATAGTGATTGAAGTGTGGGGGGTAAAAGGTATGATCAACACCTCCTTAAAAGTGTTCCAAGTTGGTAACTTGGTCCCCAAGAAAAGCCTTAAGGATTGCTTGTTTGTCAAGCAACCTATGGACTTTTTTGTAAGATTTTGGAAATTCGGGTACTCAATTGCAAAACTTTCACAAAAGAGATTTGGAGAGTTATGGGAAGGATATGAATGGTATGAAAGTGCTATTGGAGGACCAAATTGCTTATGGAAGACAACTAAGGACAAAGAAAACACAAAAAGGCATAAAGGACCTAAGTGTTCTAATGTAGGCCTTAAGATGTGTATGTCTATGACTTAAGTCAAATGGAAGTTTTGTGGGGTTATCCCACATAAGGAGGGCTGCTAAAGGAAGATAAGGATGGTCAAATGTGGGCCAAGAGATTAAGACTAAGAAACCATAGTCTTGTAGCAAGGAAAATGACATAAGACAAGGTTAAGACTACTTAAGTGTGTTTAGTGTACTTTTGACTATTTAAGTAGTCAAGACCACCTTTGCTTCTCTAAATTTCGGCCTCCACCAGCAAAAAGAAAGCCAGCCCTCTCCTCCACACTTCCTCCATAGCCACCATACCTTCAAACTCAAAACTACTTGCAATTGAAGTCAAGGAAGGACAATTGGAAGCTATTTGGTGCTATTGCTTGAGTGCACCTAGGATCAAGCTCCAATTTTAGCATACCCATCAAGGTAAGGGTTCTCTTGCTCTCATGGGTTGTTTTCTGTATTTTCAAGCAACCATGGAGCTAGGGCTATGCTTGGAAGAGAGCCATGAGCTTGATGAACCAAGCTTAGTGAGGGGAGTGCACTTATTGAAGGTTTTGTGACCTAGTGTGAAGTGCACAATGATGGCAGTTAATTTCTGGATTTCTAGGGCCCAAAAGTTAGTACTAACTAGTGTTAAAATCCTCCTAAGACCAAGCATTAGCTTGAGGAGGGCTGCCATAGTGATTTGGTTATGTTTATTATGTGTTTTATGGACTAACCTATGGTATATGTTGCTGCCACATTTCATGTGTTTGTTGTTTGTGTTTAGCTGCTGCATTTGGTTGCTATATCTTGTATATATTGTCACACCTCACTCAGGCCCTGGCCCATGAGTTCCAAGGTTTAACTCCCAAACCCACTACAACTCTAAAGTCTTCAATTCGGCCAAACAAGCAATGGATACCTTAAGTCTTATTTTCTTAAGGTGAGAAGCCTGGGAGGTGGCCCAGGAGGCTTTTAAACAACCCAACAGTTACTTGCAGCAAAAGTAAGGCCCAATACCACTAACTTGCACAACAAGCAAGGCTTTAATTGATTACTTGCATCTCAAGCAAGGCAACACTTAATGGAGTTTTAAGTGCATAATTGGTGTGCAATCATGTGTGCTACTTATATGACAACCAAGAAGCCACATTATTGGTTTAGATTTGAAAACCACAAGTTACTATGCACATGATGCTCTCGGCCAACACACAAACATATAGTAGTGCACCACATTTCCATAAGTTTAGGCTCATAACTATTCACATAACAGTGCCAAACATTGGCCCAAAACATTCATTATCCAAGTACACGCATATTGCCATCCATAAGTCATGCATAACTTGGCATACAAACCCAACAAAACCAACATAAGTCTAGGTGCCAAGGACTACATATATGTACACAAAAGAGTAGTCTACCTAGTGTCCAACATGGCTACATGCCATGAATCCCAAAAGCTAAACATGCCAAGTTATTACATACCAAGACCACTAGTGGTCAAACATAACCTTAAGTATGCCATACAAAAGTACACACTGCAGCACCAACCCAATAGCCTGATTCATTGTCATGAAAGAAAATACTATGATCAAAGCCACAGTCCAAGTATCCATAGCCCTCCTAGACAAGTCTCCAACTATAGCCTGCAAACTTAGCTCATAAGTCTTGGCGAACCATATATATATATATATAAGACTTGTAATGAACCTAAAATGATAAGCCAAGCACACATTGGCACACACCTTGGAAACTAAACAAATTAGTGCAAAACACAAGCAACAAGCAAGGTAGCACTACTCAGGCCGAATATCTTTGCCTGAAATAAAAAGATGGGCAGTGAGTATAACTCAGTAGGATTCACTTATATACATATACAACTCAAATTGAGTCTATTTAGTTAAGCTGAGTAATCACTCAAAGCTTAACCTCCCAACTGCTAGCTTTGCCTGCAAAACAAACACAAAGACAAAGAAACCAAGCATATACATACTATAATATCATAAGTGGGGTTAGCAAGCACATGGAAACACCAAAGCACACAAGTACACACACACACTCCACATGTTTGCTCTCGGCCATAATGAACCATACATGTACCCATGTGCACAATGCACACAATTCACCATCAAACAACTTACTTCCACATAGAGCTCCAAAATGTCAAGCAAATAGGCCACATTTACTTGCATTTCTAGTACATGTACACTAGTCAATTAGCTAATCAACAATTCAACCAAGTGAAAAACTTTAAAGCCCATCAAGCAACTAAGGTCATTTGGCAAATTTTAACCATCACTTAGCCACTCTAAACACTTGAACCATGGTAGATATATTACCAAGCAATATCAAGTGCCAGTGAACCCTGCCTCAATAGCTCTCGGTTACAACCAACCTTCAAGTATCCAAGTGTTCCTCAATCACAATGCCTACCAAATCAATCACATAGGCATCAACCACACATACTCATGGATTAACAACCATGTACTCCAAGAAGAACACCATATAATACTAACTCAAGCTCTCGGCTAAACAGACCAATTTCATATATGTATGTGCTACCCAGCATTCTAACTCAATACATGGTCAACAACCATCAAATGAAGCTTGTTCATAGCACATTTACTATGTAATCAAGTGAACAACACCTAGTTACACTAACCCACGCTCTCGGCCATAATGTCCTTTTTCACATAACAATGTTCTTCATCAATTTAGTCCATCATATAGTCACCAAATCACCAATAAACATTGTTCATGGCATCATTACCATGTATTCAAAATAATGGACACCAAATTATACTACTTCAAGCCCTCGGCCAGGGTACAAGTTGGAGAACTTGTGTACTGGACCGACCCACCATGAGAACACTACATGGATCGTTATATGAGTGTCATAAGTGATTCCCATAGTGATCAGGGTATATGTAGTCCTTCGACCTAAGATCATCAAGGTTCCCTACATGTGAGTCACATACTTTGATACTTTCCTTTGTTGCTCGTAACTGAGTGAACTTGAAGGAGGTCATTGGGTATGTCACATATCATGCGGAGGGATTTGTATGATCAAGATGGGATTTGTCCCTTCTATGTAACGGGAGTGATATCTTCGGGCCCCTTGATAGAGTGAGACTTAGAAAATGCATGGCCATGCTCGGATGAGTTGATATACGATATCAATGTCATCAGTTTAAGTTGGTCTACTTGGTAATCAAGAAACCAAAGATTGGGCTATACGAGAGTGACACATTCCATGTCTCGTGCTTAGTCTTGATATCTTGGACAAAGGGACAATGGCATATATCGGTAATGATCATAAAGGTTTAGTCGAATCACCGACAATCTTGTCACTTGGGTAGCAATGATGTGTTGCTAGACACCGCTCATTGCTTATGATCATAAATGTGATTTATGATCATTGCCAACGTGATAAGAGCCTATTGGGTCGCACACATAGAGCAATTTGGATCATTAGAGTGCATGGGCTAATTATTTGGGTTATGGTTTCACTTTAATTTCGTATTAATAATGGGCCCAAAAGTTGAGCCATTATTAAGCCCGAAATTAAATCCTAATTGGATTAGGGCTTTGAAACCCATTAGGCCTGGAAGTTGAGTCTCACTATAAATACAACTTTTAAGTGAGAAATTCGCAGGTCTCCTTGCCCTAGCCTCCCAAAAGGACAGTCGCACTCTTCTCTTGCAATTCCTTGGAGGACGCAAGCTAGCACTGCGAGCTCAAGAGAAACGCATCTGCCGGGACGTGGTGGAAGCGTGGTGATCCTGAGAAGCTCGTGTGGATACCATAGAGAGCTTGAACACGTCAACTGTTCAAGTTTTGTGATTCGACTCTACAGTTGAGTGAGAGATCTCAACCAAAAATTAGGTATGAAAATTTTTGAACACCTGGTTTACCCAGTTTCACTTGGATCCTAGAGGGTTTCGATTAAATTCCGCTGTGCTGTTTGGCTCCCGAAACCCAACACCCATTCACTCTATACTACACTCACCCCAAGCCTTAGTTAAAGTCACCAACTAAGCTTTTTCTGGAGTGTTATTAGCAGCTTTTAATTCAGCCAACCAAAGTTTCTTAACCTTAAGTATTATTTTCTTAAGGTGTAAAGCCTGGGAGGTGGCCCAGGAGGCTTTTGAGAAATACCCAATTAGTTTCCTGCAACAGAAGCAGGGCCCAAAATATTAACTTGCAAGACAAGCAAGGCTGTAAATGGGTAACTTGAATAACAAGCAAGGCAACACTCAATGAAGTTAAGTGTTTTTGATGTGTGCAGCTCAAGTGTACTACTTAGTGCATGGCAACCAAGAAGCCTAAGATATTCAAAGTTTGGAAATCCAAGTTTGAATGCAAATGAACATTCGGCTAAGAATAATAAATGGGAGGTTCATAACATAAGGCACATTTCACATTCATATAAACATGCCACACCTTGGCTCATAACCATTCAATATTTACATGGTCAAAACCACACTAACAAACATAACTTGGCATTCCAAAATTCTCCAAATACCACAAAACCTAAGTACAACTGAGGCTACACATACATGTACATAACCAAAAGTAGCCTATAGATACATAAAACATGGCTACAAGCCAAGATTGACCAAGGTCAAGATTTTCTCCAAGTTATGTTTACAAGCCGAGACCACTACTCTCCAAAAAGAACCTTAAGTGTGCCATAAAGCAAGACACACTGCGGCACAAGTCCTATGGCCATGTTCATGGTCATAAAAGTAAAGACCACTATAATAGCAATAGTCCACACATCCAAGATGCCTACCTAGACAGTCCCGCACTAAATAGCCTGCACAAACTTAAGATATAAGTCTCAGCCAACTTCAATAAAAGACTTGTAATGTACAAAGTCAATCAAGCCAAGCACACATTGGCACATACCTTGGTACACAAGCAAAACTAGCACAACACACTAGCAAACTCAAGCTACCACTACTCAGGCCGAATATCCTTTCCTAAAAAACAAGATTATGGGTAATGAGTACTAATACTCAGTAGAGTTCACTACCATTACCAACTCATTAAAGAGTTTATTTAGTTAAGCCAAGTATACAAACAAAAGACTTAACCTCCATTTGCTCATAATGTCCTACAAAAATAAGACACAAAGACAAGAAAACCACAACATATATATACACATACTAGCATGACTGAGACATATAAAGCATAATAGCAAGTAAATGGTTAGCAAGCACAAAGCAACACTCAAGCACACAATGAACACACTCACTCACCACAATGACCATTCGGCCAAATACCATAGCATGTGTCATTGTGCACCTTTGCACATCAAACTTCAACATAAAGTGCACATCCACTAGAGCTCTGAAATGCCTAGCAAATTGGCCTCATTTACTAGGATTTCTAACACATGCCCATAGTTAATTAGCTAATCAACAATCACATCCGAATCATCACCATAGCCCATCAAGTAACTAAGGTCATTTAGCATATTTAACCATCACTTAGCTACTTTAACACTTGAATCATGGTATATTACCAAGCAATCAAGTAGTTTAGTGAACCCTACCTCAAATATGAGCTTGAGTAGTCTCGGTTTAGCTTGGACACTTCAAGGCCGAAGATGAACTTCACTAATTCTTCCACTTCCCTTGCTTTCAAGCTTGATTACACCTTCAAGCTTTCATCCTTTCTCTAAAACACTAAGAACATGGCAGCAACATTCCAAAATACCCATGAATGTCTCGGCTGTCCATGTACGTATTCAAGATTGAGCTTGGAAAAAGGAAGGAGAAAGTCACCTTAGGCCGAAATTAAGGAAGATAAGCTTGATTCTTGTCCTTAAGCTTCAATCTTCAATAATTGATCATGGTTTCGGCAACAAAATGGCTTGAACAATTTAAGAACAACCAAAAGCCTTCAAGACTCGCCCAAGAACGCAAATGGAAGGCTTGGCCGAAACTTGTTATTTTATTTACTAAATGGAATCATGCATAACCAGTTATAGCCACTTGTACCAAAAATGGCTTAATTCCGCTCTTGGTCCTAAATTATTATGCATGGCTCGCTTTGCCCCTCAAGTCGCCATGGCTTCATTTTGGTCACCATAATGTACGATTTTTTTGGCACAAATCTCACTTCATGGCTTACATTGCCAAGCCTTAATTAAAATGGCTAGATTTGGTCATTAACCCATGCATTTTTCGGCCAAACCAAAACACTAACTATTAATTAAATTAAGTAATTCATAACATGCTGGAAGACATCATCATAACCGACCATCAAGTTGTCAAAATAATTTGGTCTAATTACTCCTTTTTCCTTGACTTTTTTGCATGGCCGAAACTTGTAATTTAAGTTTCATAGTTTCAATTGCATCATTATTTCAAGCTTGCATTGTAGTCCTCCAACTTTATTTCTTGACAAATTCAACATAGTCTTCCATTTAGGTGCACTTAAGGTACATAGTTTTGTAGTCTTGCATTCACATCATTATTGCCTTGTTCAATGAAGTCCCTCTTGTATTTAATTGTATGTTTCTTATTTTTCTTGGCCTTAGCCAAGTACAGAAGGGTGGTCCTAACACTGTGTGTCAAAAGCGTGTGTGAGTTCCTCTGTGTCGGAGGGTCCTAACCATTTTTGTCTTATCCAGCTAAGAACTCCTTCAACGATGTACTATCTTCGGGGAGAGAGACCCCTTCGACAGGTGAGCCTTCTTCTGTTTGACTTTGCTCTCTGAGGGCCGCGGAGGGAAGCTCCTCAGCAGTGTGGAGGACCTTTAGAGGACGCCATATTCTTCCAAAAGTAGGGAGATGAACCTTGAGATCTCCAAACAACTTGAGCAAGGATGGCGTATCATGCCAATCCGAGGGTGGTGGCATCTTTAGTCGAGGGTGGTGAGGATCCCATCTATCCCAAGGTGGGTCAAATGTACTTTTAAGGATGGTACCTTGTCAGTCGTCCTTAGATGCTATCAGAGCGTGATAGCCATAGGATATCAAGGTGTTCGGCCGAATTTGGTCTGTACCTTCGGAGAAAGGTGTCTACAACTGGCCAAACGTGGTTATGCCTAATGGGTAGAGGCATGTGCGAGGTTTCTATTAGTGATCCCCTGATTGTATTTGTCATTTCCCCCTAAGACCCATCAGGGATTTGAGACCCCTTCGGACAAGGATTTCCCCCAAGGGTGACTGGAAAAAGTCCCTCAGATGCACGAACCATTTTTAGGAGGCATTTCTTGTATCCAAGATGATAGACCTCCGTTTCCAGGGTTGGTCATATACACTCCTGAGTATGGTGAAGAGGCTTTTTCCCGGGGCCAGTCGTATACATTTCTGAGGGTGGTGTAGATCTTTTTCCTAAAGTTGGTCGCATAAATTTATGAGGTTGGTGTCAAGCCTACTAATAAGAAGGTCATGTGGGCAATAGCCCTTTGGCTTTCACATGCCTCTTCTAGGGGACCGAAGTTGTATCTTCGATCCTAATCAATCGAGAACATGTTACAAAAATCCTACCCTTAGGAAGCTGACGCTGTCCTTGGTAAAACAACTTCCTTCTACCAAGCTTGCCCTTTTGACCTAACTAGTTTTCTTTTGTTTAGTCTAGGCTTTTTGCTCTAAGATCTGTTCTTTTTCTGATATTGTATTCGCGGCATACTTTTGGACTTTTGTTTTCGTGTTCCATTTTGTTAAGGGTAAGTCCTTGGTGGAGATGATACTTTAAGCGAAATTCTCACTTTTGATGAGGTCCCACCTTTGGTATGTAAAAAGTTAAATGTTTTCCTTAGAGTTTTTATTCCCACTTTCTACAAGTGGATCATCCTATCTTTTGGATGAGTAGTTGTGTCACCTCGGTTCATGCAACATAGATTTAATGGATCAGAAGGCGTGCCCTTGTTTCTTGTACCGTGTGACATGTGTCATCAAGTCATTGGCTTTCCTTCACGTCCGTTATATTGGTTATGGCTCTTCACTTGCAGAGGGTCATTATGTCGTCATTTTGTCTACTCTCTTTGGGATATATAAAGCCATCTTTCCTCAAGGCCTCCTCATTCCTCTACTATTAGCTTTCCTTTGGTCTCCAGCTTCCTTATTTTCTTGCGGCATTGTCTTAGCACTAGAGTGATTTTCGGCCACTACTTAGGGCAATTTTCCTGGGTTCAGTAGGTTCGTATTTTCTATAGTTAATTTTTTTCTTTGATCCTTCTTTCGTTAACAATTTTGAGGTTAGGGTCCTAGTTTATCGAAGATGTCTACTTCTCACACTAAAGTCTGATCTATTCTCGAGAGTTGGACTTCACTCAACTCTCATTTGAGATAAGCCACATCAGAAAAGCTAAAGAAGTGGTTAGTGAAATTTTTCCTTCCTTCTTATGCCGTAATTAGCCTCCCTGGCCCTAGCGAATTGAGCTACCTTCCTCGGCATAATGAGGTTGCTGTCTTTAGAGTATAACTGAAGATGGTGATCAACTTTTTCAAATTTTATGGCATAGCTATTAACAAGCTACCACCAAACTCCTATTCTTACTTCAATGCCTTTCTTTGCATGTGTTTGGGTCTTCAAGATAGACCCTCACTTAATTTTTTTCATGCAATATTCCAAGCTTCATCCCATCCTAAAGGGTGTATTTTACTTCTTGCTCCCTCGGGGATCTGGGAGCAAGAATTCTATTTTCACCTTTGGCACCAAGGATAGTTGGCAAGGATGGTAGAAGAAGTAGTTCTTCAGGGGTGTGGATGATAAATTGAAATATGTGCCTATAAAGTGGGCTTCTAGGACCCTTGATATCAATGTGATGGATCTATCAAAGTTTTTCACCGTCAAATTAAAGTCTCAATTTATGGAATTTGACAACTGTATTCGAGCGGTAGCTGAGTTGATGAACCAGGCTTATTCACGTTGACTATACCCTTTTTCCAATTAGATGGAACTTCATGATGAAGGGGTACTTTTGGAGCTTAGTGTCATCAATGAGCATGTTACTAACAAGAACATGCCAAAACCAGCACTGGACAGGAAGAAGTCATGGCTGGCCGTGCTCCTTCAGGGTGAACTTTCCTATTCAGCCCTTGTAAAGAGTAAGCTTCTCCCAAATTTGTCTTTTCGGATTTTTTGGTACTTACACTGATATTTTCCTTCTTGCAGAGATGGGCAACAAATCAGTAGCCTTCTACAAGAGTCTGTTCTTCAGCCAAGCTATAAAAGGGGAGTAGAAGAAGAAAGCACCAAAAAGAAATAAGAAGCCAGCTGTGCAATGTTTAGGGCATCCAAAGACTAAGAAAACCAAGGAAGACTCTTTCCCTCTTCCCTTCAAAGGGCTGACTATAAGTCAAGATCATTCCCCCGAAAGTGTAGATCCTCCGTTAGAGGCAGCAATCTTATCCATCCCTTTAGTCCCGATGTTGCAGTCGAGACCCGAAGGACTTTGCTAAGGGTGGACTCGGCTGAGGAGGCAGAAGAAAGGTGAGGAAGAAAAGGTAAAGAGATCCCTACTGTGGTCTTCAACATGAGTGACTCTGACGAGGGAGACATCGAAGTCCTACCAAGTTTGTCTCTTAGTCATTCATCTATCAATTTCAGATTTTTTGGCATTTTAGATTTTATAGATGAATGGCTAAGAGACAATGTAGAAAGGGAATATCATCATGCTTTTGTAGAGGACAAGGTCAAAATAACGTGGATGATGGACCCTGCTTGAAAGTGGGCCAATCAGGATTCAAAGTTCCCTAAAGACAAGGTGCCGAGGGAACCTTTCCGAACATTCGTTGAAGAAATGGAATTATTTTTAAAGGACTGCTAGAAGATGGTCCTTCAAATGGTGAGGGGCATCATCACAAATGCCACCTTTCAATCTTTCATGGACGATTGTCCGAATGAGAGGATTCTTACTGCTCAGATTTCTAAACACGGTACTCATGTAATCCTTCATCTTCAAGTACTTAGAAAAATTTTAAACTTTTAAGTTGTTGTAACTCATGTCAAGCCTTCCTCTTGTAGCTACTAGCGTACGATGGTTACCTTCGGGCATGGGCATGAAACCAGTCCTGCATCCAAAGTTAGTTGGAGGAAAACTTGGCTAAGGGCAAGGAGATGTTTGCGAGCTCATGCCTTAAGTACGGTGAGCTCAATAAGATTGCCAAAGAGGACCTCGCCAAGCTTTGTCAGGAGGTGCTCGAGCACCAGACGGGGCTCCACGAGGTATGTTCATTGAAAATTTCAAACCTCAGGGTGAAGCTGGCATATCAGAGTTTGGTTGGTGAGACTTTTTGGATGGAGAAGGAAGACGCCATCGCTAACTTGACCAAGGCATTGGAAATAAATGCTAAACTTATTGCCAAGTTCAATCAGCTGAACAAGTAGAAGAAGAAGAAAAAGATGGTGGAGAAGGAGATCGAGGCATTGAATAAGGAGGTGGAACATTTGGAAGTTGGGAAGGCCAATGCAGATATGGCAATGAAGTCCTTTTTTCAAGATGGTTTCTTCCTTGCTCACCATCAGATTCTCTCACATTACCTAGACCTTGATATCTCCTTCCTTAGAGCTCTCGACATCCCCGAATGACCGCCTTCACCATGGACAAATAGGGAGTTCTTCAACCTTCTTGAGCATCCTCATTCAGTTGAAGATGTTGATGACGATGATGAGGATGATACCCAGGATTCTAGATTTGAAGAGCATGAAGATGGGCAAAATAACCCTTAGGGCTTTGCATTTTTTTTGTGTTCCTTCCCTTGTACATTATCCTTTTAAATGGAATAACCTTATTTCTCAAAATTTTGGCTACGTCCACAATTAGTACAATCTTTGAAGCCTTTTTAGCCTTCGGCATATTAATTACTTTGACTAACATTGCTTGCTCGTGAAGCCTTTCAGTTGATTCACCATCTACAGCTGACTTACCATCATCGATACTACAAGGCTCAACACATTCGGTCATGTACTATGCTTGACAAAAATACTATCAAGGATTCAAAATCTTCATCATTTCCAAAAGTAATATCCTATTACTTTCAGGGAGTTACGAATATTTTATTAAGTGTTTTAGAATATAATTTAAACAATGTCTTTGAGAAACTTGTTATGTGCAAAAACACTATGATACTTTCAAAAATATCCATACTCGGTTAACCTTCTTCGTGAAGCCTTGCCCTGACAAGACTTTTAACACTTTAGGAATCATTACAGATCACCACATTTGGTCAACCTCCCTAGGAAGACTTCTTATAATAAAGCAACTTTTTCAAAAATTTCTAAGTATAGAATTTTTTCAAAGAGGTTGAATGCCATGTGTTCTTCAACTCTTCTTCTTCAGTATTTCAAAGTTTATAGACTCCTGACCGAACTTCTTCAAGGACCAAATAAGGTTCTTCCCAATTTGCTTGAAGTACACCATAATATGGTCTTTGGGATTCTAGTTCAACCTTTCGAAGAACAAGGTCTCATTTCTTGATCCCTTTAGGTCTGACATGCAAATTCGTATCAATGGCTACCTTTTGTTAGAAAGCTTTTCTTCTAAGTTTGGCCATCTCCGTATGTCATCAATCATATCTAATTTGGTTCTGAAACTGAGGTTGTTCCCTTCTTCGTTGAACACTTGTACTCTGATGGATGGTTGTACAACTTCGACAGGGATAATGGCCCTCGTGTTGAATAAAAGTTAAAAAGGTGTTTCACTGGTAGCTCTTCTAGGAGTTGTTCAGTAACTCAATAGTACACTCAAGGGTTCTCCAAGCCATTGTTCGTTCACTTCTTTTAACCTCTTCTTCAAACCATCTTTTCTTGCCCTATTGGACACCTCAACTTGTCCATTGCTTCAAGGATGGGCAACTAGGGCAAAATGTAATTTTATTCGGAGGATGGTTGTGAATTCCTAGAATCCTTTACTAATGAATTGGGAACCATTGTAATGAATTGGGAACCATTATTTGCCACTCTCACCCTCTGCACACCGAATCTACATATGATGTTCTTCCAAATGAACTTATAGTTGTCCTTTGCTAGAATTGTTGCCAGGGGCTCTGCCTTAATCCACTTGGTGAAAAAATCTATGGCAATTATGCAAAACTTAACTTCTTTATTAGCTGTTGGGAGAGGACCGATATGGTCAATACCCAAAACAGCAAATGGGCAAGGGCAGTCAATTGAATTTATTACTTCTGACGGTTTTTTTGGATGGATGTGTGTTGCTGGCACTTATCGCATTTTTTTATGAATTGCCTTGCATCCTTCCTTGAAGTGGGTCAAAAATATCCTTGCCAAAGTAGTACCCCAGCAATGGCATTAGTCCCGATGTGACATCCACAGGCTCCTTCATGGACTTCTTTCAGGACTGTCTCAATGTCGTCTTCACTGATACACCTTTACAGTGGGTTTGTGTACCCTTGCCAGTACAATTCTTCCCAATCATTAAGTACCTTCCTGAGCGTCTATGCACGTTCGCCATTTCCTTGGGATCTTGGGGTAAGGAGGAACCGACCATATATTCCTTATTAGGGTCTTTCCACCCTTTTTTTTGGTGTGGTACCTGCCATTATGTCTATGCTCAGGTGGTCAAGTACCTCGGTGGACTATTTTGACTTTGCCAGTACGTCAGCTTCGACGTTCTCTTTCTGAGGTACCTTTTCTATCCTTACTTTGCCAAATTCTTAGATCAATTTTTTTACAAGGCCATGGTATTTTGCTAGGCTGGGATCCTTGGCACCGTATTCCCCCGTTGTCTGCCGGACAACCAACTATGAATCACTATAAGCCTTTAGATTCTTTACACCATCTCCATTTGCCAGTCGTAATCCAGCCATGAGGGCTTTATATTCTATGATGTTGTTGGTGACTTGGATTCCGAACATAATAGCTTTGGCTGCTACCATCCCTTCTGGATGTTGAAGTATTATCCCGGTGCCCTGGTGTTCTGATCCTGAAGTGCCATCTACATACAATGCCTATTCAGGGTCCTTATTTTCAAGGTTATCGGGGGTGCCCTTGGTTTTTGGCAATTTAGCAATAAAGTCAGCTAAAGCCTGGCCTTTTATGGCCTTTCTCGCTTCCTATGTTATGTCATATTCTCCGAGCTTGATACACCATTTCGACAGTCGGCCAAAATGATACACCTTTTCATGACATCCTGAAAAGGTAAATTATTTCAGACCATGATATAATGTTCTTGGAAATAGAGCTGGAGCCTCCTACTTGCCATGACTAAAGCATAGATGGCTTTTTTGCAGTAAAGGGAACCTGACTTCGGCACCGTGCAACGATTTTCTGACATAATATACCATCCACTATTTTCGTCCTTCTTCCCTCACTGGTACTGAACCTACTACTTCCTCTGTGACTGTGAGGTAAAGGATGTGATGTTCTACTTCCCTTGGTTACCGAACTATCGAAAAATGGGCTAAGTAACTCTTCAGTTCATCCCAAGACTTTTGGCAATCTTCGTTCCAAGGATGTTCCTCGAAGCTCCCGCATTTTTAAGGCTGAAGTTCTAACATAACAGTAGGTCCCGGCTTCAATAATGAATTCAATTTTTTCCTTATCTTCGGGATCCATCCGTAATTTGGTGGTAGTTACTAAAAGTGTCATGTAAGGTAAGTAGACCATATTCAATAGTCGAGTCTACCAATTGGTCTATTCATGGCAGAAGATACGAGTCCATTGGACAGGCATCACTAATATTTCATAAGTTGATGCAAATCTGGAGTTTATCACTCCCTCATTTGTGGCAACAACAATGTTGCTAAGCCATTCGGGGTGCCTAAGCTCCCTTATTATGCCCGCTTTCATTAGTCATTGGACTTTGATTTTGATAAATTTGTTCTTATGTGCCTAAAGGCTACACTTTTTCTGGGTTACTTTAAGGCTGTGTTGAATTATACCCATGTCTATTCCAAGCATATACTTTAAAAAGTAAGCAAATAGATCTTTGTTCATTAACAAAAGGGATACAAGTTTTTCGTTGTCACCTTCAACCAGTTTTTTCCCCACTCAGGTACTTTCTCTAGAGACAAGTTCTACATCCTTTGTTTTTATTTTTTCAATATCACTTATTTCCCTTTCTATTGGATCTTCGTCAATAACACTATTCTCTCCCAAAGTCTGTATGTGCACTTTTGCCAAATTCTACCTTGCTTTGACAAATATTTTCCTAACTTTGGCTTGATCGATGAGTATTTCTACATTACCCTCATTCGCCTCAAATGTGACAGTCAAGTATTTCACATCTGGTTGAAGGTGAAGGTTGCCTTGCTTCTATCTTCCAAGGATGGCATTGTATGAAGATGAGATATCTATGACGATGAACCATGCCATAGTGGAAGTAAAGAGTTCTTCCTTGGTGTGGACCAAGGTACCCTTTAGCATCAGGGGTAGATCAATCCACCTAGGCACAGAGAGTTTCAAGGGACCAATGCTGAAGGTAGACGAGGTCATGGGTTTAAGATCACCCTCTGAAATTCCCAAGTTCGGCAACAAGTAGGAGAACATGATGTCGGCATTTGATCCATCATCAATGAGCACCCTCTTCACATCCCAGTTTTTGATTGTTCTATAATTAGGAGAAGATCATCATCTGGGAACTTCACAAATGACCCATCACTTCGGCCTAGCTTGTTCATCGAGTTGTCAAACTCCATCATTGCAATCTCTCTTTCCTTCATCTTTCTTTCAGCCAATGGTAGTCCAGTGGTTATGGTTTGGATAGCCACAATCAAAGGTGTAGGGTGTTTTCTAGGGCTTCGATTAGTTCGACGCCTTTAGTATCATCGAAGTTGACCTTGTTTGATTAAGGACTCAATGTACTTTCTCAATTGGAAGCAATCCTTGGTATCATGCCCGTGATCTTAGTGAAATTGGCAGTGCTTCTTTGTGTTCTTTCTGTTATCTAAGGTCATGGCCTTTGGACGTTTGATTGAAGTTCCTAGCCTTTCCAAGGCCATGAGGATATTCATCCTTGAAGTGTTCATGGGGCGAGTGTTGTTGGCTTCTTTCCTTTGGATTTCTGAGGTCTGCCTTCTACCTTGGATTAATACCGAGGTTGGTGACTATTACCTCTAGACTAGCAATGCTCAGACTTCGGCCCTCCTATTCTTAGTTCTTCAGCTATCATATGTTGCTCTGCCGTTTGGTAGAATTCACCGAGGTTGTCAGAGGGATCTTTTGAGAACTGGTAGAAGATCTATGAGTCCCTCCTCAGTCCCCTGATCATTGCAAGGATTTGGATATCAGGGCAAAAATTAGGAACACTTAGTACTTCATTGTTGAATTTCTCAACATAGTCATAAATAGTCTTCCAATTTTTTTGGGCTATATCAAACATTTGGATGGGCATTTTTTCCATCAGCTTGCTCTTTATGAATTGTTGGGTAACGACCGTAGATAATTCCTGGAAGCCCATTATGGTTCCGGGCACCAAGGAGTTGTACCACACAGTTGCTGGTATGGATAAGATGACCTCAACGCACTTGCAGAGGGTGGCATCATCTGTTAGTATTGAATAATGATATTCTTAAACGTCCCTAGTCTAGTGTTATTGTGGAACGGGTTGCAATAATACATAACAACTAGCATATGTGGAGACTAATATGAGATATGTAGTCTACATATGGGTACAAGTTGGAAACCTTGTGTACTGGACCGACCCACCAGGAGAACACTACATGGATCGTTATATGAGTGTCATAAGTGATTCTCATAATGATCATGGTATATGTAGTCCTTTAACCTAAGATCATCAAGGTTCCTTACATGTGAGTCATATACTTTGATACTTTCCTTTGTTGCTCGTAACTGAGTGAACTTGAAGGAGGTCATTTGGTATGTCACATAACATGCAGAGGGATTTGTATGATCAAGACGGGATTTGTCCCTCCTATGTAACGGAGTGATATCTTCGGGCCTCTTGATAGAGTAAGACCTAGAAAAATGCATGGCCATGCTTAGATGAGTTGATATATGATATCATTATCATCAGTTTAAGTTGGTCCACCCGGTAACCAAGAAACAAAAGATTGGGCTATAAGAGAGTGACACATTCCATGTCTCGTGCTTAGTCTTGATATCTTGGATAAAGGGACAATGGCATATATCGGTGATGATCATAAAGGTTTAGTTGAATGATCGACAATCTTGTCACTTGGGTAGCAATGATGTGTTGCTAGACACCGCTCATTGCTTATGATCATAAATGTGATTTATGATCAATGCCAACGTGGTAAGAGCCTATTGGGTTGCACACATAGAGCTATTTGGATCATTAGAGTGCATGGGCTAATAATTTGGGTTTTGGTTTCATAACAATTTCGTATTAATAATGGGCCCAATAGTTGAGCCATTATTAAGCCTGAAATTAAAGCCTAATTGGATTAGGTCTTTGAAACCCATTAGGCCTGGATTGAGTCTCACTATAAATACAACTTTTAGTGAGAAATTCGTAGGTCTCCTTGCCCTTTGCCAAAAAGGATAGTCGCACTCTTCTCCTGTAACTCCTTGGAGGACGGAAGCCAGCACTGCGAGCGTAAGAGAAACGCATCTACTGGGACATGGTGGAAGCTGTTAGTGTTGTACCCAAAAGCCAATCATGAGATGATTATAATTTTGCACATTGAGTCATGATATTTTATTAATGCATTAATCCAGCAATTATGTTTGTTGTTTTGTTTCTGCATAACTTAACAAACATAATTGTAACCCTAGAATAATGACATTCTTAAACATCCCTGGTCTAGTATTATTGTGGAGCGGGTTGCAATAATACATAACAACTAGCATATGTGGAGACTAATATGGGATATGTAGTCTACATATGGGTACAAGTTGGAGAACTTGTGTACTGGACCGACCCACCATGAGAACACTACATGGATCGTTATATGAGTGTCATAAGTGATTCTCATAGTGATCATGGTATATGAAGTCCTTCGACCTAAGATCATCAAGGTTCCCTACATGTGAGTCACATACTTTGATACTTTCCTTTGTTGCTCGTAACTGAGTGAACTTGAAGGAGGTCATTGGGTATGTCACATATCATGCGGAGGGATTTGTATGATCAAGATGGGATTTGTCCCTCCTACGTAACGGGAGTGATATCTTCGGGGCCCTTGATAGAGTAAGACTTAGAAAAATGTTAGAAAAATGCATGGCCATGCTCGGATGAGTTGATATACGATATCAATGTCATCAGTTTAAGTTGGTCTACTCGGTAATCAAGAAACCAAAGATTGGGCTATGTGAGAGTGACACATTCCATGTCTCGTGCTTAGTCTTGATATCTTGGACAAAGGGACAATGGCATATATCGGTGATGATCATAAAGGTTTAGTCGAATCATCGACAATCTTGTCACTTGGGTAGCAATGATGTGTTGCTAGACACCGCTCATTGCTTATGATCATAAATGTGATTTATGATCATTGCCAACGTGGTAAGAGCCTATTGGGTCGCACACATAGAGCTATTTGTATCATTAGAGTGCATTGGCTAATAATTTGGGTTATAGTTTCACAATAATTTCGTATTAATAATGGGCCCAACAGTTGAGCCATTATTAACCCCGATATTAAAGCCTAGTTGGATTAGGGCTTTGAAACCTATTAGGCCTGGAAGTTGAGTCTTACTATAAATACAGCTTCTAGTGACAAATTCGTAGGTCTCCTTGCCCTAGCCTCCAAAAAGGACAGCCACACTCTTCTCTTGCAATTCCTTGGAGGACGCAAGCTAGCACTGCGAGTGCAAGAGGAACGCATCTGCCGGGACGTGGTGGAAGAGTGGTGGTCCCGAGAGGCTCGTGTGGATACCATAGAGAGCCTGAACACGTCAACTATTCAGGTTTTGTGATTCAACTCTATAGTTGAGTGAGAGATCTCAACCGAAAATTAGGTATGAAAATTTTTGAACACCCGGTTTACCCCGTTTCACTTGGATCCTGGAGGGTTTTAATTCAATTCCGCTGCGCTGGTTAGCTCCCGAAACCCATTAGAAGCGTGGTGATCCTGATAGGCTCGTGTGGATACCATAGAGACTTGAACACGTCAGCTGTTCAGGTTTTGTGCTTCGACTCTACAGGTTAGTGAAAGATCTCAACCGAAAATTAGGTATGAAAATTTTTGAACACCCGGTTTACCCTGTTTCACTTGGATCCGGGAGGATTTCGATTAAATTCCACTGGCTTGTTTGGCTCCCGAAACCCAACATCATCAGCCTCGTGCAGCACCATGCTCCCTCTATATTTTGTTGGGTGGGCCTGAGAGTGGCTTCGGCCATCATACATTTCCAAGTATGGTACTCAGAAGTCACTAGGCAAAGGGGCTTCCAGTATCACCCTAATAAAGGGGGACTCTTCACCGGTGAAGGTCTTTGATAACCTTGACCAAATTCATTTTTGAGAAACCTGTTTCTCCACCTGATCCAACCTTTCAAAAATTCACTCCATCAGGACATAAGTAACATCCTCTCCCTATTGTCAGGGAGCCACAGGCAAGGGAGATAGATGCTGTGGGGACTTCTTCAGCGGAGAAGGGCCCTGGTGGTGGAAGGTCCTTGGCCCTTTTGATCTAGACCCTGCCACGTACTGTCTATGAGATGAAGAGTTCTCTATTCAGGACTCTCTGTGTAAGCTCCTATTTGGGGAACTTTAGCGAGATGACCGGCACCCCTTCTCCGGATGGACCTCCAATAAAGGGGTCCTTACATGAGAATGTGTGCATGACCATCTTTGGTCAAGTTACTACGTCATTTCGACCACTATGGAGTGCTGGAAGTCACACAAAAAAGCTATAATGACTGTCAGCGCACGTTTGTCCTCTAGAAAGGAAGTCTCCAAGGGTGCCTTATTGTCTGCCGGCGGAGGCTCTAGTGCGGACTAGGACTTTTGAATGCCCTTATCCTTAGAACGCCGAATCTCCATGATGGAAATTTGGGAATGACCTCCCACCGATGGCACCAAATGATGCTCTAGTACATCTTTTATGTAGGACATGTTGGACATCTAGTAGACCTTCATCTGAGTAGTATCTGCAGCACTTGAAAGATAAGTGTTAGGAGCTCCCTGGAGTGTTTTTTTAGGAAAGGGATTGTTGACGCCCAAGTCAGTTTGCGGGGGGAGAAATTGTTAAGAGTTAAGAGTAGAAAACAGAAAAGAAAGGTATCTCTTATGTATTACTTGGGAGCTTCCCCGAGTATTTATAGGAGGTCAGGAGGGGAAGGCCATTATGCCTAGTCTGAGTTGATTAGGACACATCTTCGGCTGGATTTGCTCCGTACCTTCAAAGAGAGTTGTCTACAACTAGCCATAGGCGGTTATGCCCAGATAATAGGGGCGTGTGCGAGGTTTTTGTCAGAGATCCCCCAACTATATTTTTCATTTCTCCCTAAGACACCTTAGGGGTCTAAGACCCATTCGGACAAGGATTTCCCCAAGGGCGTCTAGAGAAAGCCCCTCAGATGCGCAGACCATTTTCTAGAGGCATTTTTTCTATCAATGATGATAGACCTACATTTCCGAGGTTGGTCATATACACTCTTAAGCATGGCAAAGAGTCTTTTTTCTGGGGTCGGTTGTATACTTTTTTTAGGGTGGTGTAGATCTTTTTCCCAAGGTTGGTCGAATAAATTTCTGAGGGTGGTGTCAGGTTTGCCAATAAGATGGTCATGTAGGCGATAACCCTTCTGCTATTGGTTACTTTTCTTAGTTAATGAGAAAATTTAATGGTTACTTTCAACTAGCTAGGAATTGAATACGGCATTAGAAAATCTATTGTTATTATTAAAGTATTATTTTTTCCTCTTATATCAATCAATTAGTTTTTTTTAGTATTATTTATTTTTTTTCTATGTATATATAACATTTTTTTTATGTTTTTTGTATTAAAAAAATATTTTTAATCATATGTATTTTATTTATATTTGACAAATTATGTTGAGAAAAATTAGAATACAAATAAAATGTGTAAGAAAATTATTGAATTTATGTCATCTTAAAATAATGTTCTAAAAATTATATTTTTTCAAAAATCATAACGGTTTGTGGCGCAGTATACCATGTGGTATACTTTAAAAATTTGCAGTTTAGTGTACTTAGCAGTAATGGTATTTAACACCTAGCCTCCCTAGCAAGTACTACTTGTGTGGCTTGGGTGAGGAGTCCACTGAGCATATCATCTGCTCTTACCACTTTTCTCTATAGCTTCGAAACTCAGTTAAGTCCCAGTTTTCCATCAACTGCATTGCAATTGTGTTGACTTGCATAGCATTTTTTGATGGTTTTGGACCCATGCTAATGGCAAAGTGATGATCATCCGTATCTAATGACCAGCACTTCTGGGCACCATTCATGCAATTTGGCAGGAAAGAAACCAATGTCACTCCAAGGTAGAACAAAAAATAATTGAGATTATCTTTCAGAAAATTAAACTTGACTTGTGTATGTATAGGTTAGATAGTTTTTCTTATGATGAGCTCAAAAGTCTCTTTGCTTAGCATCACCAGGTGAACCCGTCATAAGTTTTTTCTACATTGGTTCTTTATAAAATGAATCCTATTTTCTTTTTGGAAAAACAAACAATGAATTGCATTGTATTTTGAGTTAAAAAATCCTAAATACATAATAAACTTCATATTTTCTGATGGGCCAAGAATGGTGATGGATTAGGATTGTTAAATTTAAGTATGTTTTTAATAGTACTAAGAAGTTTACCAGTCGAAGATTAGTTGACAAAAGTGGTGCTCCATTGAGCCATTTTTTGGATACGAATATATGATTTGCCGGTAAGAGTAATGAGGGCAAATGTAGTAGAGCTACTAAGGATGGCAAAACCCAAGCCGACCCGGTGAACTAGCCCAATCCTCTTGAACCCAAACCTAGCCTGACCAAATTTGGCAGAAAAAAGTCAATGATCAGAACCCGACCTATAACTGAGTCGATTAAAAGGAAACTCGAGAAAGCCCAAACCTGAATGACCCAAACCCGAAATAATCCAGGCCTAAATTGACTAAAACCAAAGATGACCCAAACCCATGGCTGTCCTAACCCGAACCCAAGGTGACTTGATAACTAACCCCTACAAGACCCGATTTTAACCCTCACCCTAAACCTTAACTTTCCTCATTCATTATCTGCCATATTTAGTAAGTCCAAAATATGGTGGCATCCATGTTTAGTAAATTTCATTTTTTTTGGACTTTCATATTCAACATGTCCCATATTTAGGAAAGGTGGCTTCTTTAATTAGTAACTTTCATTCTCTAGTACTTCCATATTTAATAAGTCTTATATTTAAAGAATGGACTTCCATATTTAGTAGCTTGATGTTTTTCATATGTTTATATTAGTAATACTGATATTTCGAGAAAGGATTTCCATATTTAGTAAGTTCCATTTTTTGAAGACTTCTATATTTTCCAGGGAAAATTAGAAATGCCCCCCTATCGTTTGGTCTAACCTACACTTTTCCCCATTTAATTTAAGAAATCTACACTTTACCCCTTCCTTTTCAGTGTTTGAATATATCTTTTTCAAATCCTAATTTCAAGATTTTTTATTTGTATTTTTACAGCCAATTAACCTTTCAAAAATACCAATATGCATTTATAGGAAAAAAAAATACATTTATAGAAAGGAAAAATTGCTAATTTACAATGTCTATTAACTATAAAAAATATTGGAGAGACTAAAATTACTGGAAGATGACTATCGTACAGTTTAAATTACAATATTAAAAGTTGTTATCGGACAGTGTAAAAGAAATAGGGGGCAAAGTGTAGGTTTTCAAAAATAAAGGGGGGTAAAGTGTAGGATAGTGCAAACCTCAGGGGATAATTGTAAGTTTCCCTTTTGTAAGTCTCATGTTTGGGTAAGGGAATTGCATATTTAGTAAGTCTCATATTTGAATTTTTTAAGATAAGTAACTTTTACATTTAATAAGTTTAATGATCTAGATATGCAATTGTTACAATTACAACATTTATCCATAAACTTTTTAGAATAGTGCAATAAGGTACCTAAAATTTAAAAAATTCATTTTAATCACCCCCTGATAATTACAATGTAGGTCCATGAGCTTTTGAAATGTTCACACTTTCACCCAAAATTTTTCAAATTTTATAGTTTAGTGACTAATAGTAAAGTTGATTTGCATTTCATAATAATTGAAAGAAAATTCATTGGAACATAAACATATCAAAAGTTATAATGTTTGTTTGAGTGATAACTGAGTATGGATCTGAATGACCTATACAGTGACAGTTGAAAGGTATGAGTTTAGAAAAAAATCAAGTATTACGAACAATGTTAAATTACCTAAATATGTACTACACTATAATAAAGAAGATTTTTATGAATTTTTGATTAAATATACTAAAAAAATAAAAATTAATTTAAATTAAATCATGCAACAAATAAAATTATTTGATTTAAATTTTAACTAAAATTGAAAAAAGTAAATCGATTCAATCATTTTACATATACACCAATAACCCAAGCGAATACAAAGGTTGACCTGAATCTGACACGAAACCTGACTTGAAGTTACTTGAGATTGAAATTGACCTGACCTATAGTGAACCTGAACCAAAATAAACCTGGCCCAACCCAACCCTGAAACTAAAACCAACTCAAACCCAAATGACCCAACTCGGACGCAAATTCATGCTATCCTAACTAGACTTGAACCTGAATGACGTAACCCAAACATCACCCAACTCACCGAATTGTCATCCGATAATGGAATTATATGAAGATGGGACATCTATGATGGTGAACCTTTGTCATAGTAGAAGCAAAGAGTTCTTTCTTAGTTTGGAGCAAGCTACTCTTCAGAATCAGGGGTAAATCAATCCACCCGAGTACTGGGAGTTCAAAGGGACCAACACTAAAGGTAGGCCAAGTAACTGGTTTAGGATCACCCTTGAGATACCCAAGTTTGACGAAAAATGGAAGAACAAAATGTCGACCTTCGACCCATGATCAATGAGCACCCTCTTGACATCCTAGCTTCCTAGCCTTGCCATGATCAATAGAGGGTCATCATGTGGAAACTTCATTATAGACCCTTCTTTCTAAACAAGCTTGCTCGTTGGGTTGTCAAATTCCATCATTGTGATTTCCTGAGCTTTCTTTTTCCTCTCAATTAAGGGTATTCTAGTTGTGATTGTCTAGATTATACCGACCAGAGGTGACAGGTGTTTCCTGGGATTTCAATTCTAATGTCGGCCAAAATTATTATCCTCATCCTCTTATGTTTTATCTTCTTCCTTTCTTTCTTGGGCTTTGGGTGTCGGCACCCGCAAGTAGCATCGAGGTTGCTCTTGCTTGATGAAAGAGTCAATATACTTTCCCCGCTGGAAGCAATCATCGGTATCGTGCCCATGGTCCCAATGAAATTGATAGAATTTCTTCATGTTCTTCTTGTTGTCCGAGGTCATGGCCTTTGGACATTGGATTGCGGTTCCTTATCTTTCCACGGCCATTAGGATGTTCGTTCTTGTGGTGTTTAGGGAAGTAAATGATATAGGCCTCTTACCCTTTGCTATTTGAGGTCTTCCTGCTCTGTCAGTGGAACACCAAGGTTGGTGACTCTGACCCTTAATGTGCCTATGCTTAGACTTTGAGCCACCCATCCTTAGCTCTTCAGATGTCATGTGTTGCTCGGCCTTTCAGTAAAATTCCCTGAGGGTGTTAGGAGGATCCTTGGAGAACTCATAAAAGAGCTATGAGTGCTTCCTTAGCCCCTGGCCATAGCAAGGATTTGGATCTCGGAGCAAAAGTCGGGAACACTCAGTGCCTCTCTGTTAAATCTCTGGAATGGCCTTCCCATTCTTTTGTGCTATATCAAACATTTGGATAGGAATTGTCGTTGTCGGGCTGCTTCTAATGAACTGTTGGGTGAAGGCAGTGGACAACTCTTGGAAACCCATTACGGTTTTGGGGGCCAGGGAGTTGTTCCATGCAGTTGTCGGCCCTGACAAGGTGACTTCAAAACATGTCCAGAGAGTGGCATCATCAGCACGATCCAGCACTATGCTCCACCTATATTTCGTCAAGTGGGCTTGGGGATCACTGTGCCTATCATATATCTCTAAACATGGTACTCAAAAGTCACTGGGCATTGGTGCCTCTACTTTCATATGGATGAAGGGGGAATCCTCTCTGGTTGTTACCCACTTTGGGGGTAGTCCAATTATGGTGCCAAAATTGTGCATTTAGACTCCCAGGATTGATAATGTCCTATAGGCCATCAGAAGACTACCCTTAGTGTGCATACTCAAGTGGCCCGGTTGGGCACTATGTAAACACATGTATATTGGCCTAACCATCAAAAACATATTCACATTTCATGCACACCGTGGCAGCAAAGAAGGAAAACACTAGCACAAGTCTTAATGTTGGCTACCACACATTAGGCAATCTTGTTAAGTTCTAGTGACCAGCCACTGCACCTGTAACTTCCACTAACAAACTATATCATTCTAGCCATGTACCCCTATGTTTTATTTGTCCATTATCAAGTAGAGAGTTAGAGAACACCAAGGAATTTTGTTTTACATCAATAGGCCACCTATGGACCAAGTTATGGATTTTTGAATTTTGTTACAAAATTCTGACCAAATAAACAGTAACTTAGCCAATTTTGAAACGTCATAACTTTGGCTATAGGGCTCCAAATTAAGAAATTCCATATTCCAATTCAACCTTTGGATGTGAGCTAGGTGTGGTCAAAATTTAACATCGAGATTCCTTCTGCGCAGGGAGATGTAAAAGTTTAAGTACCTAGTTGAAATTCTGGTCACTTTATGACTATTTTGCCCATACAAAATTTTATAAGTGTGCAAACACTTCATTTGTAGAGGCAAAGCCCTCCAAGGCTACCCCATATATATCCATTACACATGGGAAATGCATTCTCTTGAATTTAACAATCATATGTGGCTAAAATATAATTTACAAGCAAGCAGCCTATCATTCACACTTAGGCAGCTCTGCACCACATCACTTATATAGCCAAAACATTACTCAAATATTCCCATACTTGTCTCATTTTACATACACTACATGTACATGCATACAAGCACTACACAATGGTCTTAAATCAGCTAAATACACAGCCTAAGTTACAGGAATTACTGAGATAAAATGGACTCCAGAAACAGCATGCTGGACAGCTGCTGCACAGCACAATAAGTACCACCATTAAAAGTACTAAATGTGCTCCTAAAATCACCAAAAGTTCAAGATCATAACTAGACACATAGAAGTTCATGTACGTGAAATTTCAGATCAAAACTCAAACTAAAAATGTCAGTTTCAATGAGATCTTTCTGCTATACCTGAAATGACAGAATTGTCTGATGGGTTTCGAGAGCCAAACAGCGCAGCAGAATTTAACCGAAACCCTCCAACATCCAAGTGAAACGGGGTAAACCGGGTGTTCAAAAATTTTCATACCTAATTTTCGGTTGAGATCTCTCACTCAACTGTAGAGTCGAATCACAAAACCTGAATAGTTGACGTGTTCAGGCTCTCTATGGTATCCACACGAGCCTCTCGGGATCACCATGCTTCTACCACATCTCGGCAGATGCGTTTCTCTTGCGCTCGCAGTGCTAGCTTGCATCCTCCAAGGAATTGCAAGAAAAAAGTGTGGCTATCCTTTTTGGAGGCTAGGGCAAGGAGACCTGCGAATTTCTCACTTAAAAGTTGTATTTAGAGTGAGACTCAACTTCCAGGCCTAATGGGTTTCAAAGCCCTAATCCAATTAGGATTTAATTTCGGGCTTAATAATGGCTCAACTCTTTGGCCCATTATTAATACGAAATTAAAGTGAAACCATAACATAAATAATTAGCCCATGCACTCTAATGATCCAAATAGCTCTATGTGTGCGACCCAATAGGCTCTTGCCATGTTGGCAATGATCATAAATCACATTTATGATCATAAGCAATGAGCGGTGTCTAGCAACACATCATTGCTACCCAAGTGACAAGATTGTCGATGATTCGACTAAACCTTTATGATGATCATTAATATATGCCATTGTCCCTTTGTCCAAGATATCAAGACTAAGCACGAGACATGGAATGTGTCACTCTCGTATAGCCCAATCTTTGGTTTCTTGATTACCAAGTAAACTAACTTAAGCTGATGACATTGATATCGTATATCAACTCATCCAAGCATGGCCATGCATTTTCTAAGTCTCACTCTATCAAGGGGCCCGAAGATATCAGTCCCATTACATAGGAGGGACAAATCCCATCTTGATCATACAAATCCCTCTGCATGATATATGACATACCCAATGACCTCCTTCAAGTTCACTCAGTTACGAGCAACAAAGGAAAGTATCAAAGTATGTGACTCACATGTAGGGAACCTTGATGATCTTAGGTCGAAGGACTACATATACCATGATCACTATGAGAATCACTTATGACACTCATATAACGATCCATGTAGTGTTCTCATGGTGGGTCGGTCTACTACACAAGTTCTCCAACTTGTACCCATATGTAGACTACATATCTCATATTAGTCTCCACATATGCTAGTCATTATGTATTATTCCAACCCGCTCAACAATAATACTAGACTAGGGATGTTTAAGAATATCATTATTTTAGGGTTACGATTATGTTTGTTAATTTATGCAGAAACAAAACAACAAACATAATTGTTGGATTAATCACATTTATGATTGGCTTTTAGTGCAAGTTGGAGATTGTTAGTGTTGTGCCCCAAAAGTAAATCATGAGATGATTGTATTTTTTGCACATTGAGTCATTAATCCAGCAATTATGTTTGTTGTTTTGTTTCTATGTAACGTAATAAACATAATTGTAACCCTAGAATAATGATATTCTTAAATGTCCCTAGTATAGTATTATTGTGGAACGGGTTGCAGTAATACGTAATAACTAGCATATGTGGAGACTAATATGAGATATGTAGTCTACATAAGGGTACAAGTTGGAGAACTTGTGTTCTGGACCAACCCATCCTAAGAACACTACATGGATCGTTATATGAGTGTCATAAGTGATTCTCATAGTGATCATGGTATATCTAGTCCTTTGACCTAAGATCATCAATGTTCCCTACATGTGAGTCATATACTTTGATACTTTCCTTTGTTGCTCGTAACTGAGTGAACTTAAAGGGGGTCATTGGGTATGCCACATATCATGTGGAGGGATTTGTATGATCAAGATGGGATTTGTCTCTCTTATGTAACGAGAGTGATATCTTCGGGCCCCTTGATAGAGTAAGACTTAGAAAATGCATGGCCATGCTCGGATGAGTTGATATAAGATATCAATGTCATCAGCTTAAGTTAGTCTACTCAGTAATCAAGAAACGAAAGATTGGGCTATACGAGAGTGACACATTCCATGTCTCGTGCTTAGTCTTAATATCTTGGACAAAGGGACAATGGCATATATCGGTGATGATCATAAAGGTTTAGTTGAATCACCGACAATCTTGTCACTTGGGTAGCAATGATGTGTTGCTACACACCGCTCATTACTTATGATCATAAATGTGATTTATGATCATTGCCAACGTGGCAAGAGCCTATTGGGTCGCACACACAGAGCTATTTGGATCATTAAAGTGCATGGGCTAATTATTTGGGTTATGGTTTCACTTTAATTTCGTATTAACAATGGGCCAAAGAGTTGAGCCATTATTAAGCCCGAAATTAAATCCTAATTGGATTAGGGCTTCGAAACCCATTAGGCCTGGAAGTTGAGTCTCACTATAAATACAACTTTTAGGTGAGAAATTCGCAGGTCTCCTTGCCCTAGCCTCCCAAAAGGACAGCCACACTCTTCTCTTGCAATTGCTTAGAGGACGCAAACTAGCCCTGCGAGCGCAAGAGAAACGTATCTGCTGGGACATGGTGGAAGCGTGGTGATCCCGAGAGGCTCGTGTGGATACTATAGAGAGCCTGAACATGTCAACTGTTCAGGTTTTGTGAATCATCTCTGCAGTTGAGTGAGAGATCTCTACCAAAAATTAGGTATGAAAATTTTCGAACACTTGGTTTACCCCGTTTCACTTGGATCCTGGAGGGTTTCGGTTAAATTCCGCTGCGCTGTTTGGCTCCCGAAACCCAACAGGGGAGTAAGTTTCATTGAGAAACTTAGTAAAGGTAACACTTGGATTCAATAGGTAATGTGACCATCATTAAAACCTACATCCAAAGACACTAAAACATAAAAAGTGCAATGAATATATACAAGATATGGCAACCAAATCCAGCAACCATTCACAGCCAACAAACACATGAAATGCAGCAGCAACAATAACTATAGGTTAGTCCATAAAACACATAATAAACATAACGAAATCACTATGGAAGCCCTCCTCAAGCTAATGCTTGGTCTTAGGAGGATTTTAACACTAGTTAGTACTAACTTTGGGCTCTAGTGTTAGTTTGTGCCCAAAAAGCCAATCATGAGATGATTGTATTTTTGCACATTGAGTCATGATATTTTATTGAGGCATTAATCCAACAATTATGTTTGTTGTTTTGTTTCTGCATAAATTAACAAACATAATCATAACCCTAAAATAATGATATTCTTAAACGTCCCAAGTCTAGTATTATTGTGGAGCGGGTTGCAATAATACATAACGACTAGCATATGTGGAGACTAATATGAGATATGTAGTCTACATATGGGTACAAGTTGGACAACTTTACTGGACCGACCCACCATGAGAACACTACATGGATCGTTATATGAGTGTCATAAGTGATTCTCATAGTGATCATGGTGTATGTAGTCCTTCGACCTAAGATCATCAAGGTTCCCTACATGTGAGTCACATACTTTGATACTTTCCTTTGTTGCTCGTAACTGAGTGAACTTGAAGGAGGTCATTGGGTATGTCACATATCATGCGGAGGGATTTGTATGATCAAGATGGGATTTGTCCCTTCTATGTAACGGGAGTGATATCTTCGGGCCCCTTGATAGAGTGAGACTTAGAAAATGCATGGCCATGCTCGGATGAGTTGATATACGATATCAATGTCATCAGCTTAAGTTAGTTTACTTGGAAATCAAGAAACCAAAGATTGGGCTATACGAGAGTGACACATTCCATGTCTCGTGCTTAGTCTTGATATCTTGGACACAAGGACAATGGCGTATATCAATGATGATCATAAAGGTTTAGTCGAATCATCGACAATCTTGTCACTCGGGTAGCAATGATGTGTTGCTAGACACCGCTCATTGCTTATGATCATAAATGTGATTTATGACCATCGCCAACATGGCAAGAGCCTATTGGGTCGCACACATAGAGCTATTTGGATCATTAGAGTGCATGGGCTAATTATTTGGGTTATGGTTTCACTTTAACTTCGTATTAATAATGGGCCAAAGAGTTGAGCCATTATTAAGCCTGAAATTAAATCCTAATTGGATTAGGGCTTTGAAACCCAATAGGCCTGGAAGTTGAGTCTCACTATAAATACAACTTTTAAGTGAGAAATTTGTAGGTCTCCTTGCCCTAGCCTCTAAAAAGGACAGCCACACTCTTCTCTTGCAATTCCTTGGAGGACGCAAGCTAGCACTGCAAGCGCAAGGGAAACGCATCTGCAGGGACGTGGTGGAAGCGTGGTGATCCTGAGAGGCTCGTGTGGATACCATAGAGAGCCTGAACACGTCAACTGTTCCGGTTTTGTGATTCGACTCTACAGTTGAGTGAAAGATCTCAACCAAAAATTAGGTATGAAAATTTTTGAACACCCGATTTACCTCGTTTCACTTGGATCCTAGAGGGTTTCGGTTAAATTCCGCTGCATTGTTTGGCTCCCGAAACCAATCATCTAGAAACCGTCATTTAACTGCCATCATTGTGCACTTCACACTAGGCCACAAAGCCTTCAATAAGTGCACTCCCCTCACTAAGCTTGGTTCGCCAAGCTCATGGCTCTCTTCCAAGCTTAGCCCTAGCTCCATGGTTGCTTGACAATATAGAAAACAACCATAAGAACAACAGAACCCTTACCAAAGTAGGTAGGCCAAAAATCATCCTTGATCCTTAAAGCATCGAAGCAATAGCTATACTTCGCTTCCAATTGCTTCCTTTTGCCTTCAATTTTAATCAATTTTAAGTTTGAAGGTATGGTGGCTATGGAGGAAGTGTGATCATTTTCTTGGGCTGGAAGAGCCCAAAAATGGGAGAGAGATAAGTGAATTGGCCACTTAAATGGCCTTAAATGAGCTTAAGGACACAAAACACACTTAAACAAGCTTAACCTTGCTTTATGTCATTTTTCTTCTCACTAATTATGGTCTCTTTGTCTTATACTCATTGGTGCACATGTGCCCAACATTTTTTACTATTTATCAAGCCTTGGCTACCTCCCCCATGGTGGGATAACCCTATAATTCCACCCTTTGACTTACGTCAAAAGCTTGGTAAGGTTTACACAAAGACATTTTGGTCCTTAATGCCTTTAGTGTTTCCTTTGTCCAAACTTGTCTTCCATGAGCAATTTCAAACTATTCATATCCTTCCCATAACTCTCCAAGTCTTTTTCTTGAGAGTTTTTCAATTGAGTACCCGAATTTCCAAAACCTTATAAAAAAATCTATAGGTTGCTTGACAAACAAGCAATCCTTAAGGCTTTTCTTGGGGGCCAAGTTACCAACTTTGAACACTTTTAAGGAGGTGTTAATCATTCCTTTTACCCGCCATACTTCAATCACTATAGTGAGAATTACACAATATAATGGTTTTTTACCATTATTATACACTTGTAATTCTCCCATTTTTGTGAGGTGGTAACACCAGCGAAGGTCTTCGACAGCCTTGACCAGACAGGCTTTTGAGAGACCTATTTTTCAACCTTTTCCAACCTCTCTAGGATTTTCTCCATCAAGATGGTAGTACCGTCCTCTCCTCATTCCCTGGTAGCCACAGGCAATGGAGAATGACGTCTTCTTTTCAATGAGTAACTTTTCTGGTGCGGGGATAGTGACTTCTCATTTGGGGATGGACTTCACTAACGGGAAGTTCTGGGCTCTTTTGGCCCAGTTCCTTCAGTGTGACATCCCTAGGACAGTATGTGCTCCATTGAGGACTCAACCTGAGAAACCCCAGTTCTAAAGCTCCTACGAGGTGACTTGTGACTTTTCTTTGGACATCTATCTAGAGGGGATGCTCTTCCTTTTGGAGGTGCTGTTGACCACCTTTGGTCAAGTTGTTGTATCAAGTCGGCCATGATAGAGCACTAAAAATCACAGAGGAAGCCCGTTGGGACTATCAGAGGAAACTCATCCTCTAGTAGGGAAGTCTCCATCGTAGGCTGTTCAGTCAGTACTTGAGTTTCCATTGCAAATTGGGACCTCGGGAGTCCTTTGCCCTTTGAACATCGAATCTCAACAACAGTGACTTGATAATGAGTTCCCACAGACGACGCCAAATGATGCCCAGCGGCATCTCTGTTGTATGACATGCTAGGCCTAAGAGAGACTTTCAGTGAGAAGGTATCTACAAGATCTTGAAGAAAACGGCTTAGGAGCTGCTCGAAGTATGTCTCTGGGGGAGGAGCCTTCGAGTCCCAAGTCAGTTTGTGAAAGAGAAGTTGTTTAAGAGTAGAGAGTATAAAAGAAAGAGTCCCATGCCCTCACCAAGGAGCCTCCTAAGTATTTATAGGAGGGTTGAGGGTGGAAGCCGTTTTGCACAGCCTATGCAGATCATAAAACATGTTCGGCTAAATCTGGTCCATACCTTCGGAGGCAGGTATCTCCATCTAGCCATAGGTAGTTCTGGTTAGAGGGTAGGGGCATGTGTAAGGCTTCTTTGTCATAGGCTCCTCAACTGTATTTTTCATTTCTTCATAAGATGCCATCGGGGATGTGAGACCCCTTTAGGCAGGGATTTTCCTCGAGGGCTGCTAGATAAGGCTCTTTAGACATGAGGACCATCTGTCGGAGGCATTTTGCTCTATCAAAGGTGACAGACCCATGCTTCAAGGGTTGGTAGTGTGCCCTTTGAAGGTGGAGGGGACCCTTTTTTCTTGGAATTGGTCACATAGATTTTCTAAGGGTGGATCAAAGAATCTTTCGGAAGTGGTTGTTACGAATCCTTCAAGGGTGGTGTTCAATAAGCCATTTAGGAAGTCTTTGTGGGTGGTAGCCGATGGCATTGTGTACGCCATCGTTTGTGTTCCCGCCGTGGCTCCACGACGGGGGTGACAGGGACCTCCTGTGGAATGTCATGGGTGGCCGTCCGATGGTCGATGGCGGGGGCCATAAAGGATTTTCGGTGCTGGAGAGAGCTGGAAGAGTGGGCGCCCGCAAGCAGTCCGGCCTGAAACATACAGAAAACATGGGTTAGGAGGTCCCCGGAGTGGTTTTCCGGGGAGGAGCGTCCGACGCCCAAGTCAGTGCCTCTAAATGACAAAGAATGAACATAAAATAGACTTGCGGGGGGTATTTCTTCGGCATGCACATAAGGGGAAGAATCTCGCCGGAGGCACTTTTCTGGCATGTTTAGAGAGAAAAAAGAAGGCTAGAACTCTGAAGCCCTCCAAAAGGTCTCATCTCTCTCTTTCTCAAGAGCCTTTCCTGCTGTAAATAGGGGAAAATGAGCCCCTCTGATTGTGACACGTGTATGGACGGATGCCATCCGTACCTCTAAGCAGAAAAAATCGGCCAGCCGTATGCAGGCTTTCTCGGGCAGTGATTTGTCGAGAATCGTGTCTCAGTGTGCCAGAGCACGGACTACAGTGGCCTGTCAGAATGCTTGAGGTCAACCTCTAGTGCGTACGGGCGAACATGTCAGAGACTCCTTTGTGTAACCCATCGCTCCTCCGAGGTCCCTTCGGCCGACATTACTTTTTAGGGGGACGAACAGGGACCTCTCCCCGGGGTGATACCATCTCTCCGGGGTTACCCACTCTTCCGAAGTCGGTTCGTTCGTCCTCTGATGGAGAGGCGATATGGCAATTTTTCGAGGTCGGTACGATGGGGCTTCCGAGGTCAAATATGTCAGGTGTGTGGCCCCCTTCTCTGAAGTCAGTGGTCAAGGCGATAGCACTTCGGCCATCACTTGCCCTCATTCGGAAAGCTGAAGTGTGACTTCGGCTTGTAGCCCTTTCGGGAGCACTTTCAGAGGATCCAGCTTATATCATTTGCAGGGAAGGTACTTCACCATTTTAAGGGCGTAGTTTGCTAGGGCGGATGTCGCATACCTGTCTTTCAGTGTCGTCAAGATTTCCAATCTTGTCTTTTCCATCTCAGATCGGTGGACTGTCATGCCTTAAAACTGGGCGTGTCAATCTGGGGATGCACCCAGATCTTTGGGATGTCAGAAAACATGCCCTAGTTTCTCGTGATGGTCGACATGTGGCAAACGTCAATTGGTATGGCACATCTTTTTGCATGGGAGGGGTAATTATGGTGACGTTTCGCTCCCACACAGTAGTTATGACGCCTTTTCAATTGCCCTTCCCTGCTCTATATAAGCTTCCCCTTGCCTTTCTTCTCATTTGTTTTTTCTTCATTCTCACTCTTGCTCCCGCTTTCTCTCGCCTTTTTCATCACTTTGGATGACGGTCTGCATGGTAGAGCGATTTCTGGCCATTATTTATGACGGTATCCAGGAATCCTAACTTTGGCAAGGCTTTTCGTGAGTGCCTTCCTCGGGAATCGTTCGACTTCTGCTAACTTCTCAACTTCCCTAAGTCGTCATTTTTTTTTTTTTTTTGCTGACGTTTTCCTTTCTTCTCGGAAGCTCTTCTTCTAGCTAACCATTTTTGGACTCACATCCTAAGCTTGAGTGGCCCTTTTTGGACTCATACTGATGCTTTTCCCCATTTTTCAGAGATGGCTGACGATTCTACCGCCTACTACAAGAGTCTCTTCCTTGGTCAGGTAGAGAAGGGAGAACAAGCAAAGAAAAGTGGCTCCAAAAGATGCAAGTCTACTGGGAGCGGGCCATCTTCGGCCAAGAAGTCAAAGAAGAGAGCCCTTACTCCACCTTCGGAAGATGTGGTGGAGGTTGATGAAGTTATTGCTACTTCGACCAAGGTTGCTCTTTTAACAGATGCGGTAGCCACTTCTACCAACGTTACTACAACCTTCGCCATGGTTGATGTTACTCCGATATCCACCAGGGTCCCTGCCCCCTCCGGGGTGGCAGCGTCATCTTCTGAGGCCGATACTGCTGCAATCAAGGTGCCCACCGGAGTAATCACCCCTTTCACTCCGTCGAGTCCTACCTCGTCGGTGGAGCTTTTAGGCTCCTTGGCCAAGAGTCCTTCTGTTGAAAAGCTGGAGAGGTGCCGCAAGGGTAAAGGCAAGCATATTCCGACCTTTGTGGAGGAGGCAACCGCGGTTGCGCCAGGTTTGCGTCGAATCCTGTTTTGACACCTGCTCCCTTATAACTTGTGTTTTCAAGGAGCTCTTTCTGACTCACGCCCCTCCGTTTTGCAGAGGACCAAGCGGCCCCAGTATGGATGGCTGATCATGCCCGAAGAAGGGCTCTTCGGGACTCCCTTCTCCCGAAAGATAAAGTTCCGAGGGAGCCATTTTGGGCCTTCACGGAGGACATGAACTTGTTCTCCGGGGATTGCCAAGAGATGGCTCCCCAGATGGCGAGGGGTATTCTCACCGAGGATTATCCTAAGGCGGTTGCTGAGGAGTGCGCTTCTGGAGACATCCTCGCCACTAGAGTTTTTGAGTGCGCCGCTCAGGTGATCCTTTTGGCCTCCTCTCTCTTGCCCAAGTGTTCTGCCTTCCCTTACGCTGCTTTTACTGAGGATTTTCTCCTTCTCCTTTGCAGCTTTTGGGGTAGAGTGAGCACCTCCGAGTTTGGGAGGCAGAGCAGTCTTCTGCCCGAGCTCGGGCTGAAAGTGAACTGGAGAAGGCCAGGCTCTTTTGTATTAACTCGGACATAGCTAATATCGAGTTAAGGCGCATAGCCAGGGAGAAGGTGTCTCTATTCCGGGATGAGTTCCTGATAGGCCAATCAGACCTTTTGAAGGACTTTTCTCATAAAATGCACGAACTTGGCGAGGAGGCTATGTGCTTGACTTCGCCCAATGAGGCCATTCAGAAGGAGAAAGAAGCGGAAGCTGCCCTTCTGAAGAGAACTCTTGCCGAAAAAGCGGCTCTTCAAGGCAGGGTTTACTTTCTGAGGAGGAGTGCGGCGAAAAGGAGGAACGCGAAGGGATTGTTGCGGAGGATTGCCGATCTTAAGGAGGAGATCCTGGGTCTCGAGAAAAAGGCTGTTGTTCTTGAGAATGAGGCGGACTCGCTGGACGTAGAACCAGACAAAGCCGCCCAAATGTCGAAGGTGTCCTTTCAGGACGGCTTTTGTCTAGCTCGCGATCAATTTCTGCAACGATACCCGAACCTCGAGACCTCTTTTCTTTCGGCCCTGGATATTCCCGAGGGTCCTCGGTGGACTTGGTAGAAAGCTGATCACCTCAACCTGCCACCTGTTCCGCTACTTGCGCCGAAGGCGACGGCTAGAGACACGGTAGCCGGAACTTTTCCCGTCGTTGGGGATCCTTAGATATCCTAGGGTTTTTCGTTTTTGTGCTCTTCTTGTATCAAAGACCTTCTTTAATGGATTCTTCTTCATTTCTTCACTTTGAGCAATTTTTTGTTTTCTAGTTGCCCTGGCTACTTTTGGCTAGGGGATTTCGGGAAACCATTCCCTGGCCTTTCTGCTGGCCGATCTCGTTTTCTCAGCTATCAAAGACTTTTTAGGCGAACACTAGATTGCCTTTGATGGACGCCGTGCCATCCTTCTCTTTAGAGAAGGAAAACGTAGCCTTTGAGCATGCGTGCTTCAGCCTTGTTCGGTGGGTAACCTGTGCAGGAGAAAAGAGAAATTTCTCTAAGTACAGCCTGTTTCCCTAAAAATTCTAAGTATAGAATGAAATTCTTAATATAGAACTCTTCTAGGATATTTCTCAATTTTCTCCCTTTGATGCTGCCAAGCTGATAATGCTCTCTTTAGGACCTTGCCCTAAATTGAGCGAGGTCCTTTTTCTTGGTGGTTGAAGTTCTCCCCTGAGATAGTCCTCGGGGTTCTGTTTTGGCCCTTCGGAGAATGAGATCTCCTTTTGGCGTTCAGCGCACTTTTACGCCTACAGCCACCTTTTACGGAGAAAAACATTTCTCCAGAGCTCGTTCACGCTTCAGGGAGTGACTCGAGTTTGGCTCCCCATTTCGAGGCTATTTCTTTCTTCGCCGAGCATTCCTCCCGAGCTTGTTCTCTTTTTGGTGGTCAATTTCAGTCGTTAAACCAGGAAGCGAGGTCCTTTTTCTTAGCGGCCGAAGTTCTCCTCTGAGGTAGTTCTCGAGGTTCGGTTTTTGGCCTTTCGGAGAACGAGATCTGCTTTTGGCGTTTGGTGCAATTTTGTGCCCACGGCCGCCTTTTTCGGAGAAGGCACCTCTCATGAGCTCGTTCATGCTCCAGGGAGTGGCTCGAGCTCGTTCCCCTAATTCGAGGATATAGAATCTTTTGCCAAGCATTCCTTCCGAGCTCATTCTTCTTTCGGTGTTTGGCTAATCCATCGAGTTCAGTTGTCAAACCGAGGTTATTTCCTCTTTCCGCCGAATCACTCGCGCTTCACTTGGTAGCTGTATTGCTCCAAGTGGGCACTGGTCTTTGTAGGCGAGTAAGGAAGGTTTTTTCTCCTTGGTTTTTCGGGAAGTTTGTCTGATAATTCCCAATTTTATCAAGGAATTTTCTCGGCCATTCTGGGTCTTCTCCCCTCTGCTTCTCCCAACCTTTCCATAGTCCCTTGTGCATACTTCTATTCGGGGGCTCCACTTCGGGGTTTCCACTTGCTTGTTGCCTTAGAACTAAGCTGGTGAACCAAAATGTCATTTGACTCTGAAGTTTAATGGCGAACCTTTTGGCCTCCATTGTCTAAAGACTGAAGCCGTTATGCTGTCGGCAATCATGTTCCTTTAAGCAGGCTTTTGTATGCCTTTTGCCTGCTTGATCAGTAGGGGTTTTGTCTTGTCTCACCAAACGAGGTGGTTTACTGTTTTCTCGTAGCATTTTGCTTCAGGCGTTGTTGGCAGTGAACCGTATTTGCCGAGGGCTAAGGGCAGTCTCTCGGGGTTACCCACTCCGATGGGAGTCTTTCGAGTATTTTATTCCGAAGGCAGTCTTTCGGGTGTTGGTGCATTTTTTCTTTTTGGCCATTCTCATCCTTTTTGGACGCATTTGTTTGCACCTCTTTTTGCGCGTTGTTCTGCACCTCTTTCTGCCGATGCCTTTCTATAATGGGCCTGAGCTTCCCTTCCGACGTTGTTCCTCTTCAATCAAGGAAGACTATCCGGAACATTTTCTGTACTTTTTGCCATTTCATCAGGATCTTTGGAAGATGCCTCTTTGTAGGGCATTTTTCCTTCCCTTGTCCCAGGTTTTTGTTCCCAGCAATGCCGGGCTTGGGTGATTCAACACTTTGTTAACCGAATATGCTAACTCAGGTGACTTCCCCATCCTTGGGCCTCCGAGGTACCATTCCAGTGTCGCAGTGTTTTTGCGCCTGGGATTCATTCGGCCGGGAGTTCTTTCTTTTGGGTTTCGCCTATACTCGGTCTTCGTTGGATTTCCCTTTTTCTGTTTCTAGACTTTCGGCAATAGTCTGCTGACGCCTGGGGTTATATTGCCCCTCTAGACTTGTGCGCGATGCAGTATCTTTGGAGTTCGGCACATTTTCCCGTTTACTTTATTCCGTCTGACGTCGCGCGGGGGTGAATCCTTTTTGGACGATGGTAGTGTGTCCGTTGGAGTAGGATCATAGCCTTTTGCCTGTTTAATATCAACGCGTAGGCGTCTTTTCAGGGTAGTGGGCTTGGTGTTGCTGTTTGAGGAACAACAACCTTTCTTTAGCCCAAACTCTTTTGACCGGGGGGGGGGGTCTGGACGGCACCGAATCTACCTTTCCCGTCCATCATGTTCCGAAGGAAAGCACGTCCTTTGGGTGTTCATCCCACTACTCTTTGTTTCACCCTGAGCTCTTGGGTCACCCCTAGTCCCCTCGTCAAAAGGATTGAGAGAGGAGACTTTGGCTCGACATTTGCACACGAACATCTTCGGCCTATCCACTGCAGTATTTCGACCACGGTGACGCGTGGGAAATTATGCAGGAAAGCCACGGCGATATCCGGAGGATGATCATCCCCGGGATGGGAAGTCCCTGTTCCTTAATTGTTCGGCCGCCGGGCGAGTCTCCGGCGCGGACGGGGGCCTCAGGGAGCCTTTTGTCCTTAGAACGCTGAGTTTTTGACCGCGGCTGCCTGGAAAATTTCCCACAGACGGTGCCAAATGATGGCGTCGTGTACGCCATCGATTGTGTTCCCGACCGTGGCTCCACGACGGGGGTGACAGGGACTTCCTGTGGAATGTCATGGGTGGCCGTCCGATGGTGGATAGCGGGGGCCGTAAATGATTTCCGGTGCTGGAGAGAGCCGGAAGAGTGGGCGCCCGCAAGCAGTCCGGCCAGAAACATACAGAAAACAGGGGTTTGGAGGTCCCCGGAGTGGTTTTCCGGGGAGGAGCCTTCGACGCCCAAGTCAGTGCCTCTAAATGACAAAGAACGAACATAAAGTAGACTTGCGGGGGGTATTTCTCTGGCATGCACATAAGGGGAAGAATCCTGCGGGAGGCACTTTTCTGGCATGTTTAGAGAGAAAAGAGAAGGCTAGAACTCTGGAGCCCTCCAAAAGGTCTCATCTCTCTCTTTCTCAAGAGCCTTTCCTACTGTAAACAGGGGAAAATGAGCCACTCTGATTGTGACACGTGTATGGACGGATGCCATCCGTACCTCTAAGTAGAAAAAAGGGGCCAGCCGTATGCAAGCTTTCTTGGGCAGTGATTTGTCGAGAATCGTGTCTTAGTGTGCCAGAGCACGGACTACAGTGGCCTGTCAGAATGCTTGAGGTCAATGTCTAGTGCGTACGGGCGAACATGTCAGAGACTCCTTTGCGTCACCCATCGCTCCTCCGAGGTCCTTTCGGCCAACGTTACTTTTCAGGGGGACGAATGGGGAACTCTCCCGGGGTGATACCGTCTCTCCGGGGTTACCCACTCTTCCGAAGTCGGTTCGTTCGTCCTCTAATGGAGAGGCGATATGGCAATTTTCCGAGGTCGGTACGATGGGGCTTCCGAGGTCATATATGTCAGGCGTGTGGCCCCTTCCTCCGAAGTCAGTGGTCAGGGCGATAGCACTTCGGCCATCAGTAGCCCTTCGGCTATCATCATTCTCATTTCCCAAACAATGTAGCCATTTTTACCCATATTCAAACTTCCTAGTTAACATTAACATAAATAAGCAATAAATAACTGAATTTAACTATTACCTTAGCAATATTAAATGCAAGCATTCCATGTCTTAACCAATGTCTCAGCTATCTTAGTTTTAGTCTCTTCTAGGTCTTGCTATAGTAGCTTGAGTAATTCCCTACAATTGATCATTTAACACATAAATGAATCATTCATAGGCGAAGATTAAAAATTTACCATGTGGTTTAATTAGCTAAACTAACTCTTCTACGGACTTATTTAATAACTGACCCTTAATGTTACTTATGCTTCAAATTTTGCTCCGATCACTTGAAACTCGATTTTTATTATTTATTTTACCTAAAAAGAACTCAAAACCACTAATTGCAGTGACTTAGAACTTGAACAATGCTGGAAGTACATCATGAACAAATCCAAAATTTAAATATGTAAACCAAATTTGATCAATTCATTTAGCCATAATTCTTTTGCTTGCCCAATATTCTTCTCTTACTATGTTTTCTTAATTCTAACAATTAACTTAAAAGAAAGGGTAAATGACACCTATTATCCCTAAACTATCCCAATGTTGCTTAATCATTCTAAAACTATAAAATGTTGCCTAATTGTCCCAAAACTATGCAATTTTTACCCAACTTCTGTCACTTTTTAATGACTGGCATGCTGTAGGACAAGTCCAAAAAATGGGTAGTTTGAGGATGATGGTGCAACAATTAGGTAGTTTAATGATGATGATGCAACAATTCATAGTTTAAGGATGATTAAGAAACATTGGGCATAGTTTAGGGACAATTAGTATTACCCACTATAGGCTAGTCCAGTTATGGTGCAAAAATTTTGCATTTAAACCCCCAAGTTTGGTATGTCCTGTAGGCCATTAGGACAACACCCTTAGTGTACATACCCAAGTGGCCCTCTTGGGCACTATGTAAACACATGCATATTGGTCCAACCATTATACAAATATTCACATTTTATGCACACTAGGGCAGCAAGGAAGGAAAACACTAGCATAAGTCTTAATCTTGGCTACCACACATTATGTAATCTTAGTAGATTCATGTGCCTAGCCGCTGCATTGGAATCTTCCTTAAAAATTGTATTAATCTAGCCATTTCCCCCTGTGTTTTCTTGATTCTATTATCAATCAGAGTCTTTAGAAAACCAGGGAAACAATATTTACATCAATAGCCCACCTATGGATGAAGTTATGGATTTTTTAAGTTGGTTACAAAATTCTGACTAAATAAATAGTAACTTAGCCAATTTTGCAACAACATATCTTTGGGTACAGGGATCCAAATGTATAAATTCAAAAGACCATTCAAACCTCTGGATGTGCTTTGGGTGTGGTGAAAATTTCATACTAATATTCAGTTTACAAAGGGAGTTATAGTACTTAGAGTGCGGGGTCAAAAGTTTGGTCACTTTATGACCATTTTGCCCATACAAAATTTTATAAGGATGCAAACAATTCATTCACAAGAGGTAAGCCCCTCAAGGCTATTCCATACATGTCCAAGACACCTAGGAATTACATTCCCTTGTAGCTAGCATCTTTACATAGCCAATACAAAATTTACAAACGAGCAGGCCATCTTACACACATAGGCAGCCTATACATACCATCAACATGCATAGCAAAATAGCCCATAATTGTTCACATACTTGTCCAAACTTTACATTCCATACATGTACATGCATCCATGCACTACAAAATTTTCTTAACTTGGCTAAAATATACACCCTAGTTATATGAGAGCTTCAGACACAATGCACTGCAGAAATAGAATGCTGGACAACTACTGCGTAGTACAGTAAGCACCATCACTAAAAATTCCGAATGTGCTCCTAAAATCATGAAAAAGTCTAGATCACCACTAGATACATGGAATTTTAAGTACCTGAAATTTCAAATTAAAACCCAAACAAAAAAGGTCATTTTGAATGATATTTATCTACAACACCTTAAAAGGACAGATGTGAGGGGAAGTAAGTTTCACTTGGAAACTTAGTAAGGAGAACACTTAGGTTCTTAAGTCATATTAGCCTTGATATTACCTGCATTAAAAGACACTGAAACACAAGAAACACAATGCCTATATTGAGAAAAAGGGAAGCAAATGCAACAGCCAAACACAAACAACAAACACATGAAATGTGGCAGCAACAAGTATCAATGGTTAGTCAATAAATCATCTAATAAACATATGCAAATCACTATGGCAGCCCTGATCAAGCTTAAGCATAGTCTTAGGAGAGTTTTAACACTAGTTAGTATTAACTTTGGACTCTAAATACCCCAATTTTTCTGCTATCATTGTGCACCTCACACGAGGCCACAAAACCTTCACTAAGTGCCCTCCCCTCACTAAGCTTGGCTCATCAAGCTCATGGCTCTCTTCCAAGCCTACCCCTAGCTCCATGAATTCTTGAAAATATAGTAAACATTCCATGAGAGCAAGAGAACTCCTTACCTTATGGGTAGGCCAAAATTTAAGCTTGATCCTAGGTGCACCCAAGCAATAGCACCAATAAGCTTCCAATTGTGCTTCCTTGACTTCAATTTCAACTAATTGCAAGCTTAGAAGTATGGTGGCTTTGGACGAAGTATGGAGGTGAGGGGGCTACATTTCCTTCCTGCTAAAGGAGCCCAAATGTGAGAGATAAGGATAAAGATGGCCGCTTATATCGACTTAAGTGCACAAACACACTTAACTAGCCTTAACCATGCTTTATGTCATTTTCCTTGCTACAAGACCATGGTTTCTTAGCCTTAATTCCTTAGCACACATTTGAATTCCAAAGCATGATGTCTCCATTTGACTTAAGTCAAAGAAATGAACATCCAAAGGCATAGACTAGGACACTTTGGTCCTTAAAGCCCTTTATGTTTTCTTTGTCCAAAATTATCTTCTACAAGCCATTTGGTCCTCAAGTAGTATTTTCATACCATCCATATCCTTCCCATAACTCTTCGTAGCTCTCTTTTGAGAGTTTTGCAATTGAGTACCCAAATTTCCAAAACCATACAAAAAAGTCCATAGGTTGCTTGACAGACAAGCAATCCTTAAGGCTTTTCTTGGGGGCCAAGTTACCAACTTGGAACACTTTAAGGGGGTGTTGACCATACCTTTTATCCATCACACTTCATTCACTTCGGCGATAATTACACAATATAATGGTTTTTTACCATTATACCACACTTTGTAATTCTCTCATTTTGTGAAGTGGTAATAATTAATGTCATGTACCCTAAAAGAAAGAATTCTCATTTATAAAATAGCACCAAAGATGAACAAAAATTAGAAAGAAAATTGAACAAAATAACATTTTCTACATTTTTCATAAATCATAGCTTAGGTTCCTTAACAACCAAGCTTGTTCTAAGCTTTCCTATGCTTGATTCATCTAACAAGCAAGTAAAAGAATCAATTTAAACAATGCTTACAGCACCTCCACCGTTGAACTAATCCTAGAAAATTAAGAGGAATATAGACCATCTACTTACTTGCAAAATTGAGCTTAACTCTTACTTCTCATGCAAGAACATCAAATTTCTTCACTAATCCTAGTAGAATTTGAATTTAATTTAGTGGAATAAGCTAGTTTTTAGCTTGGCTAGAGCGTCAACGGTTCGGTCATGGAGTTTCTAAGGATGAGAAACAGGTTTTAGGTGGGCTGAATGGAGAAGAAGCTGATTAGGTGGGGTTAGTCACAATCACTGCCTCACCTACACTTGCCATGCACCTGGTGCCCAATGTGTAGGGATGGGCGTGGACCTTTGCTCCGGTGGAGCTCCAATCTGATCCGCTCCAGTGGATCGGGCTTTTTAAATGATCCATTTATTTTGAGATGGATCGGATCATGATCCATCTTGATATTTTACAAAATGGGGCGAATTTTGGAGCTCTGGTGGAGGTCCAATGGAGCAAGGGTTTAGCAAATAAAATTTAACCCCTGTTCGTATCCTTCCTTCGATTGACTGGTTGTGCTCGAACCACACCTTCGTTGCTCTCCCTCACAATCGATTCGGCCGTGCTTCATCTCTTTGAAATCTCTTACCTCTCCCCGCTGCCTGTTCACATCCTTCTTGATCTCTTCCTGGTACGTCCTAACCCCCTCTCTCCGCTTCTCCTGTTAATTATTATTCTGGGTTATCGTAATTGTTTCGATTCAGTAATTCCTTGTTTTGATTTTCCTTTTGGTGGTTTTCTGAGAATGTGGGTTTTTTTGTACTTTTCTAGTTGCTTTTTTTGTTCACTTGCATTAGTAATTTGCATCTTGTAATTTCCAGACAAGTAGACCTATATAAAAGAGCGAGCCATTTATCTTCCATTGGTTCAGGTATAAGTTGATGAAGAGGATTTAATTAGCACCCCTTGCCTCGTTGTTTCTGTCTTTGTGGCAATCTAGTAATTTGCTTTATTTGATTAATTTTAGACTCTAGTAGTCTAATTCATCGGCCATTAGTTGTAATCCAAGATAAATATAGCTAGTAGTTATATATGTTTATGCTTTTTCTCTGTCTGAGAACTTATGCTTGACCACTGATAAGAAACTTGTTGCAGTTTAGGATAGCCAAGTAGAAAATCGAAAGAGATGTGGTACTTAATCTGGAGCAGCTACTGTACAAATAGTTTGGTGGGTCTACTAAGTGATGTATGACAAAAATGAGCTATGCCCGTTCTTATGACAGAAGAGCAAGGTAAATGAATAACTTCTTTTTTGATCTGTGGAAACGAATAACTGCTGTGTCTCTGCACTTTTATTCACTCTTAATTTGTTCCAGGTGGGATGCAGCTGCAAGTGATGTTTCACTCAATGGAATGAATCTTCCTGCAAGTGATGTGCGGAAACAAATCATGTTGCAAAGTGCAAATTAGTGCTAGATTCTGTTTGGTGGATGCTTAGGTTGGTTATATGCATTTTTTTTTCTACCGTAATGTGATTCATCGTTCATAACTTAATAAAAAAAAAGCATATGGTTGAGATAAAACAAATCATGTACCGTAATGTTAGATGAACTTCCAGATTGGCCTTAAGGCCCCTACTAATCTGTGGAAGGTGTAGCAGTAGATCCTGTCTCTGTATGTATAGCAGCCAGCTGGATTAGGGGACTGGTTATTTATTTTTAATTAGAGTAGGCAATTCTTTTTTTTCATTCTTTGTTTTTTATTTCAAACACATTTTTTATTTGTTGGTCATGTTAGAAGTTCATTTCTGCATTTCTGCAAGTTGACAAAAAGAGTGATTAGCTTTTGAGCTTTTCAACAAACCAAAGTTAACCTCACATCTGTTCTGCTTGCATATTGGTGTAATCTATTCAGATGGAAATAATCATCTTTTCCCATATAAAAGATTGCCCAATCAATTCAGCCCTCTTCATTGAATTGGGACATGTTTCGATTAATTTTGTCCCATATGTCTAAACCTTTCCGTCCTGTGCCATGAGATGTGTCAGTCCATGCTTCGAGCCTTCTAGGGTTTGTTTATCCAGGATTCTGAGTTCTGGTTGTGGTCATCAATAACCTCTTGTATGTGTCGTTTGAACGACATCTGATATCATTATCGCTTGCTTGTTTGCAGGAGGTTGATCTATCTCTCTGTGTTGATGCTTCTAGGTTGTGTGGAGTTGTGCAAAACCAGTGCTTGACTTTGCTTTCATGTATTGTCCCCCCTCTTTTATTTAACATTCAGAAGAACTAGATAGCGATGTGTCTGTGTTTCCCCATTTACCAGCTTGTGGTTAATGCTGTGCTTAACTTCTCAGTAGTAAGTTTTCCCCCAAAAAATAATCAGAATAAAAAATAAAATTCAAATAAAACATGAAGATTTTAGTTAAAAGAGTTTGACTTGTATCTCATATTCAGTGTTATAGATATGAAGGGCATGTTTTACTAAAATTGCTGAATAAAGAAGATGTGAGATCTTTGAATCAAATCTGTCTGGCGTGTCCTCGTGTATAGACTAAGGATGTTTATCTGATCGAGAAAGAGATTTAAAATTGGGTGAGTGTACAGGGTACAGAGAGCCAAACATGCTCTTTCCAGTATTCTTTAAAAACAAACATAATCCTTCCAGTTCAAATTAAAAATATATGGGGCAACTATATTTTCCCCTGAGCTTTGGTACTAGTCGCAGTCGTACTCTCATATTTAGAAACCAACCCACACTTGCTTGCCCTACAAGTGACCAGATCTTGGGCAGAACCTGTATCCTTCTGCTTTAAAAGCGCTTGCAAACCGTGAATCAATATCTGTTTGTATTAGCATTTATTTGAAGCAAGCATTCTTTGTTTCAGGTGAAATAGAAATGGATTCGGACTCTACATCTCAAGCAGATAACAATGATATGAATCCAACCTCACAAATCCCAATTGGCGAAGATGAGATATTAGCACCAACTACAATAGGGAGTGGAAGTGGTACGTATACTGCTAGTAAGAGTAAACTTAAGTTTCATGTTTGGTAGTTCTTTACAAAACAAGAAGTTGGTGGAAATTGCCGGGCAATATGCAATGGTTGCAAGAGATCATTTGTTGGTGGGCCAAAAAGTGGGACATCCCATCTAAAAAACCATATTGATAGGTGTCCAAATAAAAAGTTCAAAGTTGATATGAATCAAGTTATGGGGTCCAACAATCAAGCTAATGTTGATGGGAAAATGACTATTGGGAACTATACTTTTGATGAGAAGACAGCAAGAAGAGATTTAACTCAAATGATAGTTCTACATGAGTATCCATTATCCATTGTTGATCATGTTGGATTTAGAAAGTATTCTAGCACTTTGCAACCACTATTTAAAGTGCCTTCTAGAAGAACAATAAGGCGTGATATTCTAAGGCTGCACAAGGATTTTAAGAAGCAAGTGATGAGTTTTTTGGACACCAATGAAGGAAGAATTGCTATCACAACAGACATGTGGACATCAGACCATCACAAAAAAGGGTATATGGCAGTTACTGCTCATTTCATTGACAACACTTGGAGTATACAAAAGCGCATCATCAGGTATATTAAATACTTTGTATAATTAATTGGTTGTTTATATGCATGTTTCTTATGAATTGTATATTAAATACTTTGTATGTAGATTTGAATATGTTCCTGCTCCACATACAAAAGATGTGATTGTGAAGCATTTGATGGATTGCTTGCTTGATTGGAATATTGATAGAAAGCTCTCTACAATCACTGTTGACAATTGTTCTGTGAATGATGGTGTTGTTAGGGACTTGGTTGGCAAAATCAGTGATGGTTCTTTGTTATTGAATGGAAATTTTTTCCATATGAGATGTTGTGCACATATATTGAACCTTATTGTCAAGAGTGGTTTGGATGTTATTGAAGATTCTATAGAAAAGATTCGTGATAGTGTCTTGTTTTGGACTGCTTCCCCAAAAAGAGTGGAAAAATTTGAAGAGCTAGCTCATCAATTGAAAATTCCAACGAATAAAAAGTTGTCTATTGATTGTAAAACACGTTGGAATTCAACCTACTTGATGCTTGTGACAGCTATAAACTACAAGAAGGTTTTTGAGCGATGTGAAAAACGTGACATTGAGCCGGGGTATAAAATTGCAACATCAGAAGTTGATTGGGATAGGGCTGCTTTGATTTCAGAAAAACTAAAATTGTTTTATCTGGTTACCGAGAAGTTCTCTGGTACAAAATATCCTACAGCCAACTTATATTTTCCAAATCTTTGTAAGATTCGGTTGGCATTAAGAGGATGGATTTTAGACCCAAGTCCTTTAATTTCTGAGATGGCAAAAGATATGTTGGGCAAATATGAGAAGTATTGGGCAGATGTACAAGGAATTATGGGTGTTGCTACATTGTTGGATCCTAGGTATAAGAGAGTTTTGCTCAGATATTATTTTAAAAAATTATATGAAAAAGAAAAGGTTGATGAAGAAGTTGAAAATATTGTGCAAATATGTAGCAGTTTGTTGAGAGAGTATGAAATGAATGTGTTTCAATCACCTGTTGTTAGCACTTCATCTGTTAGATTGGTTGATGAAGAAGAGAATATTGAGGATGTTCCATTGGACTATGATACTTATTCCTTAACGAATAGGCGAGGTAGAAGTGGAGGAAGGTTGGAGTTGGAACGTTTTTTGGATGCAGATGTGGTTCCAAGAGATCCTAATTTTGATATTTTAGATTGGCGGAAAATCAATGGTCCAACGTTTCCTGTCTTACAAAAGATTGCTAGGGACATCTATGCTATACCCGTTTCTACTGTTGCTTCAGAGTCCGCGTTTAGTACAGGTGGGAGATTGGTGAGTCCTCACCGTAATAGGCTGCAACCTATTATGGTTGAAGCATTGGCATGTACTCAGAATTGGTTGCAAGCAGAGAATAAGGGTATGTAAATGTTTCTTTTATCCATTATTTTTTTGCTAGGTTAATTTGAAATTTTTTTTTATTATGTGCAAATAATTTTTATTTTTAATTTGTAGTTCTATGGGAAAAAATACTCTCTTCTCCCCAAATTTTTATGGAAGATATTGAAGAATGTGATAAATCTGATAGCAGTGATGATGAGGATTTGAATGTTGCAGATAATTAATAGGTAATGTTTATTTGTTACTTTTAATTTCCTTTTTGTAGTTTGTATTTATAAAAAAAAAATAGGCATGTTGTTTTCCTAAAATTTGTTATATTATTAAAAAATACATCGTTTGATGTTCAAGCTTGCAGTAGTTACTCTTCATTTGCTTGCTTTAGTTTTTAACTTGATTAAAAACCAGTTACTCATCTCAGTGGCTTTCTATTGTTTCGAAATAGGTTGTTGAGCATGGTCTTGGACATCTGCCTTTCACAGACAAACAAATAGTTATACCGACAGGTATTCGTGATATGAAAAAGAAGATTTGTCTTGAAATGACAGTCATTATCTTCACCACCACAACCACCACCACCATTTATGCCTGCCTCACATCCTTATAGAGATTCTGGGAAGTTGATGTATGTTATGTCTGCGAAGTTGATTCATGTTATGTCTACTTATCTAGTGCCTGGGAAGGAGAGAATGAGAGATAACCATGCTACATTAATGATCTCTCCTTTTCTACAAATACCATTAAAATGGTAGTTTTGTATTTTTAAACAATGAGAACTGAAAGTGTTTGGCAAGTGTGTATATATGGTTTAGCAAATGAAATGTTTCTCTGTAAAAAATTATGTTGTCCACCATTTGCTGTCATTCCACCTTTCCTTATTGACAAGAATCAGAAATGTTCTACCATATTTTAAGATTTTCTTTTATTCATTTCAGGGTCTGTCTATACTGGAGTTGATTTTTGCAAGAAATTGTGTGGAGTTTCTATTGTGCGAAGGTGAGAGTTAATTAGGTTATATTTTCATTTTCAGAAAAACTAGTATGAAATGAGACCCTCTATTGGTTGCTATAGTGATGTAATTGTAACTTTGTTCCTTCCCCACTATATCAACGTGGATGTTTGACCTTGACTCTTCATGAATACTTGGATGTTGTTTAATTCTTCTACTTATTCAGCATTGTTTATGTTGCAGCCACTGTTACTTTGATCACCGGGATTCAGAAGAGGGAGAGGAAGAGTAGTCTTAATGCCTTTAATTTATCAGTGGTCCAGTATGCACTTGGTGTGTAATTGGTTGTTTGTGAGGTTTTCTTAATTAACTGAACTTGTTTGGAGACGTGTAATTTAGCACTGCCAATGTGGAGTCAAAGTTTGGTTGCATTTTAATTCTACTATTTTTTTTTCTACCGTTACTGAATTGTCTCTATAAAAAAATATTTGAAATAGCTATTTTTGTGCATATTGAAAATTATATTTTTGCGCATTTCTTTGTCTCTATAAAAAAAATATTTGAAATAGCTATAATTTTTTTTAATTATCTATCAAAATATTATGAATTGGATATCTATGGATCATCCATGGATATCCACAAGTTAGGTGGAGCGGATCGTGAATCGATCTATAAATAAGTGGGGCAGGTTGTGGATTGATCCATAAAGAAGTGGATTAATAGTGGATCACTCCATGGAGCGGGTTGATCCGCTCCATGCCCATCCCTACCTATGTGGCTACTTTGGAGAAAAAAGGGCACCTGCATACAACAAGGTGTAAATCTTAGCACCTAATCAAGCATTTCGCTATACCTAATTCCTTCACAGCTTTAATTAAATGCCAAGTCTCCAGCTTTCTGAAACATGCAATTTCATCCCAAGATTTTTAAGGGTCACACTTAAACTACCTATAGACAATCTAGTCAACCTAAAATTTTATAAAGATAAAGCGTGAATCATGAAAAATTGTGGTCCCTCAAATTCAATACTTTCTCATGTTCTATCCAATTGTGCAATAAAAGTGGGTCACTATGTGGGATGACCAAAATACCCATCGTGGCCTAGTTTGTCTAAATGACCAATTTTATTCAGTTTTAATTGCGATACCATATTAAACTGAGAATCTAGCTTGCAAATATTACCTAAGAGTAATAATTACCAAAATAACCTTGTTACATTGGTAATTTGGGTCCCCCATAAATATGGTCATTGCAAGTGCTGGCCTATTGGGGTAGGTGGGTGTGATGGTTGTTGTGCCTGTGAGTAAAAGGAGGAAGAGAGACGTTGGATGTCTGGAGATAGAAATTAGAATAAGTAAGAATTCAGGAATGTTAAAATAATGTTAATATTACTTATTATACTAATATAGTTAGTAGCCTCATTAGGCTCAACAAAAGTTCAAGCCAAACACTATTAAACTTGAGATTAATTCATTAGGAGTTAGAACTAAAAGTTAAACTCAACTTTGGGTTTGTGTTACCACCTCACAAAAATAGGAGAATTACAAGTGTGTCACAATGGCTAAAAACCATTATATTGTGTAATTCTGACCATGGTGATTGAAGTGTGGTGGGTAAAAGGTATGGTCAACACCTCCTTAAAAGTGTTCTAAGTTAGTAACTTGGCCCCCAAGAAAAGCCTTAAGGATTGCTTGTTTGTCAAGCAACCTATGGACTTTTCTTAAAAGTTTTGGAAATTCGGGTACTCAATTGCAAAACTCTCAAGAAAGAGACTTGGAGAATTATGGGAAGGATATGCATGGTATGAAAGTGCTATTGGAGGATGAAATTGCTGATGGAAGACAAGTTTGGACAAAGCAAACACTAAAGGCATTAAGGACCTAAATGTCTTAATGTAAACCTTAAGGTGTACAAGCTTTTGACTTAAGTCTAAGGGTGGAATTGTGAGGTTATCCCCCCATGGGGGAGGCAGCTAAGACTTGATAAATAGCCAAAAATTTTGGGCACATGTGTACCAATAAGTTTAAGACAAAGAAACCATAATTAGTGAGAAGGAAAGTGACATAAAGCAAGGTTAAGCTTATTAAGTGTGTTTTGTGCCCTTAAGCTCATTTAAGGCCATTTAAGTGGCCAAGTCACTTATCCCTCTCTCATTTTCGTCCTCCTCCAGCTCAAGAACATAGCCATACTTCCTCCATAGCCACCACACCTTCAAACTTGGAATTGATTGAAATTGAAGGCAAAAGGAAACAATTGGAAGCAAACTAGAGCTATTGCTTGGATGCTTCAAGGATCAAGCTTGATTTTTGCCCTACCCACTTTGGTAAGGGATCTCTTGCCTCATGGGTTGTTTTTTATATTTTCAAGCTACCATGGAGCTAGGGCTAAGCTTGGAAGAGAGCCATGAGCTTGATGAACCTAGCTTAGTGAGGGGAGTGCACTTATTGAAAGTTTTGTGACCTAGTGCGAGGTGCACAAAGATGGCAGTGAAATGAGGGTTTCTAGAGCCCAAAGTTAGTACTAACTAGTGTTAAAATCATCCTAAGACCAAGCATTAGCTTGAGGAGGGTTGCCACAGTGATTTATTTAAGTTTATTACATCTTTTATGGACTAATCTATGGTTATTTTTGCTGTTGCATTTCATGTGTTTGTTGGTTGTGAATGGCTGCTGCATTTGTTTGTGATCTCTTGTATATACGCATTGTGGTTTTTGTGTTATAGTGTCTTGGGATGCTTTTGTTAATGATGGTTACATTACCTATTGAATCCAAGTGGTACCGTTACTTAGTTTCTCAATGAAACTTACTCCTACCAATTCTGTCATTTTAGGTCCATCAGAAAGATCTCATTCAAACTAAAATTTTTTATTTGAGTTTTGATATAAAATTTAAGGTACATGAATTTCCATATGTCTAGTTATAATCTGGAAATTTTGGTGCTTTTAGGAGCACATTTGGGATTTTTAATGGTGGTACTTATTGTGGTGTACAGCAGCTGCCTAGCATCCTATTCTGGAGTCCATTGTGTCTTAGGAACTCCTGTAACCTAGGGTGTGTATTTAGTTGGGTTAAGACCAATTTTTAGTGCATGTATTCATGTAGATGTAGTGTATTTGAAATGAGACAAGTATGTGAACATTTGAGTAATGTTTTGGCTATATAAGTGGTGTCGTGCGAAGCTGCCTAAGTGTCAATGATGGGTTGCTTACTTGTAAATTCTGCTTTGGCCATATAAAGTTGTTAAAAGAAAGGAAATGTAATTTCTATGTGTAATGGACATATATGGGATAGCTTTTTCGGGTTTTCCCCTTATGAATGAAGTGTTTACACACTTATGAAATTTTGTATGGGCAAAATAGTCACAAAGTGACCAGAATTTTCACTCTACACTTAAAGCCCTATATCTCCCCGTGTACAGTGAATTTTGGTATGAACTTTTTACCACACCTAGAGAACATCAAGAGGTTCAACAAGAATTTAGAATTTTTCAATTTGAAGCCCTGTAGCCAAAGATATGATGTTGCAAAATTGGCTAGGTTGCTGTTCATTTAGTGAGAATTTTGTAACCAACTTAAAAAATCCATAACTTGGTCCATAGGTGGGCTATTGATATAAAACAAAATTTTGTGGTTTTCTCTAAGTCTATACTTGACAATGGAGCATAGAAAACAAGGGAGACACATGGCTAGATTGATACAGTTTATTAGTGGAAGTTATAGGTGCAGTGGCTGATAACTTAACAAGATTGCCTAATGTGTGGTAGCCCAGATTAAGACTTGTGCTAGTATTTTCCTTCTTTGCTTCTAAGGTGTGCATGAAATGTGAATATGTGTGTGACGGTGGGACCAATACACATGCGTTTACACAGTGCCCAAGAGGGCCACTTGTGTATGCACACTAAGGGTGGTGTTCTGATGGCCTACAGAACATTACCAATCATAGGAGTCTAAATGCACAATTTTGGCACCATAATTGGACTACCCCAGAGTGGGTAACAGTTTGGGATTCATTAGACATAAAAATTGTTCTCGAGCTTGAATAGTTTGATAAAGGCTTAATTCATTTCCCACCCCTATATGAGAGGTTGCAGCATTTTTGTTTCCTATTCAGAAAGCTTGGGCACACTGATAAAGATTGCGAGATGCCTAAAGAGTCTACCTTATTAGCACTATATCGGGACTAGTGAAGGGCATTGCCATTCAAAAGATGAGCCTATTTGATGTTTGGTAAAGGAGGCCGTACATAATCAAAGAAAGGTAAGGTGTTAGGCAACACAACATAGGCGAGTCTAACACTAGAACTAGTGCTGATATGGATGGAGTTCCTGATAGCCAAAGGGCTATCGCCTGCAAAACCCTTCTCCCTTGAAGGAACCTAACACCATCCTCAGAACTTTATAACACCAACCTTGGAGGAATCTCTCCACCACCATCGGTGATACATATAGCCGACTCTAGAAAAAAGGCTCCTCCCCACCCTCACATTTGCACACTACCAACCTTGGCATTATAGGTCCACCATCCTCGATGAAGGGGGCCTTCCTGAATAGCCCTAGGCGAAAATCATTACCCAAAAGGGTCTTGAACTTCCGAAGGGGTCTTACAGAGAAATGACAAATATGGTTAGGGAACCTTTGACAAATAGGCCTTGCACCCACCGCTACCCTTTGTCTAGCTGAACACGTGTCATGATCTGGAAAGGTTGTGCAAAATGGCCTCCTCCCTCCACCCTCCTATAAACACTTAGGAGGCTCCTTCGTAAGGACAACGAGACTCTTTCTTTCTTACTCTTTGCTCTTAAAAAATTTCTCTCCTGTGTACTGACTTGGGCGTCGGAGGCACCTCCCTTGGAAACACACTCTAGGGAGCTCCTAACCCCCTTTCTTCAGGATCTTTCAAAGACCTTCTCACCGGAAGTCTCTCTCAGGCCCGACATGTCCTACAACAAAGATGCTGCCAAGCATCAGTTCCAGAGGTAATGATGAATTATGGGTTGAGTTGATGATGAGAAAGGAAAGAAGGATTCAGGAGATCTGGATAGAGTCTCAGTTGGAATACAAGAGCAAGGAGCCATGGTTCCCAGGAATAAAGTTGATGGAGATCCTTACTTGACTAACAAGGATAGGGAGGTTGACAAAAAGCTAAGGGATGTCCATGCTCATTTTAAAGAAAAGAAGATGGCTTGGCCCTAGGTGAAAATGATCATGCCATTATGTATGATAGGCGAATTGAACAAGTAAAGCTCATGTGGGCAAAGAGAGTAGGTTACCTTAGTGTCCAACCAAAAGCTCGAAGGATACTTTAGACATGATACATTTTTCTAGGAAGGCTATGACATGGAGTAGGTAAGTTTGAATAAAGGAGGGGGTTGCCAATTCTAATACATTAGGACAGGCGTGCAAGGAAAATGACCGTATGTTAAAAAGTTAGAACTTGATGATATCGAGGTTAATGTTTGTCCAATCAAAAAGAGGTGTGTAAGTGAGATGCACTGCAAAATAGTAGTAACTATGTGGAAGCCCAACCGAGAGCTATGGCAGCCATTTTTGTGAACTACCATGTAGTGGGACACTCACTGTCAATTTGAATCCTATCTAATCTCTTAAGGCAAGAAGTTACTATGCTAGCATTTCTTAGCAAAACATGGCTTTCCCCATCTTAGTTGGAAAAAGTGAAGCTAAAGTATGGTTTTCATAATATATTTGTTATGAGTGGCAAGAAAAAGTTAGGCGGTATTGCTTTCCTTATGAACCATGAAATAGTTGCTAGCTTGTTAAGTTTTTTAGAAAAACATGTGGATCTGGGAGTCAAAATTCTACCCAAGACACCTAAATGGATAGTCAGATGCTTTTATGTAAAACCAAACTAAACAAAGTAGAATTATGGGCATTGCTCAAAGCTCGCTAGAGGAGAAGCTCTTTACCTTAGATATTGGGGGTGACTAAAGATTTTTTTCAACTCTAAGAAAACAGGTGCAGATGTGATAGAAGATTGGCCAATGGAAAATTTTGCTAAGGCTATGTGCTTGTCTGCCCTAAATGGTATTTTTTTCTCAAACATCATGCTCTCATGATATATTTGTAGCAAGGCATTAAGAAATCTATGCCTCATAAGCATTTCTAATTAGAGGTAATGTTGTAGAGGGAAAAGGATTGCGTGGGGATTGTAAGGATAGCTTGGTGAGATAGAGGGGAACATGAAGGGCTTAGGGGAAATACTTTGATGATTGCCCAGGTGCTAGGTGTCACAGGCCGTTACCATTAATCCCATCCATATCAAAAGGGACCCCAAGAACATTACACTAATTCAGTGTTAAGCCTACGTAAATTTGTCCCTTAGTAGGCCTGTTAGTTAATTAAATCATTAATGCAATATTGTTTTTTACAATGTCTCATTATGGCTGTAGCTCAAAAACCACAAAAATAATTTACACACACACAATGTAGCTAGCCAGCATTTTAAATATATGCATTTGTAAAAAAACTTATTGTTGTGCACTGTCGATGTCAGGGCCCAACTTACCCCCACCCTAAACCATCTTAAGAGGCTTAAGATGAACTAGTTATTTTTAATGACCAAGCTGGATTATTTATTACTTAATTGATTTCATATGGTGAATTAGGCTTTGTGTTACCCACTCCGGGGGTAGCTCAATTATGGTGCCAAAATTGTGCATTTAGACTCCCAGGATTGGTAATGTTCTGTAGGCCATCAGAACAGTACACTTAGTGTGCATAGCCAAGTGCCCTTCATGGGTACTATGTAAACACATTCATATGGGTCCAACCATCACACACATATTCACATTCCATGCACATGATGGCAACAAAGAAGGAAAACACTAGCAAAATTCTTAATCTTGGCTACAACACATTAGGCAATCTTGTTCAGTTCTAGTGACAAGCCACTGCACTTGTAACTTCCACTAATAAACTATGTCATTCTAGCCATGTGCCCCCCAAGTTTTCTTTGCTTCATTATCAAGTACAGACATAAAGACAACCAAGGAATTTTGTTTTACATTAATAGCCCACCTATGGATCAAGTTATGGATTTTTAATGTTGGTTACAAAATTCTGACCAAAGGAATAGTAACTTAGCCAATTTGCAACATCATATCTTTGGCTACAAGGCTCCAAATTGAGAAATTATAAATCCCAGTTCAACCTCTAGATGTTCTCTAGGTGTGGCCAATATTTCATACCAGGATTCATTCTACAGAGGGAGATATAGAAGTACAGAGTCAAAATTCTGGTCACTTTATGACCATTTTTCCCATACAAAATTTCATAATTGTGCAAACACTTCATTCCCTAGAGGAAAGCTCTCCAAAGCTACCCCATATATGTCCATTACATATAGGAATTATATGCTTATCTTGCAACTTTATGTGGCCAAAAAAAAATTTACAACTAAGCAGCCTATTATTCACACTTAGGCAGCTTTGCATCACATCACATACATAGCCAAAAGATTACTCAAATGCTCACATACTTGTCTCATTTTACATACAATACATGTACATGCATACATGCACTATAAAATGCTCTTAAATTAGCTAAATACATAGCCTAAGTTACAAAAGTGCCTGAGACAATGGACTCTAGAACAAGATGTTGGATAGCTGCTGCACAACATAATAAGTACCATTACTAAAAATTCCAAATGCGCTCCTAAAATCACCAAACTCTCCAAATCAGAACTAGACATATGGAAGTTAATGTAACTAAAATTTTAGATAAAAACTTAAACCACAAATGTAAGTTTTGAATAAGATCTTTCTTCTTGACCTGAAATGATAGAATTGAGGGGACAAAGTTTCATTGATAAACTTAGTAAGGGTTGCACTTGGATTCAATAGGGCATGTAACCATCATCAAAACCCTCATACAAAGACACTAAAACACAAAAACCAAAATGCATATGTACAAGATATAGCAACCAAATGCAGCAGCCATTCACAGCCGACAAGCACATGAAATGCAGTAGCAACATATACCATAGATTAGTCCATAAAACACATAATAAACATAACCAAAACACTATCGTAGCCCTCCTCAATCTAATGCTTTTTCTTAGGAGGATTTTAACACTAGTTAGTACTAACTTTGGGGTCTAGAACCCCTCACTTCACTGCCATCATTGTGCACTTCACACTAGGTCACAAAACCTTCAATAAGTGCACTCCCCTCACGAAGCTTGGTTCATCGAGCTCAAGGCTCTCTTCCAAGCTTAGCCCCAGCTCGATGGTTGCCTGAAAATACACAAAACACCCATGAGAGAAAGAGAATCTGTACCAAAGTGGGTATGCGAAAAATCAATCTTGATCCTTGAAGTGTCCAAGCAATAGCTCTAGTTTGCTTCCAATTGCTTTCTTTTGCCTTCAATTTCAATCAATTGCAAGATTGACTGTGTCATGGCTATGGAGGAAGTGTGGCTGTGTTCTTTGGGTAGAAAAGGCCAAAAATGGGGGAGAGATAAGTGAATTGGCTACTTAAATGGCCTTAAATGAGCTTAAGGGCACAAAACACACTTAAACAGGCTTAAGCTTGCTTTATGTCATTTTCCTTCTCACTAATTATAGTTTCTTTGTCTTAAAATCATTGATACACATGTGCCCAACATTTTTTATGCACTTACAAGCCATAGCCGCCCCTCCTTCAGTGGGAAAACTAGAAGTTGCTTCCTTTGACTTAAGTCAAAGACATACACATCCTAAGGCCTACATTAGAACACTTAGGTCCTTTTGCCTTTTTGTGTTTTCTTTATCCTTAGTTGTCTTCGATGAGCAGTTTGGTCCTCCAATAACACTTTTATACCATTCATATCCTTCCCATAACTCTCCAAAGCTCTTTCTTTAGAGTTTGTAGTTAAGTACATAAATTTCCAAAACCTTACAAAAAAGTCCATAAGTTGCTTGACAAACAAGCAACCCTTAAGGCTTTTCTTGGGGGCCAAGTTACCAACTTGGAAAACTTTTAAGGAGGTGTTCATTATACCTTTTACCCCGCACACTTCAATCACTATGAAGAGAATTACATAATATAATGACTGTTTGACCATTATGCCACACTCGTAATTCTCCCATATTTGTGCGGTGGTAACACTTTGACTCCCAGGATTCTTAATGCCAATTTGTTATTTACCTACGTGGGAATCTCAAGCTTTTGAAGGCTTAATAGGTTTTACTTAGCTTTACCCAATTGATGGAATTTCCACAATTGAAATTACTTAGGTGGTTTATGAATGCATATGGGGTGCCTGAGCATGAGTGTGTGTCTTAGTGTCTTTAGGGGTTTATTAGGACCTGCCTAATGCCAAACATACACACACACCCAAGCATACATACATGCATACACATTAGTTTAATAGGTTCCAAACAATGCATGCATTTTTGCTAACATATCATACTTAGTGCCTTATGGCTTACTTGAGCCCAAAAATACATACAAGGCATAGGTAATGTTTCATTCTAAGGCCTACCCCCTTGCCCTCAGTATTTACAAATATGTACAGGCTAAAATTTGCAAATGGGGACTACATGGCCAAAAATCATATACACCAAAAGTTTGATGTACCAAGTGTCGTGCATCATAAACCACTTCGTTCAAACTGTCTCTAAGCCCATTGTGACCTTCAATTCTACTTTGACTTGACACTTAGGCCATAGTTCTCTTATTCCAATATTGGTCCTAGCTCATACCACCATGGAGCCAAATATAGCCCATCCAGGCCTACAAACACAGCAACAAAACACAATCATTAATTCAATTTGATGAATTTTCCCTACTTCCTTTTTGTATGCCATAAATTTTAGTGTATACTTCTCTATAAATTTTAGTGTATACTTCTCTATACATAGACCTCTCTTAGAGGTTCCCTAGCCCTTCAATCTTCCACTTGTTTACCTAAAATAGGCAAAAGAGGCCATGTGTTATAGCCCTCCTAGCGGAATGCTCAGGGAACCAGGTAAATTCATAAATCCTTAGTTTAAATGCCTTAATTAAAGGTGAATTAGCAAGAGCAAGTAAGTTATCCAAGGGTTAGTTGGTTCCAAGCAGTATGGCAATGGGTTTGCTTGGGGGCAAAATGGTCAATTTGCACCTCAAAGGGTCGGGACACATCTCAGGAGTAGAAATGATGTTTTCAAAACCCAAAGCCCAAGTTAGCAAAGTTTATGAAAGCTTTTAAGTACCTAGTTACTATTTGAAGGTGGGGTAAATTTGTAAGTTTTTAAAAAGTTTGGGGTGGAGAGGTGTTTTGTTGTTAAAATAGTTGGAAGGGATGAGTTTTTGGCACTATTCCTTCATCCCTTCCATTTCATTTTCGTAGCTCCCTCCAACCCTCTCCAATTCTCACTCCAACCCATGAGGAGGATGGTTTGTTTTATACTTGTTTTGTTGTTTTCAAGCTTGTTGGGATGATTTTGTGCTTGGGCTGTGTTTTGTGCATGTGGTAAGCTTCAGTCCTTGTTGATTTCATGTTTATTGAGTTAATTTAAGCTTGGGTTTAGTTGGGTTAATGTTAATTTGGTGCCATAAGCATTATGTTGCTTGGAACCTAGGAAAATCCTTAGTGCAGCTTTGGATTGTGTTGTTCCTGGCTTGTGGAGCTTGATTGTTGCTAGTTCAACATTAATTCAGGTAATTGATTTATGATTCTTGCTTGATTAATGTGATTCATTGGTTGCTTCAAGTAGAATTCATGTGTACCAATGAGTTTAAGACAAAGAAACCATAATTAGTGAGAAAGAAAATGACATAAAGCAAGGTTAAGCTTGTTAAGTGTGTTTTGTGCCCTTAAGCTCATTTAAGGCCATTTAAGTGGCCAAATCACTTATCCCTCTCTCATTTTCTTTCTCCTCTAGCCCAAGAACACAGCCACACTTCCTCCATAGAGACCACACCTTCAAACCTGCAATTGATTGTAATTGAAGGAAAAAGGAAGCAATTGGAAGCAAACTAGAGCTATTGCTTGTATGCTTCAAGGAACAAGCTTGATTTTTAGCCTACCCACTTTGGTAAGGGTTATCTTGCTCTCATGGGTTGTTTTCTGTATTTTTCAAGCAACTATGGAGCTAGGACTAAGCTTAGAAAAGAGCCATGAGCTTGATGAACCAAGCTTAGTAAGGGGAGTGCACTTATTGAAGGTTTTGTGATCTAGTGTGAATTGCACAAAGATGGTAGTGAAATGAGGGTTTTTAGAGCCCAAAGTTAGTACTAACTAGTGTTAAAATCCGCCTAGGACCAAGCATTAGCTTGAGGAGGACTGCCATAGTGATCTATTTAAGTTTATTGCATGTTTAATGGACTAACCTATGGTATATGTTGCTGCCACATTTCATGTGTTTCTTTGTTATGAATGGCTACTGCATTTGGTTGTTATATCTTGTATATATGCATTATGGATTTTGCATTTTAGTTTCTTTGGATGCAGGTTTTAATGATGGTTACATTGCATATTAAATCCAAGTGCTACCCTTATGAAGTTTCTCAATGAAACTTACTCCCCTTAATTCTGTCATTTCTGGTCCAAAAGAAAGATTTGTTCAAACTGACAGTTTTGGTTTGAGTTTTCATCTAAAAATTTAGATACATGAACAACGATGTGTCTAGTTGTGATCTGGAAAGTTTAGTGATTTGAGGAGCACATTTGGTATTTTTAATGGTGGTGCATATTGTGTTATGCAGCAGTTGTCCAACATCCTGTCCTGGAATCCATTGTGTCTCAGGCACTCCAATAACTTAGGGTGCGTATTTAGCTGAGTTAAGACCATTTTGTAGTGCATGTATGCATGTACATGTAGTGTATATAAAATGAGACGAGTATGTGGACATTTGAGTAATGTTTTGGCTGTGTAAGTGATGTGGTGCAAAGCTGCATAAGTGTGAATGATGGGCTGCTTACTTGTAAATTCTGTTTTGGCCACATAAAGTTGTTAAAAGTAAGGGTATGTAATTCCTATGTCTAATGGACATATATGGGATAGCTTTGGAGGGTTTTCCCCTTGTGAATGAAGTGTTTTCACACTTATGAAATTTTGTATGCCCAAAATGGTCATAAAGTGACCAGAATTTTGACTCTGGAGTTAAAGTTCTATATCTCCCTGTGTAGAATGAATCTTGGTATTAAATTTTGACCACACCTAGAGAATGTCTAGTGGCTAAACTAGGATTTGGAATTTATGAAGTTGGAGCCCTGTATCCAAAGATATGACATTGCAAATTTTGCCAAAATATTGATCATTTGGTCAGAATTTTGTAACCAACTTAAAAAATCCATAACTTGGTCCATATGTGGGCTATTGATGTAAAAAAAAATTCCTTGGTTTTCTCTAAGTCTCTACTTGGTAATGGAGTAAGGAAAATAGGAGGGTATATGGCTAGAATGATATAGTTTGTTAGTGGAAGTTACAAATGAAGTGGCTGGACACTAGAACTTAACAAGATTGCCTAATGTGTGGTAACCAATATTAAGATTTGTGCTAGTGTTTTCCTTCTTTGCTGCCATGGTATGCATGAAATGTGAATATGTGTGTGATGGTTGGACCAATATGCATGTGTTTACATTGTGCCCAAGAAAGCCACTTGGGTATGCACACTAGGGGTAGTGTTCTGATATGGCCTATAGAACATTACCAATCTTGGGAGTCTAAACGCACAATTTTGGCACCATACTTGGACTGCCTCAAAGTGGGTAACAACATTGGTTGTGTTGGACTAGTTGAGTTTTGAAGCTTAGTGTGATGGTTGTGTGCATTGCTAGCTTGGAGTGAATTGTGCATTGTGGCCTGGGAAGTGTGTTTTGCAGGTTTACAAAGTGGGATGGCATCCCAAACTTGTTTGGGAGCCTTTGGAAGCCTCCAAAGAGGCTTAAGAGGCTTTTCTGGGTTCAGGTCACGGGGCTTTGGCACCTAGGTGTCATTTGGTTCCACAGTGCCCAAGATCCATTTGAACCCCACAGAGCAATGTGGTCCTGGCACCTAGGCCTGAGTGCATCTCTCCTAGTGCCTAGGCGCTAGCACTCGACAGGATTCACATGCTGTAGTGTATTGACCATGAATTTTCGCTCGGGTGTCCGATTAAGGTAATTCAAGTTTCCACGTGAAGCTAAGAGGAAGGGCTATCATTTCCATATTTTTCCTAAGCATGTTATAGGCCAAGTTTAATGGTGTTTTCTCTTAAAGTGAGGGGACACTTGGCCACAATAGTCAAGTAAAAGGTTTAGTACAATCGGGGAGCGTATTTCAACCTTTGGGTTCAAGGTCCTAACTTGGAAACCTTAGTTCATGTAGTAGGGTCCAGGGGAACCTAGAATTTATTAGTCCAATGATGACCGTTGCCACTCCACTAAGGTGACCAAAGTAATGGTGGACTGGTATGTCCCTTGAGTGAAGGTTTAGTACACAAGTAGCCTAAGCAAGGTTACTTGAGGCACAAGTAAAACCCTAGTGCACTCTTGGTAAGGATTTAAAATGAAAGCTTAGTACACAAGTAACCTAGACAAGTCTAAGGACTTGAGGTACTATGTGCAGGCTTAGTACACTTAGTGAGTTCTTTGGAACTCAAGCAAGGTGCATCCGCTATGTTCACCTGTACAACAATCAAAGGATGTTTTAAGTTACTACGTCGATCAGCTAAGGATTACTATGAGCAAGTTAGGGGCCAGAACTAGCTAGGAACAGAGTGATGCCCGTGAAAGGACTAGGAAGAAGAGGGGTCCCAAGGGACTCAAATGTATGCACATATGTTAGACCACCAAACTGCAAGTGTGCGTAGTAGATTTTATATTTATTGTATATATGTCTATCCTCAATAATTTTCTTGCAGGTTGAAGAATCCCTTACTTAGAATCATTGATTCTCACTCCCTTAGTCTTTGTTGTGTAGATATATTCTGCAAGGCTAGCAACCATAAAGCATTGTTGAGCTAGGCTCATGAGCAAGTATACAGTTTATCGGAATCTTTATGATTCTAGTTTGTAGTTTGCTTGCTGGTTGTGTTATAGTACTAACTACAGTTGTCTTTTGGCCCACAGAGGCTAGTGAAGCACAAGGGAGGGCTTTCAAAGCTTGCCACTGGGAGTTTTCTCTAAGGTGGAAGCTTAGTTATGGATCTCAGTAGAGTTGTCTAGCGTATAGTTTCCATAAACTAGTTTGCCTCCAAGTTTACCTCCAATGTTCATGTATGAGTAGTGTACTGTAGAGTTGCTCTTGGGTATGAGCATAGTCTACTTTTGTTTCGATGTTCACATGTGGTTGATTATTTATACTTAACCACATAAATGCTTTGTATGCTTTGACAGTTTTGATGTTCAATTTTAATGAAATGTCATGGCAATGTTTTTTGGTCTTACAACCTATTGAATCATTCAAGTTAGAGCATTTACCCACACATGACTACATAGTAGGTTAATTGACTAGAAGCATGTTGCTTTAACTAGTGTGCACATAATCAATTAGCCAATTATGACTAATGTAGGACAAGTTCCTATAGGCTTATTCGGTAGGCCTATGAGGAGTCGTGTCAGTTTGGTATCAGAGCTCAGTCATGGTCATTGGAGGCTAGGAACTGAGATCAAGTGGATTGTCCTTGTGCTAGGGTAGTTAGTACTAACCAACATTTTTGAGTTGTCGTCTGGCTTTGGCTATAGGTTGCGATGGTGAAACTAGTTCAAGTATGCTTTTAGATGCTAAGGTCCAAGAATGGACCATAGGAATCTAGTGTCGCAACATAGGGATAGTTGGTTTGGCTTGCACTAAGGTAGGGCAATACGTTGGAGCAAGTAGTTAGGATGTGACCACCATCCTAGGAAGTTGTTTGGACCTCAATCGTGAGGTAGGCTACACAGGAGGAGATAGAATCCTCCAAGGTGGGGAGTACTCTCGGGCCTGGTATACTACTCTGAAAAATCCAAACTTGAAGCCATATACTTGAATGGGTTAGGCAACATTGAAAAGAGTCAAGCATGGGCTAATTTATGGGGTAAACACTTGGTCACGTAGGCTACAAAGCAATAAGGGTAGCACTCGTGTAATTTTCCATCAAGAGTAAGAGCTTGAGGCCAAGCTTCCCAAGGGCTTGAGTTATCATATGAAGGTGCTTGACAATCATAGATGTGGGTAAAGTAAAATGGTGCATTGTACCCATATGTAGACTACATATCTCATATTAGTCTCCACATATGCTAGTCGTTATGTATTATTGCAACCCGCTCCACAATAATACTAGACCAGGGACGTTTAAGAATATCATTATTCTAGGGTTACAATTATGTTTATTACGTTACGCAGAAACAAAACAACAAACATAATTGCTGGATTAATGCCTCAATAAAATATCATGACTCAATGTGCAAAAAATACAATCATCTCATGATTGGCTTTTTGGGCACAACACTAACAATCTCCCACTTGCACTAAAAGCCAATCATCCATGTATCTAATACCGATGGACCTAGAATGGCTATCATGCTTCTGCTGCGTAAGGGGCTTTGTCAGTGGATCAGCAATGTTGCTGTCTGTCGAAGTCCTGCATATCCTTACATCACCCCTCTCGATGATCTCCCTGATGAGATGATAGCGTCGGAGTATGTGTTTGGATCGCTGGTGAGATCGAGGTTCCTTAGCCTGTGCGATTGCTCCATTGTTGTCACAATAGAGCTCTATCGGGTCGGTAATGCTTGGAACCACTCCAAGTTCAGTGATGAACTTCTTGATCCAAACTGCCTCCTTCGCAGCATCAGAGGCGGCAATGTACTCAGATTCTGTTGTAGAGTCAGCTACTGTCTCTTGCTTTGAACTCTTCTAGCTCACAGCACCACCACCAATACAAAACACATAACCAGATTGCGATCTAAAATCATCCTTATCGGATTGGAAGCTTGCATCGGTGTAACCCCTTACAACGAGCTCATCTTCACCTCCAAAGACCAAGAATGCATCCTTAGTCCTTCGTAAGTACTTAAGGATGTTCTTAACAGCTGTCCAATGACTCTCACCGGGGTTCGATTGGTACCTACTCGTCATGCTCAAAGCATATGAGACATCGGGACGAGTACATATCATGGCATACATGATAGATCCAATTGCTGAGGCATATGGAATCTTACTCATGCGCTCTCTCTCCTCAGTTGTACTCGGACACTGAGATTTAGAAAGAGTGATACCATGTGACATGGGCAAGAATCCTTTCTTGGAATCTTGCATGCTAAACCTCTTTAGCACCTTGTCAATATATGTACTTTGACTTAGGCCAAGAAGCTTTCTAGATCTATCTCTATAGATCCTGATGCCTAACACATAGGCTGCTTCACCCAAGTCATTCATAGAGAAACATTTCCCTAGCCAAGTCTTCACAGACTGTAGCTCAGGAATCTCATTCCCGATGAGTAGTTTGTCATCTGCATACAACACCAAGAAGACAATCGCGCTCCCACTAACCTTCTTGTAGACAGAAGGTTCATCTTCATTTTTGATAAAACCAAACTCTTTGATTGCGTCATCAAAACGAAGATTCCAACTTCGAGAAGCTTGCTTCAGTCCATAAATGGACCTTTGCAACTTGCACACTTTATTGGCATTCTCAGGAGTGACAAAACCCTCAGGTTGTGTCATGTACACATCCTCAAGTAGCTTTCCATTTAGGAATGCAGTTTTGACATCCATTTGCCATATCTCATAATCATAGTGTGCAGCAATAGCAAACAAAATTCGGATGGATTTAAGCATAGCAACTGGTGAAAAAGTTTCATCATAGTCAATACCATGAATTTGCTTGAAATCTTTTGCAACCAATCGTCCCTTAAAGGTAATCACATTACCATCCATGTCAGTTTTCTTCTTGAAAACCCATTTGCACCCTATGGGTTTTACCCCTTCAGGTGGGTCAACCAAAGTCCATACTTGGTTTTCATACATGGATTCCATCTCGGATTTCATGGCCATTAGCCACTTCTCAGAGTCAGGCCCCGACATAGCTTGTTGGTAGGTTGTGGGCTCATCTTGATCCATGAGCATCACATCACCGGTGTGAGTCACAAGAAATCCATATCTCTCGGGCTCACGCCGAATCCTACCAGTCCTACGTGGGCTTTGTGCTACAGGAATAGACTCTTGAACCACAACATCTTGTGGTGTCTGTTCAGGTTCCATTTCAGGTTCGATGTCTTCTTGTTGTTCTTGAATTTCTTCAAGTTCTACTTTCCTCCCACTAGTTCCTTTAGAGATAAACTCTTTCTCCAAAAAGACACCAGTTCGAGCAACAAACACTTTTTGCTCAGAAGGATTGTAGAAATAGTAACCCTTTGTTTCTTTGGGATACCCAACAAAAAGGCATTTTTGAGATTTGGGCCCTAGTTTGTCAGAGGATTGACGTTTCACATAAGCATCACAGCCCCAAATCTTCATAAAAGACAAATTGGGACGCCTCCCACTCCATATCTCATATGGTGTCTTTTGAACCGATTTAGATGGAACTCGGTTTAGTGTAAAAGCGGCTGTCTCTAGAGCATGTCCCCAAAAGGAGTTTGGAAGGTCAGCTTGACTCATCATAGAGCGAACCATGTCTAACAGAGTTCGATTTCTCCTTTCAGATACACCATTCCATTGAGGTGTACCTGGTGGAGTGAGTTGTGATACTATACCACACTCCTTCAGATAGTCAAGGAATTCTCGATCCAAGTACTCTCCACCTCGATCTGATCGAAGCACTTTGATACTCTTCCCGAGTTGATTCTCTACTTCATTCTTGAATTCTTTGAACTTTTCAAAGGATTCTGACTTGTGTCTCATAAGATACACATAGCCATATCTGCTAAAGTCATCAGTGAAAGTAATGAAGTATTGGAAACCTCCTCTAGCTTGTGTAGACATAGGGCCACATACATCACTATGTATGAGTCCTAGTAAGTCATTAGCCCTTTCACTTTGCCCTGTGAATGGGGCTTTGGTCATCTTGCCCAACAAACATGACTCACATGTCTCATATGATTCAAAATCAAATGAGTCCAAGAGTCCATCCTTATGGAGCTTGGATATGCGGGTCTCATTTATATGGCCCAAGCGACAGTGCCAGAGATAGGTCGGGTTTGAATCATTTAATCTGACCTTCTTGGTATTCACATTATAGATTGGATCTTCGAGGTCTAGAACATACAACCCATTGCTAAGTTGAGCACTACCATAAAAGATTTCATTCAAATAAATAGAACAACATTTGTCCTTTATTATAAATGAAAAACCTTTCTTGTCCAAACAAGAAACAGAAATCAAATTTCTACTAATAGTAGGCACAAAGTAGCAGTTGTCTAATTCTAAAACTAATCCACTAGGTAAAGTGAGAACATAAGTCCCTACGGCTAAGGCAGCAACCCTTGCTCCATTTCCAACACGTAGGTCCACTTCACCTCGGGCCAATCTTCTACTTCTACTTAGATCCTGCACATTTGCACAAATGTGAGATCCACATCCAGTATCCAATACCCAAGATGAGGAAGTAGAAAAGTTAGCCTCTATAACAAAAATACCTGAAGTGGAAGTCTTACTTCCCTTTTCCTTAGCAAGTTCTTCAAGATAGAGCTTGCAATTGCGCTTCCAGTGTCCAGGTTGCTTACAATGGAAGCACTCCCCTTCCTTTGCCACACCACCCTTTGGTTTCAGTGCAGCTGAAGAAGAATTAGCATTGGACTTTCCATTAGCTTTATCCTTCTTCTTGTTGGCTTTTCCCTTTCCCTTGCCCTTTTGAACCATAAAAATGGGCTTAGCCTTCTTAAGGTTTTGCTCAGCAGTTCTCAACATGTTGAGTAATTCAGGAAGGGACTTGTCAAGGTCGTTCATGTTATAGTTCATGACGAACTGACTGTAGCTTTCAGGCAACGATTGCAAGACTACATCGATAGCCAACTCTTTCTGAAGAGCAAATCCCAAATTCTCAAGATTCTCAATGTACCCAATCATCTTGAGCACATGAGGACCCACGGGACTTCCCTCAGACATCTTGCACTGAAACAATGCCTTAGAGGTCTCAAACCTCTCATGCCTAGCTTGCTCTTGGAAAAGCATTTTGAGATGTTCGATCATATCGAACGCCCCCATGTTCTCATGTTGCTTCTGAAGCTCAGATTCCATGGTAATAAGCATGAGGCATGCAACATCCAAAGCATCATCAGAATGCCTCTTGTGAGCATCGCTTTCAGCTCCTGGAGCAGTGGTAGCAGGCTCATTCGGAATAGGCTGCTCTAGGACATAAGCCTTTCTCTCTTGTTTGAGGACTATCCTCAAGTTTCGGTACCATTTGAGAAAGTTGGTCCCATTCAGTTTTTCCTTCTCAAGGATCGATCGCAACGAAAGTGTCGATGTGTTTTGTGCCATGGTTATCTACAACGGTAAATATGCAGTGTAAGAGTCATGTATTTTAATTCATTTAATAAGGACTTTTATTAAACGATACTCCCACTATTTTCCTCAAAATAATAACCCTCGATATTATTTCGGAACACCTCGGCGCTAAGGTATTCTAGTGGGCCAAGATCCATATTTGACCACAACCTGAGTCAGCTTTGGCTTTTCTCTCAAGTTACAGCTATTTAGGTAGGCAACTCCTTGCCAATTGCATCTTATGCAACTCTTGGATAGTTGGGTGAACAACACTTGTCCAAGCTCATCTCATGAACTTAAGCCCAACTCTATGCCTCTAAGTCCCTAATCCTATTAGGATGACTTAGTTAAGTCGGACCCAAAGTTAGCAATTTGGATATCACTATTATCCCATCGCGCCTTACCAAGATGAACATAGGTGCTTTGCTTTGGCAAACCCACCTAATGTTGATCAAAGTCTTGACGAGTGCCAACATTTGGAAGGCATCACATTTAATGACTTAATATTTGTTTGAGGGATTTTTCTTTTGATCTCACCAATTTGTTATCTCCGGTTGTTTTATACATGCATCACATACAAATATAAAACATGCATCTCATGCTTACAAGAAAGTAAACGTGACATGGTTATAGCCCAAACTATGCGATATTCTCAAGCCAATGAGAATATCATAAAAGCCTAAGAAAAGAAAAGAGTCTTCACAAGCTCCTTCTCTTCCTTTCTTGGTTGCCCTTTTGTTGTCATCTCCTTGGACATACCATCTTGGATGATCCTTGGACCTTGGATGATCCTTGGACATACCACCTTGGATGATCCCATAATGCACCATTACATCAATAATAGAAACCTCGAGTTACATTCGAGGGGAGTAAGGTGAGAAGAGAATGTACAATGAGAGTGATAAGAAAAGGCACGACTCGCAGGCCGTATTTACAAGTACAACCAATCAAGGGCTATAACCATGCACCATGCTTCAAACACCAATCAGCATATCATGTCAAATCTCATTCAACAAAGATGCATGCCAATTTTCGTGTGTTGATTAACCAGTTTTTATTTATGTGGCGCTTCGCATACGGCGGTCCCGCTGGCCTGTCAGTGGGCGGTGGTTCCGCTGACCGGTCAGCGGACGAGGTCAAGGGGAGCCGCCCTTGCGGGGGGCGTGGGGGGCAGCGCCCCCCTGCGCAAAAAATTTTCTTACAATTGCTTAGCCCGAAATCTTGTATTTTGAGAAAGTAGGCACCCGAGACTCCTCTATTCGAGCCACCAAAAATACCTTACTTTCAGTGCCCGAACAGGCCGAATCCGAACAAAGCTAGGGTTTTTGCAACTATTGCAAGAATCCTAATCCATATAGGTATCTCATACCATTCAATTTGAGATTAATCTCATTAACCAATTTGTGTCGTTTCTTCATATATCTCATATGTTCATTACGAATTCCAGTTTCATGCATCTTGAATCAATCTAATTAATCATGGCCGAAAAGCAACCGAACACATAGCATCATGCGATTCAACACTCAATCCCGATTTAGGGTTTCACCAGTAGCTCTGATACCACTGTTGGGTTTCGGGAGCCAAACAGCGCAGCGGAATTTAACCGAAACCCTCCAGGATCCAAGTGAAACGGGGTAAACCGGGTGTTCGAAAATTTTCATACCTAATTTTCGGTTGAGATCTCTCACTCAACTGTAGAGTCGAATCACAAAACCTGAACAGTTGACGTGTTCAAGCTCTCTATGGTATCCACACGAGCCTCTCGGGATCACCACGCTTCCACCACGTCCCGACAGATGCATTTCTCTTGCGCTCGCAGTGCTAGCTTGCGTCCTCCAAGGAATTGCAAGAGAAGAGTGTGGCTGTCCTTTTTGGAGGCTAGGGCAAGGAGACCTGCGAATTTCTCACTTAAAAGTTGTATTTATAGTGAGACTCAACTTCCAGGCCTAATGGGTTTCAAAGCCCTAATCCAATTAGGATTTAATTTCGGGCTTAATAATGGCTCAACTCTTGGGCCCATTATTAATACGAAATTAAAGTGAAACCATAACCCAAATAATTAGCCCATGCACTCTAATGATCCAAATAGCTCTATGTGTGCGACCCAATAGGCTCTTGCCATGTTGGCAATGATCATAAATCACATTTATGATCATAAGCAATGAGCGGTGTCTAGCAACACATCATTGCTACCCAAGTGACAAGATTGTCGGTGAATCGACTAAACCTTTATGATCATCACCGATATATGCCATTGTCCCTTTGTCCAAGATATCAAGACTAAGCACGAGACATGGAATGTGTCACTCTCGTATAGCCCAATCTTTGGTTTCTTGATTACCGAGTAGACCAACTTAAACTGATGACATTGATATCGTATATCAACTCATCCAAGCATGGCCATGCATTTTCTAAGTCTCACTCTATCAAGGGGCCCAAAGATATCACTCCCGTTACATAGGAGGGACAAATCCCATCTTGATCATACAAATCCCTCCGCATGATATGTGACATACCCAATGACCTCCTTCAAGTTCACTCAGTTACGAGCAACAAAGGAAAGTATCAAAGTATGTGACTCACATGTAGGGAACCTTGATGATCTTAGGTCGAAGGACTACATATACCATGATCACTATGAGAATCACTTATGACACTCATATAACGATCCATGTAGTGTTCTCATGGTGGGTCGGTCCAGTACACAAGTTCTCCAACTTGTACCCATATGTAGACTACATATCTCATATTAGTCTCCACATATGCTATCGTTCATGATTATTTTTGGGCACAATACTAACACAAGGAGTCGACCTAGTGCTCTGGAGTAGTAGTTCAAGTTTCACTTCGATTGGTAAAGTGGTCGAAGTAGGCAGCCACTAGCGAGGTGCGACTGGTAGCTGTGGTGATCTCACAGGTAGTGCACGGCTAGTGTGAGGTAAGTTTTTAACCTTTCACTTGTAGTCTTGTTCCTTTGTTGGAGTTCTAGCATCCGTTTATTGGAAAATTTTGTTTGGCATGTTGGGTAGTAGTTTTGACTAGGGTTAAGGGCTAACCCAAGTGCATTAAAAAAACCAAATGATGCACCAAGTATTGGGTTAATACCCTGGACCCTAGGACCCACTTCCCAGTACGTGAAACAACATATGTGGAAGGCTAACTTCCTTAGATTGGAAATGTTCCAGTGTTCCATAGGTTGCCTTCTCCCATGAGTTAGTTCAGTGGCCTAGTTGTTAGTGAATGACTAGCTAGTTGAACGGCTAAGTTCCTTACAGTAACCAAGCAATGGAGCAATTCAGTCAGATGCTACAAAGGTAAGTCGGTAATTCTTAATTTTTATTTCTAACCATTCATTGTAGGAGGTAACCACGCAAGGAAGCATGGTGCATGAAGCTCATCCAGGGGTAAGCAAATGGATAGGTTTATTCATCCGCTAGCTATAAACCCTAGGGTAGGGCCAGTATGAGTAGAGTCATTGCTAGGGTTCAGCTTGACTACTAGAAGACAATTAGAGGACCCAAGCAATAGGAAGGACTGCCATGGACCATGGGATAGTGAATGACTTATGGTCATCATCTCAATGTTAAGTGGAGTCCAGGGCCACTGAGTTGACTTATGGAAGAAGAAAGACTTGACTAGTGAAGCTAGCCAAGTAGGTAAAGGACTAAGCCATAAGTAGAACCAAGGACCTTGTGGTGATCGATTGTTGTTTATTTTTGTGCCAGTAAGCTAGTGGAGCATTGAATTATCATGTCTGAAATGACTAAGTGATGCCAAAAAGAGGATGTTTTACCTCAACCCTACGGAGTAGTGTCGAAGGAATGCCCGTAAGGGAGAGTTCACTATGACCAATTGATAGTCAACTCGTAAGTAGCCACAAGGTGAAGTAATCTCCCACCTGGTTGAGTACTTTTATTAATAGTCTAAAGTGCCAAGTCTAGTATAGATATAGTTGTGCTTAGGTGTCTATTTTGTGACCATGGTACTTACCGTATTTAACATAGTAGACAGAAGTCAAATGTTGGAAGCCTAGTCAGTGAGGATATTGGTTGAGCTAGTTAAAGCCCAGAGTTAGGGCATTTCATGTGACCCTAGTGCCTTCAAAAGCAAGGGCTCATGATCTGCGTAATTGGTCAAGGCTAAAGGGTAGGCTCACAACTCCGAGGGATAAAACTAGCGTCGTGGTGCATAGTGTAGTGTAGTAAGTGGGGTTGTAATGGAAGATCCATGGCCAACCACTTCCCGATAGTTAACTAAAGTTAGTTCTCTAACCAAGTAAGTTGAGTGGACGTGGTGAAGCTGCGGGTACATCTTCCCAATGAGAAGTTGGCATGGTGTAGTTATGGTATGGTAGTTAAGCATGGAAAGTGGATACGGTTCTTTGTAACCATAGTTTAGGTAAGGAATGGTTGTCATGGAGATACTTGTTACTGCTAGAGGCCAAGAGGCCTAGGATGTGGTTGAGGAGTTGAGTAAGAAGGAAAGTATGTTAGATGCTAAGAAAAGGGGCTGAGGTGTCTAGTCAACTACTAAGCCGAAGATACCTAGGTTGGCCCAAAATGTAATGGCACCTTGTAACTCAGCTAAGGGCCCCATAGGTGCTTTACGCATGGGGTAAGTTTGGTGGCTGAGAAACAAATGTACTAGGAATGCACTCGAGAAGCTAATCTTGTGCATGTAGGGTGTTGGGCTCTGAGTCCATGGAAGTGAAAGGAAAAAGTGTGTAGGCTTCAGGCAGCTAGGATACTCCAAGTGGAGCAGCTGAAGCATCAAGACCTTTGAGTTGGGTAGCCTTTCGGTAGCTAAATTGCCAAGTGCTAGGTGGCCTGAGCCAAAGTGGCACAAATAAGGCCTAAGGGCTACTAGCTGCTTGGAGGTCTTGGCACTCATTCCAGAGAGGTTTTTTCTTGTGGGCATGCAAGTGTAAGAGGCTCTAGAGTATCAAAAGTAGTAAGATCATCATGCCCGGGTGGTGTATGGGTATCCTGCCTAGTGCACCGGTATACCTGATGCATAGGGCCCATTCGAGGGGAGCATTAGAAGACTTGTACTCTAAGGTGGGTTGGGATTTGAGGCTCTCAGTAGTTCATCCATTCGGAAGAGCCCTAGAGTATAATGGATCTTGGAGTAGAGTATACCTAGGGGTGCTAGTGGTGTATGTTGGACGCCCATAGTACACTAATGACACACTTAGTCTAGTGATCATTTAAAGTTGTCATGTACCAATCCTAAAGCAAGGAACTAATTGTGTAAAAGTTAGTGGAAAAGTTTCATACTTGTTAAGCTAGTTTGCACTAAAGGGTTTTGTATAGGAACATGGGTGCAAAACCTAAAGTAGAACTTTTTCAGTGTGAGTGTTAAAGGAGAAGTTTAACTTGTTAAGTTAACGTACAGTAGTCGATTCTGGCACAGAGGAGAAGGTTGAGAAAGTCTATTAGTGTTGATCTTCCAGTAAGACCCCATCAGTGTAAAGGTAGTGAACAGGCTTTTAAAAGCTTGTTATGCTATCCTACACTAAAGGACCCGGTGTGGTGGATTTGTAATATCACTGGACTTTTCAGGACAACTTAGAGTAGTTGGATGTCCTTTAGTAGTACAGTGTACTGAAGGATAGAGGAAAACCATACCATAATCTTCAAGAGGAGGTTGCCCTAAGCTGTTTCAGACCGAGCAAGGTCAGGCGAAGGTGGGAAGAATAGTGAACAATAATTAGACTACAATTGGAAGTGAGCACAAAGAAGGACATTGACCACAGTACCTATAGGAGACGAGGCCCGACTCATGTGGCCAAATGGCACAGTTGACCGAGTCGGGTAGTTTGACACCAAGTGGGCTGTTGTGTGATCGACACCCTTTGGTAGGTTTGGTCAGGAGATGTTGGCACCGTATCCTAGTATAGTGTCTTAAGGTGCAAAGATTGAATTTGGAGGACCAAATTCTTCAAGGTGGGGAGAATGTTATAGCCCTCACAGCGGAATGCTTAATGAGCTAGGTAAATTCATAAATCCTTTGTTTAAATGCCTTAATTAAAGTTGAATTAGTAAGAGCAAGTAAGTTATCCAAGGGTTAGTTGGTTCTGAATGGTATGGCACTAGGTTTGCTCAGGGACAAAATGGTCAATTTGCACCTCAGAGAGTCAGCACACATCTCGAGAGTAAAACCCAAAGCCAAGTTAGTAAAGTTGGAAAAAGTTTTAATTACCTAGTTACTATTTGAAGGTGGGGTAAATTTGCAAGTTTTTAAAAAGTTTGGGTGGAGAGGGGTTTTGTTGTTAAAATAGTTGGAAGAGATGAGTTCTTGGTACTATTCCTTCATCCCTTCAATTTAATTTTCGTTTCTCCCTCCAGCCCTCTCCAATTCTTGCTCCAACTTCATCCAATCCATGATTTCTTGAAGAAATTTGAAGGTATTCTTGGTACCCATGAGGGGGATGGCCTGTTTATACTTATTTTGTTGTTTTCAAGCTTGTTGGGATGATTTTGTGCTTGGGATGTGTTTTGTGCATGTGGTAAGCTTCAATCCTTGTTGATTTCATGTTTATTGAGTTAATTTAAGCTTGGGTTTAGTTGGCTTAATGTTAATTGGGTGCCATATGCGTTGTGTTGCTTGGAATATAGGAAAATCCTTAGTGGAGCTTTGGATTGTGTTGTTCTTGGGTTGTGGAGCTTGATTGTTGCTAGTTCAAGGTTAATTGAGGTAAGGTATTTATGATTCATGCTTGATTAATGTGATTCATTGCATGCTTGAAGTAGAATTCACGTGAATTAGTGAATGGTATTAGCTAGTGGATGGCATTGGTTGTGTTGGACTAGTTGAGTTTCTAAGCTTAGTGTGATGGTTGTGTGTGTTGCAAGCTTGGAATGAATGGTGCATTGTGGCCTAGGAAGTGTGTTTTGCAGGTTTACAAAGTGGGATGGCATCCCAAACTTGTTCAGGGGCCTTTTGAAGCCTTCCAAGAGGCTTGAGAGGCTTTTCCTAGGTTCAGGGCATGGGGCTCTGGTGCTTAGGCGCCGTTCAGTGCCACAGCACCCAAGATGCCATTTCAACCCCCTGGATTAGGGTGCTCCTAGTGCCTAGGGCTCAGTGGCACCTATCGTGGTGCCTAGGTGATAACACTCAACAGCGTTGACATGTTGTAGTGTTTTCACCATAACTTTTTGCGCGAGTGTCCGATGAAGGTGATTAAAGTTTCCACGTGAAGATAAGTGGAAGGGCTATTGTTTCCATGCTTTCCCAATCTTGTTATAGCCCATGTTTAATGGTGTTTTGTCTCTAAGTGAGGGGACACTTGCCACATTAGAGCACCATTAGTCAAGCAAAAGGTTTAGTACAATCGGGAGCCTATTTCAACCTTTGGGTCTGAGGTCCCAATGTGTAAGCCTTAGTCCACCTAGGGGGGTCCAGTGGAACCTAGAATTTATGAGTCCAACCAAGACCATTGCGACTCTAGAAGGGTGAACCAAGTAGTGGTGGATAGGTATGTGCCTTGAGTGAAGGTTTAGGGAACTTGTAGCCTAAGCAAGGTTACTTAAGGCACAAGTGAAAGCCTAGTGCACTCTTGGTAAGGGTTTAAGGTGAAAGCTTAGTACACAAGTAACCTAGGCAAATCTTAGAACTTGAGGGACTATGTAAAGGCTTAGTACACCTAGTGAGTTCCTTGGAACTCAAGCGAGGTGCATCCACCATTTTCACCTACACAACAATCAAGGGAAGTTTAAAGTTACTGTGTCGGTAAGCTAAGGAATACTAGGAGCAAGTTAGGGGCTAGAACTTGCTAGGGATAAAGTGATGCCCATGAAAAGACTAGGAAGATGAGGGGTCCTAAGGGACTTAAATGTATGCGCATATGTTAGACCTTCAGACTGCAAGTGCATGTAGTAGATTGCATATATATTGTACATTTGTTTGTCCTCAGTATTTTTGCTGCATGTTGAAGAATCCCTTACTAAGAATCATTGATTCTCACTCCCTCAGTCTTTGTTGTGCATATATGTTCTGCAAGGTCGGCAGCCATAAAGGGTTGTTGAGCCAGGCTCATGAGCTGGTATACAGTTTATTTGAATCTTTATGATTATAGTTTGTGGTTTGCTTGCTGGTTATGTTATAGTACTAACTACAGTTGTCTTTTCGCCAACAGAGGTTAGTAAAGCACAAGGGATGGCTTTCAAGGCTTGCCACTGGGAGTTTTCTCTAAGGTGGAAGCTTAGTTATTGATCTCAGTAGAGTTGTTCAGTGTATAGTTTCAATACACTAGTTTGCTTCCGATGTTCATGTTTGACCAGTGTACTCTAGTGTCGCTCTTGGGTGTGAGCATAGTCTACTTTTGTTTGGATGTTCACATGTGGTTGATTATGTATACTTAACTACATAAATGCTTTGTATGCTTTGACAGTTTTGATGTTCAATTTTAATGAAATGACGTGGCAGAAAGACAAACCTGGCATGAGTTCGACGTCATCCCCATTGGAATCATCGACGTCGACTACTTTGGCAAGGATTTTTTTCCCTTTGTGTCGTCGCCTCTCCTAAGGCTCCTCTATCGAAATCTCACCCAATGAGGTCCCTAAGATCTTGGCAGTAGCATTGGGACTTAGAGTGGTTGAGAAGATGGCCGCCCCTAAAGTTTTAAGTATATAGTCAAAATTTTGGTCACTTTATGCCCCTAAAGGAAGGGTAAGCTAGCCCCTATATACAATAGACCATTTCCAATAGTGGCCAGAATTGGTAATATGGCATATAAGCTAGATTTACCTTCAAATTTGTGTCACATACATGATACCTTTCATGTTAGTATGCTTAAAAAGTACTTATCTAACCCACACCATGCTGTATTAGCTTCTAATATCTCAATGACCCCCAACCTTTCTTATGAAGAGGAACCTGTACAGTTCTAGCCAAGGGTGTGAGAAAGTTTAGGAGTAAGTGGATAAACATGGTGAAAGTCTAATGGTCTCACCATTATGAGCAAGAAGCTACTTGGAAGATAGAAGCTGAGATCCTCAAGAGATACCCAAGGCAATTCCCTACACTACTTGAGATTTTGGAGGACAAAATTCTTTAAGGGAGGAAGAATGTCATGCTTGCGACTTGTATAGGCCATGGGCTGCAATGAAATGTACACATAAGGTACATTATGTGGATATGTGAACAATACAAGTCACAATTTTGAAGTAAGAAATAAACAGAACAATTATCTTATGAGAATGCTCTAAAAGCACTCTAAGTGTATCTCAAAGCCATTTAAGGTTGACACCGTAGGAAGTGGCATAATTATGGGCTAAACAAGGCTAAGCTTAAGTACTAAGTGCATTGTCAGAAGGGGGCCTCAAATTTGAGAAGAAACTTGGCCAAGAAACCAAGTAAACAAGGTGCTCTAAGATAAGACACAAAAAGGGACCCTTAAGCACATCGTAGTGTGCATTCATGTCGACTTAAGGGCTTTAAAGCCTAAAACACTAAGGGGAATTGTGTGAACTCAATGCTTAAGATTAGGATAACAATGAGCGTAGCCACATAAACTCAGTAAATGTGATGGACTCATGAAAAATGACAAGAACACACTAGACTGCACCCGAGAACTCATAAGTGCTCATTTGTGTGCAACCATGTGCTTATGAAGGCTCTAAAGCCTAATGCCTTAAAGGGCACAACATGAGATTGATAATTATCATTTAAAAAAGAATGAAGGCTACAATGTGGGATAAGATAAGGAGGAAAACACAAGGACCCCATGGAAACACCTCAAGGAACACTAAGTTGCTCTCGAGTGTGCTCCAAAGTGCACTTATGTTCAATGCAAAGTTTGGTGGCCTAATTGGCTTACTAAATTGATGAAGTGGGTGCTAAATATTTGCCACTAAAAGAGCAAAGTAGGACAAAACAAAGATTTAAAAGAATTGAGTTGCTTGGAGGAGGATTTGACCAAAATTTGGTCAGAAGTCATGGCAACTTGGTCATTCAGCCACCCTTTGCCTGGTACGTCTTCAAGGCTACATTAATGTAGCTTCTTAGCTGGTTCTTTGTAGCTTCATGAACTCAACATATCTAGTTAAAGACCTGTAATGTAGTGAAATAGAAACAAGATAAAAGGGAAGTTAAACTAGTCAAAAGTCTTGGTGGCAAACTTATAAGGCCATCATTTGTTCTCTAATCTTCAATGGCTCAACTTTTTGGCCAATTATCATTCAAATCAAAGCATTTACCCACACATGACTGCATAGTAGGTTAATTAACTAGAAGCATAAAGGTTTTAACTAGTATTCATATAAGTAATTAAGCAATTGTGACTAATGTGGGACAAGTCCCCATAGGCTTCCTGGGTAGGCCCATGAGGGGTCGTGTCAACATGAGTACATAGGGACTCAGTGAAGACCCAATGCAGGACCTGGTGACTTTACAATGTTCAAAAACATTGTTATACTTATAAACCTATAGTTTTTCTTAATAACCTATAGCCAAAGACATAAAAGACAGCAAAAACAACTTATGCAAGATAATAGATTGTACATATATAAGCAATAAAGGGGTTAGCACATGTGTACAAACAAAGAAGCACACAAACAAACACACCACACGCACATGGTTTTCTTAACATAGCAAGCATGCTTTATTAGTAGTTTCTTCATTTGATCACTTTGATTTGGTTCAGCTAACACATAGGTCTAGGTGATTGATCAAGCTTGGCCCAACTTGAACAAAAAACTATGCTTGTTGAAACCAAACTAGCTAGCTTGTTGTAGTGCCTTATGCAACATAGCCTCTAGCTTCTTTGGCATAAGCCACCACCTAGGGTAGCTTTTCCCCTTTAAAATATAGGAGAAGACATTTCATATGGATCCTTACATATGGTCAAAATGGTAGCAAGAAAGCTTGATCACACATCCTTGAACACAAGCATCAAGCATTGACACCACCATCAGCTAGTCTTGCACCGTTATGCTTTGGATTCACCTTGTTTTTGTCCTTCTTTGCCTCATTTCTTTCCATTAGCTATAGGGTGTCTTAGAAATTGTTTGGCTAGGTAGTAGAAGGTATAAAAATAGGAAGAAATCAAGAAGATAGCAGCTGAGGAAGAGCACCGAAGTTGATGCGCCATACTTAGTCTTGGTTTGGCTATTTTGTTTTTTTTTTTGCTTTGGCTTGGTTTCTTTTTGTTCTTCTTTCTTTCTTTTTCTTTTTTTGAACTTTACTAGGGCTTGCTCTATGATCCTAGGTAGTGAATGTGCTAGGAACCTACTTCTAAATAGCTAGGAAGTGGTCTTTGAAGACTTGTGAGTAAAGGATGGCCGAATGACTTAGCCGCCAACAGCTTTGACTTGTTGTGCTTTCATTTTATTTTGTTTATGTTTTAGTGATTCTTAATCTCTAGATAGAAATCTTGACATCATGAAGTTACTAAGAAATATGTAGGAAGTTGCGTTGAAGCAGCCTCGAAGGCTTACAAGGCAAACAGTGGCTAAATGGCAAAGCCGACATGACTTTTGACTAATTTTTTGGGCAAATCTTTTCCAAGCAGCTCAATTCCCCTAAAACTTCATTTTTTTCCTAATTTTCTCTTTAATTGGAACATATTGAAAGCCCACTTTGCAAATTTATTAGGCCAATTAGGCCCTTAAACTTTGTATTGAACATGAGTGCACTTTAGACTGCATTTGAGAGAACCTTGGTGTTCTTTGAGGTGTCTCCATGGTTTCCTTATGTTTTCCACCTTCCCTTAGCCCACATTGTAGCCTTATTCTCATTTGAATTATAAATATCAATCTCATGTAGTGCCCTTCAAGACATTAGGCTTTAGAGCTTTCAAAAGCACATGGTTGCGCCCAAAGGTGCACTTAAGAGTCTTCAAGTGCGTTCTAGTGTGTCTTGGTCATTTTTAATGCATTGTTAACATAATGCACTCTATGGTGTGCATAGTTGTCTCTTTTTGTGTCTCATCTTAGAGCACATTGTTTACTTGGTTTCTTGGTCAAGTTTGTTCTCAAATTTGAGCCCCTCCCACATAATGCCCTTAGCACTTAAGCTTAGACTTTTTTGGTCCATAACCATACCACCTTCCTTATGACATCAACCTTAAGTGCCTCTACGGTAAACTTAGAGCACTTTTAGAGCATTCTCATGGGATAGTTGTTTTGTTTAGCTCTTATTGCACACTTGTGGCTTGTATTGTTTAGATATTCAGCCAATGTACAGTATGTGTACATTTCATTATAGCCCATGGCCTATACAAGTCACAGGCATGACATTCTTCCATCCTTAAAGAATTTGGTCCTCCAAATTCTCAAGTAATGTAGGGAATTAACTTGGGTACCTTCTGAGCATCTTAGCCTCTATTTCCCATATAACTTCTTGCTCAAAAAGGTGGGAGCATTGGACTTTCACCATGTTTATCCAATTACTCCTCCACCTTCTCATATATCTAGCTAGAACTTTTACAAGTTCTTGTTCATAAGAGAAGTTAGGGGCCACTAAATCTCAGAAGCTGGTCTAGCTTGTTATGGGCAGTAGATATTTCTTAAGCACGTTAATATAAAAGGTATCATGTATGTGACCAAACTTTGAAGGTAAATCCAGCTTATATGCCATATTACCAATTCTGGCCACTATTTGAAATGGTCTAATGTCTTTAGGGGCTAGCTTACCCTTATTTCCAAATCTCATAACTCCTTTCTTAGGTGAGACTTTAATCCACACATAGTCCCCTACTTGGAACTCTAAGTCCCTTTTCCTTCTTTGATTGGCATAGGCCAGCTCTCTATCATTGGATACCTTGATCCTTTCTTGGATCATTTGCATCTTTTCAGTTGTCTCTCGGATTAAGTCTAGTCCTAGCTTCTCACATCATATACTTGTAGGTAAATAGGTGTTACAAATTTAAAGCTCTCGATTTTACAACATAGAGCCAAATACAACAACTCCCATAGCAGCATTAGGGCCTACAAACACAACAATAGAGCACAATCATCAGTTCAATTTGGTGAACTTTACCATTCTTTCTTTTCATAACCCATAAATTTTAGAGTATACCTCTCTATGCATAGACCTCTCCTAGAGGTTCCCTAGCCCTTCAATCTTGCACTTCTTTACCTAAAATGGGCAAAAGAAGGCATGAGTACATAGCTACTCATTGAATTCAATACTATACCTATTGCCTTTAATAATGTTTAAAACATTGTTATACTTACAAACCTTCAATCTTTCTTAATAACCTACATTCAAAGACATAATAGACACCAAGAAAACATATATAAGATAATACATAATACATATATAAGTAATAAAGGGGTTAGCGCATGAATACTATTAAAGAAGCACACAAACACACACACCACATACACATAGTTTTCTTAACATAACAAGAAAGATTTTTTTGGCAATGTTATCAAATGATCACTTTGATTAGGTTGATTTAACATATAGCTCTAGGTGATTGATTAATCTTGGCATAAGTCAAACAAAAATCCTATGCTTGCTGAAGGCAAACTAGCTAGCTTACCATAGTGCTTTATGCACACATAGCCCATTACATAGCCTTTAGGTTACTTTGGCTTAAGCCATCACCTAGGGTAGCTTTTCCACTTCAAAATATAGAAGAGGAAGCCTCAAATAGGTCCTTACCTATGGTTGAAATGGTAGGAAGGAAGCTTGATCACACATCCTTGAACATAAGCATCAAGCATAGACACCATTATGAGCTAGTCTTGCACCATCTTGTATTTGATTTGGCTTGTTCTTCTTCTTCATTGCTTTTTTTATTTTTGGTAGATTTAGTGTGTCATGTTGGGGGTTTAGCCATGTATTAGAGGATGAGAAGGCAGTAGGAAAGCAAGAAAACACTAGGTTACAAAGAACATAACCATAGGTAAGCAATACCTGGTCTCAATTTTGGCTGATTTGCTTTATCTTTTGTTTTTCTTGTATTTAGTGTCTAACAAGTGTTTGGAATTTTTTTGATATATTTGAAAGCTATTAATGAGTTAGGAAATAGCTAAGAAGTTGCAATAAATTAGCCTTTGAAGACTAATGCAAACAGTGGTTGAATGACTTACTTGCTAGGACTTTTGACTAGTTGGTTTCAGTTTAGCTAATTTGGTATTTATTTTTGTTTTGATTTTATTTTGGTGATCTATAGGAATTTTTCAAAACCTTTTAAGATCCTGAAACTACCAAGAAATCACTAAGAAGCTACATTAAGGAAACATTGAAAACCATAAGTCCAAACGGTGACCGAATGTCTTAGCTGTCGAGGACTTTTACTTAGTGTTTGGTCAAATCTTCCCCCAAGTAGCTCAAATCTTTTAAGACTTCATTTTGTCCTAATTTGCATTGAGCACCCACTTTTCCAATTTATTTAGCCAATTAGGTCCTCATACTTTCGATTGAACATACATACACTTTAGAGTGCATCCAAGAGCAACTTGGTGTTCTATAAACTTTTTCCATAATTTATTTGCATTTTCCACCTTCTTGACCCCAAATTGTAGTCCTCATTCCCATTTTAATGATATTTATCAATATTATAAATCTCCATTCAAGGCATTAGGCTTTAGAGCCTTCATAAGCATATGGTTGTACACAAAGGTGCACTTAAGAGTTTTCTTATGCACTCTAGGGTGCCCTTGTCATTATTTAGAGGTCCATTAGGTTTTTGTGTTTATATAGCTACCTTCATTGGTATTCAAACCTTAGCCATTGGGTTCACACAATGTCCCTTAGTGATTTAGGCTTTAAAGCCCTAAAGACCATATGAATGCACACAAGGGTGTGCTTCAGAGTCTATTTTTGGGTCTTCTCTTAGAGCACCTTGTTTACATGGTTTCTTTGCCAAGTTTGTTCTCTAATTTGAGTCACTTTCTCACAATGAACTTAGCACTTAAGCTTAGCCTTGTCCGGTCCATAACCATATCACTTTCCTTATGGTAACAACCTTAAATGTCTCTAAGATACACTTAGAGCACTATTAGAACATCCTCATAAGATGCTTATCCTGTTTAGTTCTTATTTCACACTTGTGACTTGTATTGTTCATATGTCTACATAATGTGCCTTTTGTGTACATTTTACCATAGCCCACTACCTATACAAGTCACAGGCATGACACTGGGGGTTTAAGTGCTAGGAAGCATTATAGCTGGCCATCCCTTAAGCCTTTATTTCTCTATCATTCCCTTCTTCTTTCAGGGGTCCTAGTATTTCTCTGAGAAGCTAGCACTTTTAATCTTTCTAAGGCTAGCTTGATCCTTCCAACATTAGTGCCTAATTACTCTCCTTCTCTATTCTTAGTGTTTTTCCTAATCTCTGATCTCAATCTTCTACCTCTTGGATCTCTCCTTTCCTCATCTTATTCTTGTTCTTCATCTACAAGTCTACTTGTTTGCTTTTATCTTATTGGTTCTTCTCCTAGCCTTCTTTTTATAGTTTCTTCCACTTCTTGTTCTTCATCAGCAATAATTCCTCTAGGTGCCTGTGTTGCCACCTCACAAAATGGGAGAATTACAAGTGTGTCATAATGGCTAAAAACCATTATATTGTGTAATTCTCACCATAGTGAATGAAGTGTGGGGGGTAAAAGGTATAATCAACACCTCTTTAAAAGTTTTCCAAGTTGGTAACTTGGTCCCCAAGAAAAGTCTTAAGGATTGCTTGTTTGTCAAGCAACCTATGGACTTTTTTGTAAGGTTTTGAAAATTTGGGTACTCAATTGCAAAAATCTCAAGAAAGAGATTTGGAGAGTTATGGGTAGGATATGAATGTTACGAAAGTGCTATTGGAGGACCAAATTGCTCATGGAAGACAAGTTTGGAAAAAGGAAACACTAAAGGCAATAAGGATCTAAATGTCCTAGTGTAAACCTTAAGGTGTTCAAGTCTGAGAGTGGAATTGTGGGGTTATCCCACTATGGGGAGGCAGCCAAGACTTGATAATTAGTCAAAAATGTTGGGCACATGTGTACCAATGAGTTTAAGACAAAGAAACCATAATTAGTGAAAAGGAAAATGACATAAAGCAAGGTTAAGCTTGTTTAAGTGTGTTTTGGTGCCCTTAAGCTCATTTAGGGCCATTTAAGTGGCCAAATCACTTATCCCTCTCTCATTTTCGTCCTCCCCCAGACCAAGAACACAGCCATACTTCATCCATAGCCACCACACCTTCAAACTTGCAATTGATTGAAATTAAAGGCAAAAGGAAGCAATTGGAAGCAAACTAGAGCTATTTCTTGCATACTTCAAGGATTAAGCTTCAAATTTGGCCTACTCACTTTGGTAAGGGTTCTCTTGCTCTCATGGGTTGTTTTCTGTATTTTCAAACATCCATGGAGCTATGGCTAAGCTTGTAAGAGAGCCATCATCTTGATGAACCAAGCTTATTGAGGGGAGTGCACTTATTGAAGGTTTTGTGACCTATTGTCAAGTGCACAAAGATGGCAGTGAAATGGGGGTTTCTAGAGCCCAAAGTTAGTACTAACTACTGTTAAAATCATCCTAATACCAAAAATTAGCTTGAGGAGGGCTACCATAGTGATTTGGTTATGTTTATTATGTGTTTTATGGACTAACCTATGGTTTATTGTTACTGCTGCATTTCATGTGTTTGTTGGTTGTGTTTGGCTGCTGCATTTGGTTGCTATATCTTGTATATATGCATTGTAGTTTTTTTGTTTTAGTGTCTTTGGATGCAGGTTTTAATGATGGTTACTGATAGCCAAAGGCTATTGCCTCCTCGGTAGTAACTCCCTGCCAGAATATTGGCCGAGGAGTCTGACGTCACCCAAGAGAGGATCTTTTCACTGACCTCGGAAGGTGCGAAGTCAAACACTATGAGCTCAAGACTTTGGTTAGCTCGTCAAGAATTTCGAGGACAACACCGTCTCCATCGAGGGGCCAAACTGACTGCCCCGAAGAGGATCTTCCCCGAACAAGAAGCACCTGAACAAGGGAATCCCCGAACTATGGGTGTGAGTCCCGAAGAAGGTGTCCATCAAGGGAACTCCCAGAACTATGGGATAGATCCCGAAGGAAGTGCTCGCACCGAAAGACGGATGGAATCCGAAGAGGGTGCACGCACCGAAGGGCGACCTCGCCCAGGGGACCTCGGGAGTACGGTATGAGCATTTAAGGAGCCTCTGACATGTCGCCCACAAGCCCTGCACGTCACATCAGAATGGCGAACTGACACGCCGCAGCCGCCCCAGTCCTGAACGGCGGCTAAAGGAGGCTGCAAACGCCGCAGCCGCCCCAGTCCTGACACAACCTGTCCGGGTCCAGGGCTAAAGGAGGCTGCAAACGGCTGCCTGTCCCCTAGGTCCAAAAGCACAGATCAAATCCGACCGAACACGTGTCATGATCTGAACGGACCATCTACTCCTATAAATACTAGGAAAGGGGACTGGGCAAAGGAGGGGGCATTTTCCTCCCTCTGAGAAAACACAAAACAGGCAAGACGCTTGATCCCTTAGTGTTCTTCCTCCACTTTCACTCAGAAAATTGACTTGGGCATCGGAGGGTCCTCCCCGGAAAAGCAAACCGGGGACCTCCTAACCCCTTCTTTGAGCTTTTCAGGCACACTCAGCTGGGAAACCAGAGCTCCAGGCGCTTGCCTCCTCAGGAAGTCTCTCCACCTGTCAACATGACAACAAACGAAGATGCTTTGGGGCATCATTTGGCGCCGTCTGTGGGAACCCACTCCCACGTAGCTGTTGTCGAAACTCGGCGTTCAAAGGACAAAGGACTCCCAAAGTCCCCGTCCGCGCCTGAGACCCAACCGGCTACCGAACAAAGTCCCCCAGAGACTTCCTTGCCTGAAGAGGAACGCCCTCTTATCATCACCATGGGTTTTTTAAGAGACTTTCAGAGGTCTGTTGTGGCTGAAATGACACAACAAATAGACCGAAGATGGCCGCAACCAGCCCAGGCCCAAAAACCCACCTCGTCAGCACGACCTCGGGAGAAAAGCCCAAGGGCAACCCATCATAGCTCGGGAAGTGGGGAGCCACGAGAAGAGTCCTCGACAGATAACTTGCCCCTTGGGGCACGTCTGGCGGAAAGAGCAAGGTCTAAACGACCCGAAGTCCCGTCCAGAAGAAGTTTATCACCAGAAGCAAGGTCCCCCTCACCTCGGTACCGAAGTCGCTCCCCGAAGAGGCGATACCAGGAAGAGGAGCCCAGCGCCACGCTCCTCCTGGAGAAAGTCTTGGCGAGACTGGAGAGAGTGGAACAGCAGGTGGCACGCAAGCCTGTTTGGGGCAGGCTAACTGAAACTGTCTCTGGAGATGAAACTCCTTTCGCCCGAACGGTGGTCGAGGCGGCCATGCCAAGTGACTTCAGGCTGCCTCGGCTAGAGACCTATGAGGGCCGGACTGATCCCCAGGCCCACCTAACAAAGTACAAACGCAGCATGGTGCTGCACGGAGCTGATGATGCCACACTCTGCAAGTGCTTTGAAGTCACCCTCGCAGGACCAGCAACTGCTTGGTACAATTCCCTGCCTCCCGGAAACATCAGGGGGTTCCAGGAGCTGTCCACAGCGTTCACCCAACAGTTCATTGGGAGCAAGCCGACGGCGAAGATGCCCGTCCAGATGTTTGACATAGCACAAAGAAACGGGGAAACCATCCGTGACTATGTCGAGAGGTTCAACAGAGAAGCCCTCAGTGTTCCGGACTTTCGTCCCGAAATCCGAATCCTCGCCATGACAAGGGGCCTTCGAAGGGATTCGCAATTGTTTTATGAATTCTCCAAAGATCCCCCGGACACACTGGGAGAATTCTACCGAAGGGCTGAACAGCATATGACAGCCGAAGAGCTGAGAATGACTGGGCCGAAGGCTGACCATATTCACGTTCGTGGCGAAGGGTCCAGCCAGCAAACCCGGTGTCCAACGGAACAGTTAGGCCGACCTCGGAGAATGCGAGGAGGAGGAAGGAAGCCCCAAAACTTTACACCTCTGAACACCACAAGGGCTAACGTCCTCATGGCATTGGAAAAACAAGGAACTCAGGTCCAACGGCCGAGGGGCATGACTGCTGATAACAGAAGGAACATGAAGAAGTTCTGTCAGTTCCACCGTGATCACGGTCATGACACCGAAGACTGCTTTCAGTTGAAAAAGTACATTGAATCACTGATAAAGCAGGGCCAGCTTCGGCGTTATCTGAGAATGCCTTCCCCGAAGGGGAGAAAAGAGGAAGAAGGAAAGCCTGATGACGAGGATTACGATTCAGACAGGCGAAGGAACCGAAGTCCGAGAAGGCGTCCCCCACCTTCGGCAGGAGTAATACAGACGATCACAACCGGGCTTCCATCCTCGGAAAGGAAAAGAAGGGCCAGAGAGATAGCGGTGATGGAATATCAGAGCCCAATAAAAAAGTTGGCCCGCCAGGATGGCTCCACCATCGTATTTCCCCATGACGATCCATTGCTGATAATGGCGAGGATAGGAAACTGGGACGTCAAGAGGGTACTGCTGGATGATGGGTCAAACGCAGACGTCTTGTTCTCACACTTGCTACCAAGCTTGGGCGTATCCAGGAGTGACCTCAAGGCTGTTACTTCACCCACGTTCGGCGTAGGACCATCTGAGCTACCTGTCCTCGGGTGGATCGACCTCCCCTTGATGATGAAAGGAACTTCGGAGAAAGGAACTACTGAGTTGTTCGCCTCTACCATGGCAAGATTCATAGTCATGGACGTTCCTTCGTCATACAACGCCATTCTCGGCAGACAGACACAGGGAAATTTGCACATTCGCCCTGATGTAAAGTACTTGACCGTCTCCTTCGCCACCAAAAAAGGAGACGCAAAGATCTTCATTGATCAAGGCGAGGTGAGAAAGGTGTTCGTCAGAGCACGAAAGGCTCCAGCAAGCAACTTAGCACATGCTGTAGAAGCAAAAGAGCTGGAAAGGGGCGAGGCAGAAGATTCCACAAAGGCGGAAACATAAGAAGTAGAGCTTGTCCCAGGCCATAGTACCCGAATAGGGAAAAATATGGCCGACGGAGACAAGGAAAAACTTGTATCTTTTCTTCTTGCAAATAAAGATCTGTTCGCCTACTCGCCGAAGGACATGCCAGGGGTAAACCCTCGCGTAATCCAGCATAGCCTTAAAGTGAGTCCGGAAGTAAAACCTGTCCGGCAAAAGAAACGGAGCATCTCAGCTCACAAAAGTGAATTCGTCAAAACCGAAGTCCAGCGTCTGATAGACGCTAGCGTTATCCGGGAGGTAAACTACCCCGAATGGCTAAGTAACGTGGTAATTGCCACAAAAGAAGGAAGTAGCAAGCTTCGGATGTGCATCGACTTCAGAAATTTGAACGATGCCTGCCCAAAAGATTCATATCCTCTTCCACCAATAGACCAACTGGTAGACTCAACTGCCGAGTACGGGCTCTTAAGTTTCCTAGACGCCTTCAGTGGTTACCATCAGATAAGGATGGACCCCGGAGACGAAGAGAAGACTGCCTTCATCACCGAGGGAGGAACATATTGCTATATCAGAATGCCCTTTGGGCTAAAAAATGCAGGAGCCACCTACCAAAGGCTGATGAACAAGGTCTTCAAAGACCAAATGGGGAGGAACATGGAGGTATATGTTGATGATATGATAGTCAAGAGCAAACTGCCTGGCTACCACGTTACAGATTTAGAGGAAACCTTTCAAAAGATCAGAACCTTCGGGATCCGCCTTAATCCAGAGAAGTGCATCTTCGGGGTGACCTCGGGAAAGTTCCTTGGGTACATGGTATCCAAAAGGGGCGTCGATGCTAACCCTGAGAAGATTAAGGCTCTGCTTGAATTCCGAACTCCTACCACAGTCAAAGACGTGCAGAGACTCACCGGAAGAATAACCTCTCTGAGCAGGTTTATTTCCAGGTACGGAGATAGGTGTCGACCCTTCTTCAAAGTCCTCACAAAAGCCGCAAAGATGGAAGGCGACCTCGGAAGAAATGGCCATCCTTGGGCTGAAGATTGCCAAAAAGCCTGGGAAGAACTCAAAGTCTACTTGGCCAGCCTGCCGACTCTGCGGCAACCTCGGGAGGGCGAGCCCCTGGTATTATACCTCGCCGTCACAGAAAAAGCTGTGAGCTCGGTCCTCGTGAAAGAAGAAGGGCCGAAACAGTGGCCGGTTTACTATGTCAGCAAGTCCCTGCATGGCGCCGAAGTCAGGTATCCTTTGCTTCAAAAAGCTATATATGCCTTAGTGCTTGCAGGAAGAAGGCTGCGGCCATACTTTCAGGCTCACCCCATCATCGTCCGAAGTAGTCTGCCACTACGGGATGTCATGAAGAGAGTTGATCATTCGGGAAGGCTCTCCAAGTGGTGCATAGAGCTGGGCGAACACGAGATCACGTATGAGCCTCGGAAAGCCATAAAAGCTCAAGCACTGGCAGATTTTATCGCCGAAATACCCACCACTGAGGAGAGCCATTCAGATCCAAAAGAGGGTGAGCCAGAATGGACCTTACACGTTGACGGGGCCTCAGGATCCGAACACCAGGGAGCTGGAGTGATTATCAGAGGCCCCGAAGGCCTAGAAGTAATGAAGGCCATCAAGTTCAGTTTCAATGCCACCAACAATATGGCCGAGTATGAGGCCCTCATAGCAGGATTACGCCTGGCCAGAAAAATTGGCGTGAGAAACTTGAAAGCCCATAGTGATTCCCAGCTGGTGGTCCGGCAAATGGCAGGGGACTATGGCGCGAAAGACCCGACCTTGGCGAAATACCATGAGTTGGTAACAAAGCTCATTCGGGAGTTCGACGTCGTGAAAATCGAGAACGTACCCCGACGGGAAAATGCTGAGGCAGACTGTTTGGCGAAGTCCAAAACTTGCACCGAGGTGCTAAGCCACCCCAGCATCACGGTATTAAGCATAGCGACCTCGGGGAAAGGATGGAAAGAACCAATCAAAACGTATCTCGCAACCAACACACTCCCCGAAGACCCCAGCGAAGCCGCAAAAGTGCGAAGGCGCTCCGGACGTTTCTTCTTAATTGGAGAAGAACTATATCGGCAAGGATATGCAAATCCACTACAGAGGTGTGTTAGTGAAGAGGATACTGAAATGATCCTCGAAGAAGTTCACGAAGGTGCCTGTGGTTCGCACATCGGAACCGACGCCCTGGCAGCAGTGATACTTCGCCAAGGATACTTCTGGCCTACCCTGAGAAAGGACGCCAAGCAGTTCGTCCGGAAATGTGGTAGTTGCCAGAGACATGCGAACATCCAAAGAACACCCTCAGAGTTCGTGACTTCGGCAGATTATCCTTGGCCCTTCGCAGTTTGGGGCATAGATCTCATTGGGCCACTCCCAACGGTGCCTGGAGGCGTAAAGTTCTGCGTAGTAGCAGTAGACTATTTCTCTAAGTGGGTCGAGGCAGAACCTCTGACAACTATCTCGGCAAAAGAAGTGCAGAAGTTCGTATGGAAAAACATCGTGTGCAGATTTGGCATACCGAGGGTACTCGTAGCGGACAATGGGTCCCAGTTCATAGACAAAGGATTCCAAGAGTTCATTAGCAACCTCGGGACAAAAATGCACTTCGCCCCAGTAGCTCACCCCCAAAGTAATGGGCAGGTGGAAGTATCTAACAGGACCATAAAAGATGGTCTGAAAAAGAGATTGGGAGAAGCAAAAGGGAAATGGCCAGGAGAACTCCAAAGCGTGTTATGGAGCTACCGGACGACACCCCGAAGAGCCACAGGGGAAACACCCTTTTCACTCGTCTTCGGTACAGAGGCTATCATCCCCGTCGAGGTAGTACAACCGTCAATACGAGTCCAAGTGTTCGACGAAAAAGGAAATGACCTCGGCCTGAGAACCAAGCTCGACCTCCTCAGCGAACACAGAGAAGTAGCCGAGCTAAGAAGAAAAGCTTTCCAGCAAAGAGTGGCAGCAGCCATAAACCTACGCGCTAAGCCAAAAGGAATAAAGAAGGGAGACCTCGTTCTCCGAAAGGCTGAATTTGCACCCCGAAAACCGTCCCACGGGGTACTTCGCGCAAATTGGGAAGGACCCTACCTGGTACTTGCCGAAGTACGAAAAGGAGTTTATAAGCTCGGCGATGCCGAAGGCATAGAATTAAAAAATACTTGGCACTCAGAGGCCTTGAAAAAATTCTACGCCTAAAAATTCGCTCAAGAGTTCGGTGGGAAAGTTGTATTAGTGGGAAAAATTTGTCCAAATAAAAAATTCTGAAAAGAGTCTCACGAAAAGTTGGAAAGTTTTCCGAAGTCTCTTGAGCGAATATATTCGGGACAAAGGAAAGCAAGAATATGGTTTTCCGAAGTCTCTTTTAGAATTAAAAAATACTTGGCACTCAGAGGCCTTGAAAAAATTCTACGCCTAAAAAAGTTCGGTGGGAAAATTGTATTAGTGGAAAAATTTGTCCAAATAAAAAATTCTGAAAAGAGTCTCACGAAAAGTTGGAAAGTTTCCCCAAGTCACTTGAGCAAATATGTTCGGGACAGAGGAAAACAATGGAATCTGGCAAAAAATATATATACTCAGCCAAAATTTTTATTTATTGAGCCAAACAGTGCTTACAGAGGAAGAAAATGAAGACAGAAGGCCCTAATACAAGCTAAGGAACCTCGGCGTCCTGAGAGCTGCCAGCCTCTGTGCTTTTGTCAGTAGCCTTTGGCGCCGGGAGAGAAGGAGGCAGTCTCAAATGCTCGATCTTGGACCAAGTCCACCGAGGCTCCTTGGGGATGTTCATTGCTTCCAGAAAGGAGAGGTCGAAGTCTGGGAACTTCTGCAGGATTTGGTGCCGAGCGAGACAGAAGCCGTCTTGAAAGCCCAACTTCGTCATATTATCGGACTCCTGCTTCTTGACCTCCAAATCCTCGAAGTCCTTCTCCAGATCAGCGTAATCCTTCTCCAAATCCTTGACCTTTTTCTTCAGTGACTTCACCTTCTTCTTCTCTTCTGAAGGCTCCATCAGAGATGCGACCTTGGCTTCGAGTTGAGCTTTCTCCTCGAGCGTCTTCGCAAGGATTGTGTCACTTTCTGACTTACCGTTTTGAATCGCCTCGACGGTCGAAGTCAGCTCCGCCATTCGAGAGCCGAGGTCGGAAAGCTTCTGGGAGGTGTCTTTCTGAAGTTCCTCTTTCTCTTTCTTGAACTCCTCCCGAAGTTCAGCAACCTCCTTCTCCGCAGACTGCTTGAGATGAGCATTTTCGGCTTCCAGGGCCGAACACTTGTCCTTCGCCTTGGTATAATAATCCCAAAGTGCCGCCCTTTTCTCTGCCTCTCGCGCCACGCGAACACGGAGACACCCGGCATCAGCAACCTCCTTCTCCGCAGACTGCTTGAGATGAGCATTTTCGGCTTCCAGGGCCGAACACTTGTCCTTCGCCTTGGTATAATAATCCCAAAGTGCCGCCCTCTTCTCTGCCTCTCGCGCCACTCGAACACGGAGACACCCGGCATACCCCATCAGCTGCAAAAAAGAGAGAGAGAAGCAAACAGAGGGAAATTAATGCTAAGTACTTGGACAAAAATCAAAGACAAAATTGCCACTGAGGAGACAGTGTAGCGTGCCTGGGCAGCATGTTCAGTGATTTTGGCGGCCAAGGAGTTATCGCCTGGGTAAGCCGCCGTAATGGCCTTGTAAGAGGCCTCAGTAAGCACCCCTTTGCACATTTGCCTGGCCATCTCGGGACAGTCCTCGGAGTACATATTCATGTCCTCCGTGAACGTCCAAAAGGGCTCTTTCGGCACTTTCCCTTCAGGAATTTTGGCATCCCGAAGGGCCCTCTTGCGGGCATGTTCGGTAACCCAGCCAGGAGACAAAAGGATGTTCGACAAAGTGCAACAAGGCAGAAAAATTGGTTAAGGCCACCTCCGCTGTGCAACAAGGCAGAAAAATTTGTTAAGGCCAGAAAAGTCTTAATGATTTGCAAGAGACAAAAGGATGTTCGACAAAGTGCAAACCTGCTGGCACCTCGGTAACGTCGTCGTCAGGAACCGTCGTCACCTCAGTAGAGATCCCCTTGCCTTTTATTTGGCGCCGCTCCTCGGCAGAAGGGGTCTCCTCCCCATCGCCCTCCAGAAAAGCATGCGAAGGCGTGGGGCTTTGAGGTGGCACGTCGGAAGAAGGGACGTCGGCAAAAGGTACCTCGGGCAAAGGGACAGCGTGGTCTTCGGCTTCCTCGCCTGCCTCCTCCGGAATCTGCGGAAGAGAGGAAGGACCAGCCTTCCTTGCCCGTTTCGAAGGAGGGCCCGCCGAAGTGTGCTTCCGCCTCCGAGAGGCGGCCTTCTTTGTCTGCTCGCCCCTCTCGGCCTGGCCTGTAAAAAGAGCCTTGTAGAAGGCAGCCGCGTCGTCGCCCATCTCTGGAGAAAGAAAAAGAAGATCAGTGTAAGTCCAAGATGAAGTCATGAAGGGAAAAATGAGAAAGTAACTTACTCTCATAAAAAGACTCATAAGTCTCTTCCCCCCGAAGGAGTTTCACGAGCCAAGCGGCCTTTCCCGAAGAAGCCGGTTTTGGCATATTGAGGTCCGTCTCATGCTCCTTTACCACCTTGAATTCCCGAATGACCTCTTCGGTCATGAGCCTCCAGTTGATCGGAAAGGGGTAAAGGGCACGAGGAGAGACCTCGGCAGCCCAGTCAGAGACGGCCAGGATGCGCTTGTCGAAGTCCTCAAAGATAGGTGCTACTTCGGCGTCCAGCAGCATCTTTGGGTCAACAACGTCCATCTTGAGCCTCCCCTGAGCCCACTTGGTCGGGACGTGCGACCAAGTTTCCGACTTCTTCAGGAAAAAGAATTTTTGTTGCCACCCTCGCCAGCTGTCTTTGGTGGCGAAAGTGAACGTATATTTTTTGCTCCCGGATCCCCGAGGTAGGATAAAATAGAAGCCACCCTTCGGGACCACGTAGAGCTTGTAGTACTGAAGAAAAACTACAAAGTGAGGTTTTATTTTGAAAACGCCACACATACAGAGGAAGGCGTTGAAATAGCAGTACGAGTTCGGTGGGAGTTGGTTAACGGCAATGCCATGGAAGTCGCAGAACGCGTTAACCATCTCCGGGGGGGGATACCGAAGTCCGGCCTTCAGTTGGGCTCGGAAGACGGTGATTTCATCACTTCGGTTGGAGAAAGGAAATTGGTCAGGACGGGGCAACCTCGTCACAGAATAAGAAGGTAAGAAAAACTTTCTCTTCCACTTCGCCAGTTTTGCCGGAGTAGTGCAGCAGGGGTGAGAAAGGAGAGGTTGCCAACTCTCAGGAACAGGCATGGTAAAAATGAGTTCAGAGAAAGCAAGAAAAACGAGTTCGGGAAAAACAAAGAAGAAACTTTGAAAAAAGCAAAAAGACTAAAACCCACCAAAGGTCTTGCCGGAATCTGGATTTTTGGAAGCCGTCGTGAAAAGTGGTCGGAAAAACGCCTGAAAAAGGAGAAACACCGCGGAAAATCGGGAGAGAATTAGAAAGCAGAAGAAAGCAAAAGCAGAAGCAGAAAGAGGGTTATGACCGGACTGGTATATATAGGCCGAAGAGGCCAGATGAACCGTCGTTATTAGTACCCCTCGGAAGGCGAAGCATCGCCATAATTGCTAACTGCGCCTGAAAAGTCGCGCCTGCCGTATTCAGTGCACTCTTACCCAGCTAAAAGGGCGCCACGTGTCAACCATCGCGCGGCAAACGTGCCGCGTGTCAGGCATCGCGCAGCAAACGTGCCACGTGTCATCCATCACGTCGAGCAGGCCCTCTGACACCATTTGGTCTAGGGGCGCCACCCTGAACTGACTCTGCTGGACACAGGACGCGACACATGAGCAGACCTATAAAGGCAAAAAAGTAGGTTACCTCGAAGACACCAAAAGACAGCCTGTGACTTCGGGCAAAAGGTCTATCTTCGGTACAAGGTTATCCTATTTTCCCTCGCCACGAGGACACCAAGAGACAGCCTGTGACTTCGGGCAGAAGGTGTATCTTCGGCACAGGGACAGCCTATCTTCTCGCACCTCGAGGACGCAAAAATGCTGCCCATCACTACAGGCAGAAGAAGGCGTCTTCGGCGCGGGTATCACAACCACAGGACCCGAGAACCGATGAACCGAAGTTTTTCACTTCGGCTTTTCGGAGGGGGGCCTGTGATAGCCAAAGGCTATTGCCTCCTCGGTAGTAACTCCCTGCCAGAATATTGGCCGAGGAGTCTGACGTCACCCAAGAGAGGATCTTTTCACTGACCTCGGAAGGTGCGAAGTCAAACACTATGAGCTCGAGACTTTGGTTAGCTCGTCAGGAATTCCGAGGACAACACCGTCTCCATCGAGGGGCCAAACTGACTGCCCCGAAGAGTATCTTCCCCGAACAAGAAGCACCTGAACAAGGGAATCCCCGAACTATGGGTGTGAGTCCCGAAGAAGGTGTCCATCAAGGGAACTCCCAGAACTATGGGATAGATCCCGAAGGAAGTGCTTGCACCGAAAGACGGATGGAATCCGAAGAGGGTGCACGCACCGAAGGGCGACCTCGCCCAGGGGACCTCGGGAGTACGGTATGAGCATTTAAGGAGCCTCTGACATGTCGCCCGCAAGCCCTGCACGTCACATCAGAACGGCGAACTGACACGCCGCAGCCGCCCCAGTCCTGACACAACCTGTCCGGGTCCAGGGCTAAAGGAGGCTGCAAACGGCTGCCTGTCCCCTAGGTCCAAAAGCACAGATCAAATCCGACCGAACACGTGTCATGATCTGAACGGACCATCTACTCCTATAAATACTAGGAAAGGGGACTGGGCAAAGGAGGGGGCATTTTCCTCCCTCTGAGAAAACACAAAACAGGCAAGACGCTTGATCCCTTAGTGTTCTCCCTCCACTTTCACTCAGAAAATTGACTTGGGCATCGGAGGGTCCTCCCCGGAAAAGCAAACCGGGGACCTCCTAACCCCTTCTTTGAGCTTTTCAGGCACACTCAGCTGGGAAACCAGAGCTCCAGGCGCTTGCCTCCTCAGGAAGTCTCTCCACCTGTCAACATGACAACAAACGAAGATGCCTTGGGGCATCAGTTAATTGCCTATTGAATCCAAGTGCTACCCTTACTAAGTTTCTCAATGAAACTTACTCCCCTCAATTCTGTCATTTCAGGTCCAGCTGAAAGATCACCTTCAAACTAACCCTTTTGGTTTGAGTTTTAATCTAAAATTTCAGGTACGTGAACTTCCGTATGTCTAGTTATGATCTGGAAAGTTTAGTGACTTTAAGAGCACATTTGGTATTTTTAATGGTGGTACTTATTGTGTTGTGCAGCAGCTGTCCAGCATCCTGTTCTGCAGTCCACTATGTCTCAGGAACTCCTGTAACCTAGGGTGCATATTTAGCTGAGTTAAGACCATATTGTAGTGCATGTATGCATGTACATGTAGTGAATGTAAAATGAGACAAGTATGTGAACATTTGAGTAATGTTTTGGCTATGTAAGTGATGTGGTGCAAAGCTGCCTAAGTGTGAATGATAGGCTGCTTACTTGTAAATTCTGTTTTGGCCACATAAAGTTGTAAATGCAAAGGAATGTATTTCCTATTTGTAATGGACATATATGGAGTAGCCTTGGAGGGCTTTCCCCTTGTGCATGAAGTGTTTGCATGGTTTGGAAAAATTGTATGGGCAAAATGGTCCAAAAGTTGCCAGAATTTTGACTTTGGACATAAAGTTTAATATCTCGCTATGTAGAATGAATCTTGGTATGTTGGCCACATCTAGAGGACATTTAGAGGGTTAACTGGGCTTTGGAATTTCTAGATTTAGAGCCCTGTAGCGAAAGATATGACATTGCAAAGTTGGCTAAGTTACTGTTCATTTGGTCAGAATTTTGTAACCAACTTCAAAAAACCATAAGTTGGTCCATAGGTGGGCTATTGATGTAAAACAAAATTATTTGGTTTGCTCTAAGTCTCTACTTGGTAATGGAGCAAAGAAAAGAGGGGGGTATGTGCCTAGAATGACACGACCGCCCGTGCCCCTGCCCAGGAAGCCCTGTGAGAGTTGGTCTCACGATGGATTTCAATTGGCTAGTTGTGTTTGTGTGAGGATTAAATCCCATGATACTAGTTGATTAACCTATAATATGCAATATGCATGCTCTTGTGCTTTGACTTAGTTTATTAAAACCATAAAACATTAACTCGGCCGAGTAGTTTTCTACACAAAATAAATACAAATAGCCAAAGCATATAAAATCAACATTTGTGTGAGTTTACTACACATAACAACTCGTGAGAACATTCATACATAAAGTAGACTAATGCCCTTACCCAAGAGCAATCCTAAAGTCGAGGACTCCTCATAACATAGACTATGGAGGGAAACTAAAGTACTGTATAAATACAAGACTCTACTGAGATCTCTTTAAACTAACTTGCACATCCCAGTGGCGAGTCTCAAAAGTCCTTTGCCAAGTGCTACTAGGCTCTACAGCCAAAGGAAGATACTAGTTAGTACTGTTACCTGACCAACAAGCCATCTAAGTACTTATGCAGACTAGAATCACAAGGATTCTCAACTACCATACCTGTACACACAAAAGAGTACTACCGAGATAATCCTCAATGATTACCCAGTCCAGCAACTTCAGGCTCTACATAACAAAACCAGGGAGTGAGAATTCGACAATTCTCAGTAAGGGATCTTCAAGGTACCTGCAAGAAAATACTAGGACTCTTGCTGCAAGCTCACACAGCACGAGGGTTCTATTATATGCACATATAACTAGGCCAAAAGACCTTTCCTCAAGTAGTCCTCCTCATGGAGCATCACTCTCCGCCTAGCGAGTTTTGATCACTAACCCGCTCCTAGCAAGTCGAAGCTTACTAAATGCAATCATTTAGCCTTCCCATTGATACGATAGGCGCGGAGCCAGCATTTGATGTGGTCCGGTTAGGCGGAGCCAACATCTCCACTGTGTGCAGTGGTGTGTGTAACCGGGGGTCCCGGAGGTGCGAAAGGAAGGCGTCCTAGGTGGTTCACCTTAGAGGATGGCCAGCAGCTTCTTGGTCCTGTGGGGAGTGAGGA